>CACRXE010000080.1:533398-659200 GCA_902685375.1 Neostethus bicornis
TCTGTCTGTTTATAGTCTACCTGTCTGTCTGTTTATAGTCTACATGTCTGTCTGCTTATAGTCTACATGTCTGTCTGTCTGTCTGTCTGTCTGCTTATAGTCTACATGTCTGTCTGCTTATAGTCTACATGTCTGTCTGCTTATAGTCTACCTGTCTGTCTGTTTATAGTCTACATGTCTGTCTGTCTGTCTGTCTGTCTGCTTATAGTCTACATGTCTGTCTGCTTATAGTCTACATGTCTGTCTGCTTATAGTCTACATGTCTGTCTGTTTATAGTCTACATGTCTGTCTGTTTATAGTCTACATGTCTGTCTGCTTATAGTCTACATGTCTGTCTGCTTATAGTCTACATGTCTGTCTGTTTATAGTCTACATGTCTGTCTGTTTATAGTCTACATGTCTGTCTGCTTATAGTCTACATGTCTGTCTGCTTATAGTCTACATGTCTGTCTGTTTATAGTCTACATGTCTGTCTGTTTATAGTCTACATGTCTGTCTGCTTATAGTCTACATGTCTGTCTGTTTATAGTCTACATGTCTGTCTGTTTATAGTCTACATGTCTGTCTGCTTATAGTCTACATGTCTGTCTGCTTATAGTCTACATGTCTGTCTGTTTATAGTCTACATGTCTGTCTGTTTATAGTCTACATGTCTGTCTGCTTATAGTCTACATGTCTGTCTGCTTATAGTCTACATGTCTGTCTGTTTATAGTCTACATGTCTGTCTGCTTATAGTCTACATGTCTGTCTGCTTATAGTCTACATGTCTGTCTGTTTATAGTCTACATGTCTGTCTGTTTATAGTCTACATGTCTGTCTGCTTATAGTCTACATGTCTGTCTGCTTATAGTCTACATGTCTGTCTGTTTATAGTCTACATGTCTGTCTGCTTATAGTCTACATGCCTGTCTGTTTATAGTCTACATGTCTGTCTGCTTATAGTCTACATGTCTGTCTGTTTATAGTCTACATGTCTGTCTGTTTATAGTCTACATGTCTGTCTGTTTATAGTCTACATGTCTGTCTGCTTATAGTCTACATGTCTGTCTGTTTATAGTCTACATGTCTGTCTGCTTATAGTCTACATGTCTGTCTGCTTATAGTCTACCTGTCTGTCTGTTTATAGTCTACATGTCTGTCTGTTTATAGTCTACATGTCTGTCTGTTTATAGTCTACATGTCTGTCTGTTTATAGTCTACATGTCTGTCTGCTTATAGTCTACATGTCTGTCTGTTTATAGTCTACATGTCTGTCTGTTTATAGTCTACATGTCTGTCTGTTTATAGTCTACATGTCTGTCTGTTTATAGTCTACATGTCTGTCTGCTTATAGTCTACATGTCTGTCTGTTTATAGTCTACATGTCTGTCTGCTTATAGTCTACATGTCTGTCTGTTTATAGTCTACATGTCTGTCTGTTTATAGTCTACGTGTCTGTCTGTTTATAGTCTACATGTCTGTCTGTTTATAGTCTACATGTCTGTCTGTTTATAGTCTACATGTCTGTCTGTTTATAGTCTACATGTCTGTCTGCTTATAGTCTACATGTCTGTCTGTTTATAGTCTACATGTCTGTCTGTTTATAGTCTACATGTCTGTCTGTTTATAGTCTACATGTCTGTCTGTTTATAGTCTACATGTCTGTCTGTTTATAGTCTACATGTCTGTCTGTTTATAGTCTACATGTCTGTCTGTTTATAGTCTACATGTCTGTCTGTTTATAGTCTACATGTCTGTCTGTTTATAGTCTACATGTCTGTCTGTTTATAGTCTACATGTCTGTCTGTTTATAGACTACATGTCTGTCTGCTTATAGTCTACGTGTCTGTCTGTTTATAGTCTACCTGTCTGTCTGTTTATAGTCTACATGTCTGTCTGTTTATAGTCTACATGTCTGTCTGCTTATAGTCTACATGTCTGTCTGTTTATAGTCTACATGTCTGTCTGCTTATAGTCTACATGTCTGTCTGTTTATAGTCTACATGTCTGTCTGCTTATAGTCTACATGTCTGTCTGTCTGTCTGTCTGTCTGCTTATAGTCTACATGTCTGTCTGTCTGTCTGTCTGTCTGTTTATAGTCTATCTGTCTGTCTGTCTGTCTGTCTGTCTGTTTATAGTCTACATGTCTGTCTGTTTATAGTCTATCTGTCTGTCTGTCTGTCTGTCTGTCTGTTTATAGTCTACATGTCTGTCTGTTTATAGTCTACATGTCTGTCTGTTTATAGTCTATCTGTCTGTTTATAGTCTGTCTGTCTGTCTGTTTATAGTCTACATGTCTGTCTGCTTATAGTCTACATGTCTGTCTGCTTATAGTCTACCTGTCTGTCTGTTTATAGTCTACATGTCTGTCTGTCTGTCTGTCTGTCTGCTTATAGTCTACATGTCTGTCTGCTTATAGTCTACATGTCTGTCTGCTTATAGTCTACATGTCTGTCTGTTTATAGTCTACATGTCTGTCTGTTTATAGTCTACATGTCTGTCTGCTTATAGTCTACATGTCTGTCTGCTTATAGTCTACATGTCTGTCTGTTTATAGTCTACATGTCTGTCTGTTTATAGTCTACATGTCTGTCTGCTTATAGTCTACATGTCTGTCTGCTTATAGTCTACATGTCTGTCTGCTTATAGTCTACATGTCTGTCTGCTTATAGTCTACATGTCTGTCTGTTTATAGTCTACATGTCTGTCTGCTTATAGTCTACATGTCTGTCTGTTTATAGTCTACATGTCTGTCTGTTTATAGTCTACATGTCTGTCTGTTTATAGTCTACATGTCTGTCTGTTTATAGTCTACATGTCTGTCTGCTTATAGTCTACATGTCTGTCTGCTTATAGTCTACATGTCTGTCTGTTTATAGTCTACATGTCTGTCTGCTTATAGTCTACATGTCTGTCTGCTTATAGTCTACATGTCTGTCTGTTTATAGTCTACATGTCTGTCTGTTTATAGTCTACATGTCTGTCTGCTTATAGTCTACATGTCTGTCTGCTTATAGTCTACATGTCTGTCTGTTTATAGTCTACATGTCTGTCTGCTTATAGTCTACATGCCTGTCTGTTTATAGTCTACATGTCTGTCTGCTTATAGTCTACATGTCTGTCTGTTTATAGTCTACATGTCTGTCTGTTTATAGTCTACATGTCTGTCTGTTTATAGTCTACATGTCTGTCTGCTTATAGTCTACATGTCTGTCTGTTTATAGTCTACATGTCTGTCTGCTTATAGTCTACATGTCTGTCTGCTTATAGTCTACCTGTCTGTCTGTTTATAGTCTACATGTCTGTCTGTTTATAGTCTACATGTCTGTCTGTTTATAGTCTACATGTCTGTCTGTTTATAGTCTACATGTCTGTCTGCTTATAGTCTACATGTCTGTCTGTTTATAGTCTACATGTCTGTCTGTTTATAGTCTACATGTCTGTCTGTTTATAGTCTACATGTCTGTCTGTTTATAGTCTACATGTCTGTCTGCTTATAGTCTACGTGTCTGTCTGTTTATAGTCTACATGTCTGTCTGTTTATAGTCTACATGTCTGTCTGTTTATAGTCTACATGTCTGTCTGTTTATAGTCTACATGTCTGTCTGCTTATAGTCTACATGTCTGTCTGTTTATAGTCTACATGTCTGTCTGTTTATAGTCTACATGTCTGTCTGTTTATAGTCTACATGTCTGTCTGTTTATAGTCTACATGTCTGTCTGTTTATAGTCTACATGTCTGTCTGTTTATAGTCTACATGTCTGTCTGTTTATAGTCTACATGTCTGTCTGTTTATAGTCTACATGTCTGTCTGTTTATAGTCTACATGTCTGTCTGTTTATAGTCTACATGTCTGTCTGTTTATAGTCTACATGTCTGTCTGTTTATAGACTACATGTCTGTCTGCTTATAGTCTACGTGTCTGTCTGTTTATAGTCTACCTGTCTGTCTGTTTATAGTCTACATGTCTGTCTGTTTATAGTCTACATGTCTGTCTGCTTATAGTCTACATGTCTGTCTGTTTATAGTCTACATGTCTGTCTGCTTATAGTCTACATGTCTGTCTGTTTATAGTCTACATGTCTGTCTGCTTATAGTCTACATGTCTGTCTGTCTGTCTGTCTGTCTGCTTATAGTCTACATGTCTGTCTGTCTGTCTGTCTGTCTGTTTATAGTCTATCTGTCTGTCTGTCTGTCTGTCTGTCTGTTTATAGTCTACATGTCTGTCTGTTTATAGTCTATCTGTCTGTCTGTCTGTCTGTCTGTCTGTTTATAGTCTACATGTCTGTCTGTTTATAGTCTACATGTCTGTCTGTTTATAGTCTATCTGTCTGTTTATAGTCTGTCTGTCTGTCTGTTTATAGTCTACATGTCTGTCTGTTTATAGTCTATCTGTCTGTCTGTCTGTCTGTCTGTCTGTTTATAGTCTACATGTCTGTCTGTCTGTCTGTCTGTCTGTCTGTTTATAGTCTGTCTGTCTGTCTGTTTATAGTCTACATGTCTGTCTGTTTATAGTCTATCTGTCTGTCTGTCTGTCTGTTTATAGTCTACATGTCTGTCTGTCTGTCTGTCTGTCTGTCTGTCTGTTTATAGTCTGTCTGTCTGTCTGTTTATAGTCTACATGTCTGTCTGTCTGTCTGTCTGTTTATAGTCTACATGTCTGTCTGTCTGTCTGTCTGTCTGTCTGTTTATAGTCTACATGTCTGTCTGTCTGTCTCTCTGTCTGTTTATAGTCTACATGTCTGTCTGTCTGTCTGTCTGTCTGTCTGTCTGTTTATAGTCTGTCTGTCTGTCTGTTTATAGTCTACATGTCTGTCTGTCTGTCTGTCATTCTGTTTATAGTCTACATGTCTGTCTGTCTGTCTGTCTGTCTGTCTGTTTATAGTCTACATGTCTGTCTGTCTGTCTGTCTGTCTGTCTGTCTGCTTATAGTCTACATGTCTGTCTGTTTATAGTCTACATGTCTGTCTGCTTATAGTCTACATGTCTGTCTGTTTATAGTCTACATGTCTGTCTGCTTATAGTCTACATGTCTGTCTGCTTATAGTCTACATGTCTGTCTGTTTATAGTCTACATGTCTGTCTGCTTATAGTCTACATGTCTGTCTGCTTATAGTCTACATGTCTGTCTGCTTATAGTCTACATGTCTGTCTGTTTATAGTCTACATGTCTGTCTGTTTATAGTCTACATGTCTGTCTGCTTATAGTCTACATGTCTGTCTGCTTATAGTCTACATGTCTGTCTGCTTATAGTCTACATGTCTGTCTGTTTATAGTCTACATGTCTGTCTGCTTATAGTCTACATGTCTGTCTGCTTATAGTCTACATGTCTGTCTGCTTATAGTCTACATGTCTGTCTGTTTATAGTCTACATGTCTGTCTGCTTATAGTCTACATGTCTGTCTGCTTATAGTCTACATGTCTGTCTGTTTATATTCTACATGTCTGTCTGTTTATAGTCTACATGTCTGTCTGTTTATAGTCTACATGTCTGTCTGCTTATAGTCTACATGTCTGTTTGTTTATATTCTACATGTCTGTCTGTTTATAGTCTACATGTCTGTCTGTTTATAGTCTACATGTCTGTCTGCTTATAGTCTACATGTCTGTCTGCTTATACTCTGCCTCTCTTCCTGCTTACAATCTGTCTGATTATATTCTGCTTTTGTAGTCTGTTTGTTTTTGTTTTTGTAGTCCACTGTTTTGGTACCTGAATAACATACCTTCCTCACCGTTTGTCTGCCTTCAGTTTTAACTTGTCTGCCCTCCGTCCCGTCGGCCTGTCTCCTTGACTGTGTTCCTGCCTGTCTTGCTGCCCACATAACATCCTTCCTGTTTCTCCTCCAGATGATGAAGGATCTGGTCGCGGTAAAAAAGCCTCAAAATGTGGAAACTGCAAGTTTGGAGCCGAATGTGATGAAGATTCAGAGGATATGCTGTGAGTGAAAATTTACTGTCAAAGACATAAATCAGTGTAGTCCCTCATTCATCCAGGAGTGATCCATAGTAGAAAAAGTTTCAAAAATGTCTTCTGGACATTTTAATGTCCAGAAGACTTTTAATGTCTAGTAACATTAAAAGTAATAAAAATCCATGAATAAAAGTTGTTATACAAGGATGTCAGACAAGACAAAACAAATAAAAATAACACAAATTAAATAATGAGTAATAAAGAAAACCCTACATTAAATAATGTAACAAACATATCAAAACACTACAAATTAAGATAAAAGTAATATGTCATATTTTATCTACTGTATTTTTTTTTTATAAGTCACACAAGCAAAAAAATTGCATTAAAAAGAAGAAGAAAAAAATATTCATAAGTCGCACTGGGGTTAAGTCGCATTTTCGGGGAAATTTATTTGATAAAATTCAACACCAAAAACACATGTTTTTTTAATGTCATTGACTTTTTTAGATATTTAACTGTAGAGTCGAATAAGCTAATATTTAAACAATAATCTTTGACACATTGGTTGCTCGTCCTGGGGAAGGGATCTCTCATTCATGTGGATCCTCACAAGGTTTCTTATTTTTTCCCCACTGATGGGTTTTTTAGGAGTTTTTCCTCACCGTGAAGGAGAGTTAAAAATAAGATGATTATTTAGTGTGACTTTCATTTAACAAATAATAAAGTTCAAATCCATATCTTTAGGAATAAATTAATAAAGACTATAAGAAAATTACAATTTAATTGATCATTTCTGTTTGTAAGTGTGTAAAACACTATTTAGTTGTGAATGGGATTTTTGTGTCCAGCTGCATGTGCAACATTGTCTGTAACGGCCACAATGAGAACCCGGTATGTGGCAGCGACGGCACCACCTACGCCACGCCTTGTCACGCTCGCGAGGCTTCCTGCCTCAAACAGCTTAAGATCGACATCCAGCATGTTGGCCGTTGCCAAGGTAACCTGCTGCACCTCCGACAAATCCTGAGGAAGGAGATAACATTTAAAGGGGGCGGGTTAAATGGAGTTTTACTGACATGTGGTATAGTAATACGCCACATTGTGTCATATTCATCCTTCCTTCTGCTTCTTCCTAACCTCTCAAAGCCAAGCTTGTCTCCTCAAAGCACGCAGTGGTGTGTTATTTCCCTGCCCCGGCCACTCCTCTAGCCACTCCCCTAGCCGCTTCCCCAGCCACTCCCCTAGCCACTCCCCTAGCCGCTCCCCTAGCTGCTCCCCTAGCCGCTTCCCCAGCCACTCCCCTAGCCACTCCCCTAGCCGCTCCCCTAGCTGCTCCCCTAGCCACTCCGCTAGCTGCTCCCCTAGCCACTCCCCTAGCTGCTCCCCTAGCCACTCCCCTAGCTGCTCCCCTAGCTGCTCCCCTAGCTGCTCCCCTAGCCGCTTCCCCAGCCACTCCACTAGCCACTCCCCTAGCTGCTCCCCTAGCCACTCCGCTAGCTGCTCCCCTAGCCACTCCCCTTCCCACTCCGCTAGCTGCTCCCCTAGCCACTCCGCTGACTGCTCCCCTAGCCACTCCCCTAGCTGCTCCCCTAGCCACTCCCCTAGCCGCTCCCCTAGCCGCTCTCCTTGCCACTCCCCTAGCTGCTCCCGTAGCCACTCCCCTAGCTGCTCCCCTAGCCACTCCACTATCTGCTCCCGTAGCCACTCCCCTAGCTGCTCCCCTAGCCACTCCGCTAGCTGCTCCCCTAGACACTCCCATAGCCACTCCCCTTGCCATTCCCCTAGCCACTCCCCTAGCTGCTCCCCTAGCTGCTCCCCTAGCCACTCCCCTAGCCACTCCCCTAGCTGCTCCCCTAGCCACTCCCCTAGCCACTCCCCTAGCTGCTCCCCTAGCCACTCCCCTTGCCACTCCGCTAGCTGCTCCCCTAGCCGCTCCCCTAGCCACTGCTTGTTGTTATGTACTGTACTTGTATGAGGATGAGTGTTCTGTGTGTGTGTGTGTGTGTGTACATGTATGAGGCTGTGTGTTCTGTGTGTGCATGAGGGTGTATGTTCTATGTGTAGTTGTACATGTATGAGGGTGTGTGTTCTGTGTGTGTGTGTGTACATGTATGAGGGTGTGTATTCTTTGTGTGTGTGTGTGTGTGTGTGTGTGTATGAGGGTGTGTGTTCTGTGTGTGTGTGTACATGTATGAGGGTGTGTGTTCTGTGTGTGTGTGTACATGTATGAGGGTGTGTGTTCTGTGTGTGTGTGTGTACATGTATGAGGGTGTGTGTTCTGTGTGTGTGTATACATGTATTAGGGTGTCTGTTCTGTATGTGTACATGTATGAGGGTGTGTGTTCTGTGTGTGTGTGTGTGTGTGTGTACATGTATGAGGCTGTGTGTTCTGTGTGTGTGTACATGTATGAGGGTGTGTGTTCTGTGTGTGTGTGTACATGTATGAGGCTGTGTGTTCTGTGTGTAGTTGTACATGTATGAAGTTGTGTGTTCTGTGTGTGTGTGTACATGTATGAGGGTGTGTGTTCTGTGTGTGTACATGTATGAGGGTGTGTGTTCTGTGTGTGTGTGTACATGTATGAGGCTGTGTGTTCTGTGTGTGTGTACATGTATGAGGGTGTGAATTCTGTGTGTGTGTGTACATGTACAAAGTATGAGGGGGTGTGTTCTGTGTGTGTGTGTGTGTACATGTATGAGGCTGTGTGTTCTGTGTGTGTGTACATGTATGAGGGTGTGTGTTCTTTGTGTGTGTACATGTATGAGGGCGTGTGTTCTGTGTGTGTGTGTGTGTGTGTACATGTATGAAGTTGTGTGTTCTGTGTGTGTGTACATGTATGAGGGTGTGTGTTCTGTGTGTGTGTGTACATGTATGAGGCTGTGTGTTCTGGATGTGTACATGTATGAAGTTGTGTGTTCTGTGTGTGTGTACATGTATGAGGGTGTGTGTTCTGTGTGTGTGTGTACATGTATGAGGCTGTGTGTTCTGGATGTGTACATGTATGAGGGTGTGTGTTCTGTGTGTGTGTGTACATGTATGAGGGTGTGTGTTCTGTGTGTGTGTATACATGTATTAGGGTGTGTGTTCTGTATGTGTACACGTATGAGGGTGTGTGTTCTGTGTGTGTGTGTGTACATGTATGAGGCTGTGTGTTCTGGATGTGTACATGTATGAAGTTGTGTGTTCTGTGTGTGTGTACATGTATGAGGGTGTGTGTTCTGTGTGTGTGTGTACATGTATGAGGCTGTGTGTTCTGGATGTGTACATGTATGAGGCTGTGTGTTCTGGATGTGTACATGTATGAGGGTGTGTGTTCTGTGTGTGTGTGTACATGTATGAGGGTGTGTGTTCTGTGTGTGTGTATACATGTATTAGGGTGTGTGTTCTGTATGTGTACACGTATGAGGGTGTGTGTTCTGTGTGTGTGTGTGTACATGTATGAGGGTGTGTGTTCTGTGTGTGTGTGTGTGTACATGTATGAGGGTGTGTGTGTGTGTGTATACATGTATTAGGGTGTGTGTTCTGTATGTGTACAAGTATAAGGGTGTGTGTTCTGTGTGTGTGTACACGTATGAGGGTGTGTGTTCTGTGTGTAGTTGTACATGTATGAAGTTGTGTGTTCTGTGTGTGTGTACATGTATGAGGGTGTGTGTTCTGTGTGTAGTTGTACATGTATGAAGTTGTGTATTCTGTGTGTGTGTATACATGTATTAGGGTGTGTGTTCTGTGTGTGTACATGTATGAGGGTGTGTGTTCTGTGTGTAGTTGTACATGTATGAAGTTGTGTATTCTGTGTGTGTGTATACATGTATTAGGGTGTGTGTTCTGTGTGTATACATGTATTAGGGTGTGTGTTCTGTGTGTGTACATGTATGAGTGTGTGTGTTCTGTGTGTGTGTGTACATGTATGAGGGTGTGTGTTCTGTGTGTGTGTTCTGTGTGTGTGTATACATGTATTAGGGTGTGTGTTCTGTGTGTGTACATGTATGAGGGTGTGTGTTCTGTGTGTGTGTGTACATGTATGAGGCTGTGTGTTCTGTGTGTGTGTACATGTATGAGGGTGTGTGTTCTTTGTGTGTGTACATGTATGAGGGCGTGTGTTCTGTGTGTGTGTGTGTACATGTATGAAGTTGTGTGTTCTGTGTGTGTGTACATGTATGAGGGTGTGTGTTCTGTGTGTGTGTGTACATGTATGAGGCTGTGTGTTCTGGATGTGTACATGTATGAGGGTGTGTGTTCTGTGTGTGTGTGTACATGTATGAGGGTGTGTGTTCTGTGTGTGTGTGTGTACACGTATGAGGGTGTGTGTTCTGTGTGTGTGTGTGTACATGTATGAGGGTGTGTGTTCTGTGTGTGTGTGTACATGTATGAGGGTGTGTGTGTGTGTGTGTGTATACATGCATTAGGGTGTGTGTTCTGTATGTGTACAAGTATAAGGGTGTGTGTTCTGTGTGTGTGTACACGTATGAGGGTGTGTGTTCTGTGTGTAGTTGTACATGTATGAAGTTGTGTGTTCTGTGTGTGTGTACATGTATGAGGGTGTGTGTTCTGTGTGTAGTTGTACATGTATGAAGTTGTGTATTCTGTGTGTGTGTATACATGTATTAGGGTGTGTGTTCTGTGTGTGTACATGTATGAGGGTGTGTGTTCTGTGTGTGTGTGTACATGTATGAGGCTGTGTGTTCTGTGTGTGTGTACATGTACGATGGTGTGGGTAGGTGGGTTGTTTATTTGTGGGTGGGACAAACATGTCCTCGGTGGTGTGACGTGTCATTGTGACTATGGATGAAAAAGTTGAGCTTTCTCTCGATCCTAATTTTCTTTGTTGTTTTAGATAAAAGTCGTAAAGACGATGGCACCAGGTCCAAACCAGACATCTACGGTAAAACGCAACCCAACTTTTACTCACTTCATTTTTGTTCCAGCAGCCAATCAACAACCAGCTTGCTGCCTCTGTTTTACAGGTGTGTCGAGATCAGGTGAAGGACTTCTAGATGGCTCTGCCCCGTGTTCTGAAGACTATGCCCTGTTTTGTGAACATGGCCAGTGTGAGATGAGACACAATTTACCCACCTGCAGGTAAACCCAGTTCTGGGCTGCTGAATGGGGTGTGTATGCATGTATGTGTGTTTGTTCTTGTATTTTGTTTATAAATGTATGTTTTCAATGGTTGTGTGTGTGTGATTTTGTGTATGTTGTATGTTTGTGTGTCCATGTACCAATGTGTGTGTAAATTTTTCTGTGCGGCTTTGTATGTGTGTGTGTGTGTGTGTGTGTGCGCCCGCACACAAACATTCCCACAGTATTAAATTCTCTCTTCCACAATTTTGTTTCATCTTCTGAACTGCTTAACCCTTATGAGGTTAAGAAGAGGTACGGGGAGCAGGGGGTGAGCGGGGGGGTCGAAGCTGATTTTAGGCAAGAGCCAGGATACACTCCGAACAGGTCACCAGTCTGTTGCAGGACCACACACTCACAACCATCCACACACACTCATTTCTAGTGGTAATTTCATAGTGGCCAATTAACATGACATACATGTTTTTAGAGAGTGGGAGGAAACCGGAGAAAACCCACCCATAAAATAGGGAGAACATACAAACTCTACATAGAAAGGCCAATATTACCACTCAAACACCAACCTTGCTTGTGTGTGGCCACTGTGCTAACACCTGCGCCAACGTGCAACCCGCTTCTTCACAATTTTTAGATATTTTTGGGCTTTAAACCTTTTACTAAACCCTTTTCTCTGAGAAGCACAGACGTGTTTACAGTATTCTCAGTTATTTAGAGAAATTAGTTATTTTAACACTAATTAATTTAATGACTTCAGAGGTTTCTCTGATTGACTGTATAGGTTTTGTTTTGTGGTGGAGAAAACATTCAGTCGTTCAGTCGCCCGGTTAACATTTGACCGGTTATTGATTGATTGATTAACAGCAGCCCACAGCCAATAGTGGTGCAGAACACAAACTGCTGTTAATAACAAAAAAAATCTGCAAAACCCCAAGTGAAGGACCACTGAATTTATGTCTGTGTGTGTGTATACATGTGCACATTTATCCAGGTGTGCGCATGTATTTGCTGGCATGCTTCTGTCTCTAGAGACAATGGGGTCTGCACCTGGTGCTCAGTTTCACAACCAGCCTGTCGATTTTGTCTAAGCTTCAAGTGCCCGAAGAAGCAGCAAGTTGTGGGGGGGTAGTACTTTATTGCCTGGAGTGTGTCTGGGTTGAGGCAGGTGGTAACTTTCCCATGGCGTCATAGGTCTTCTCCTACCGTCGAGAGCGATCCCTGGCAGTTGGCTCTGGACTCTTAACTGGTAACTGTTGCTCCTTGTTGTCGAGTCTCCGCCGAGACTATGAAGCTGGGGTGAGCACCCCAGGTATAGTCCTGGGCAAGTGGTATGGAGATTCTGAAGTGCCCTGTGCCAAGTCAGGATTTTCTGTTTGCGTTTACTCACATAGCCTTTGGTAGGCCATGGCAGCAGCGTATGTATTTGTATGAGTGCATGCTTGTGTGTGTGATGTTTATGTTTTGTGTGTGTGTGTACTTGCTTGTTTATAATTGTGCTTTTCTTGTCTGTATTTACGTGTTTGTGTATGTCAAACGGTTACAGATTTGTGTGTACATTTATCTATTTTTGTGTGTTATTTTATGGGGGTGTTTTTTTACAGGTGTGAGCCAGCATACGGGGGACCTCAATGTGACCAGCTGCTGGACTTTAACATCCTCTACGTGGTTCCAAGCGGTCAGAAGTTGCACTACGTCCTCATTGCCGCCATTATAGGAGCTGTACAGATAGCCATCATTGTTGCTGTGGTGATGTGCTTCACAAGGTACTCACACAGTTCCACTCTCACTGATCTGGTAGCCTGGGACATGGCCTCGGCTGAACACAATGTAAGATTTTTTAGGTGCAGTGTGGTGTCTGAAAGATAGATACTTTATTGATCCCGAGGAAAATTATTTTACTTTCACACATCAGAACACACAGTTAAGAACTGTTCATAAATATAACAGGTGTTTAAAAAGTTAAGTGGTTGTAATTAGATGCAAATGTCCATGCAATCAACTCAGTCAAATCCCAGCAGCTCTCTTCTGCTCCTGCCCTACACGGCTGCATTATAGAGTCTGATGGCACTGAAGAGTTCTTAAGTCTGTCCGGAGTAGCTCAGTGAGGGAAGTCTGGCGCTCCCAGAGCCCCTCTGTCTGGAGAAGACTGGAGTGGGGGACTCTGATTAGGCAGGACAGATTTTATCTTTGCCAATGTCCTCTGCTTCACCACCTTCTCCACAAAGTCCAGACCAAGCCCCACCACAGAGTCAGCTCTCTGAATGATGTGATTCAGTTTCTGAATAATTTTTTTTTCCAGACATTTAAACATTTTGTTACAGTACAAAAGAAAACATTAAGTACAAGGTCTGAAAAGGAGCAGGCCGAAGGCAGAGCTTATGATGCCTGCCCCTTACTTATTTATATTATGGTTAATCAAGCTGCTGACTCTTTAAAAAAGTACCCCTTTTCCTCACACTAGTTCCCCAGATCACAGCTGCATAGAATAAAACACGTGATACAATCACTTGATGAAACGTGCAGCGGTGTGGGACAGACATTGAAGGAGGACAGTCTCCTTAAGAAATACATTCTACTCTGGCCTTTCTTGTACACAGACTCCATGTTCTTGGACCAGTTAAGCTTGTTGTCCAACTGAAGACCCAGATACCTGCTGTATATGAACTCACCACCTCCACTTCTGCATCCTTGATAGCAATAGGGCATAAGGTGAAGGGGCTTGTCGAAAGTCCAGCCCCATCTCTTTGGTTTTGGAGATGTTCAGCTGGAGCTTATTCTGTCAATACCAGCTCTTAAACTTCTTAGCTAGGGCTCTGTACTCGCCCTCTTCCCCTTTCCTTGTGTATACCACAATTTCAGCATCATCTAAGAATTTCTGCATGTAATTGAGTTGTATTAGAAATCAGTGATATAGAAGGTGAAAAGGAGACCTGACTTTGGAGCAATTTGTAGGTGTTATATAATCGGGCCAGCAGAGGGAGAAACCAGCATCAGGACAGTTTGTAGATACTGTAAACTAGAATCTGGTGAGCTGAATTCCCCAAAAAAAAAAAAAAAATACAATTCTTACCACAAACATTGTAATCAGACAATCCTGGTTTTAGTTTGACTTGTTCTTTGTTTGGTTTCCTGCAGGCGATGCAACAAAGCAAAGCGAGGCCGCAGACAGAAGCAGCATCTCAGTCACTTCTCGTCAGGAACATCCTCCAGAATGATGTAGCAATCTCACTTTTTTCCAAAGTTCTTTTTTTTTTTTTTGCCCTGAGTGCTATTTTTTTTTATCAACTACTGGTTTTCATGACCTTTCCCACAGAGCCTCTTCTTTCCTGTCAGACTGGGAGTACTGGATTCTTTTACAGGAATCAGTTATTATGCATCTGGTTGTATATTCTTGGTGTATGCTCGCTCTCTGCTTTCTCTTTGTAGCTGAGCTATTCCCGTTGACAATTTGAAGCTGTGCCCTTTCTGTAGACCTTCTGAATTCTTTATGTAGATTTTCTAAAGAAAACTCTTCCTGTCAACCATCTGAACTTTTTATGTAGACCATCTGAACTCTTCCGTTAGACAAGAAGCCAACCTCCTCTTATTGACCATATGAAGCTGGTCTCTTTCCCTGATACCACCCAAGATTGAGGATTTCTCGTAGATCATTAGATATTCAACTCTGGCTGGAGTAGCTTCCACTGTATCTTCTGAAGGCAAGCGTTTTCTGTGGACTCTCTCTCAGCTTTTATTGTGAGTTCACCAGTAGAGACACGCTGTTGACAAGGTGATCCATCTGCTTTGACTCACCATATTTTCTGATAAGTAGATATAAACATCAGTTCAAACAAACAGAAAGCAGATCCTTGAGGATCTGATATCTTGATCGATGTGCAGCTGCTGTGATTAAAAACTTTTTTGTAGCCACCAGTTTGAAAGTGTTGCAGAGATGGAATTAGACTTTTGCCTGTCCTGCCAGCACAAGGCTCAGATAACTACAGGGTCATGGTAAGATCTACTGAATACTATCAATCAGTATGAAAGGATTCAAACTGTCCTCTGGACAGTGTTTTTGATGATCGAAACGTTTTGACTTCCATCCGCAAATCGTTTGCAGTCTGATTCAATTAAGATAGAAAATATCTTCCGGATGGAAATCGAAACGTCTCGATCATCAAACACACTGTCCAGAAGACACTTTGCAGGCTTTTCTACAACGCTTCGCTCATGGACGAATGAGAGATTACACGGACTATCAAGCAATGGAAATACTGTATATGTTGGTTGATATCTTGTGATTGAACCACAGGTTTAAAGGTTTCTCTGCAGCCAGGCCCATTATCAAATATGAAAATTTACTGAGTCTAGACCTGACCTAACACATTGGCAGCCATGTGCGTCCAGCACACTTTCTGCCCTCTACACAAATATTTCTGGGGTTCTCAGCACACACGGACAGGCGTGTTACTCCCAGAATATCTGATTTTCTGTCCTTCTTCACGGACAGGTGTGCTACTCCCAGCCAAGGTCTACATGGAGAATCTTGGGGTTCCCAGTATGTTCTTTCCAGCATATTATCGTGCTGCTGTCCTGCTCAGTAGACGGGTGTATTTTTCTCAGCACATTTACACCCTGTCTTAGCCCGACAGGCGTGTTAATTCTAAAACATGCCCTCGTGTTTTTCTATTTTATGAGCAGGTGTGTTCTATATGCCACAATGAACTGCTTTCAAATCACACAAATTAAAGGTACAGTGGTAGATGCACTACACACACCCATTGATTAAGCATTTAGACAAGACTTTTCTATCACCACGATTTGGTCACGCACAACATTCAACATGGAAGTCATGTCAACAACTCGTGCTTGGCTCAAGTTTAAACCTTTATCAAAATTGTGACGTAACGCCTTAAATCTGTTGGAGGCTCAGTGCACGGGGACATCAAGATCATCATGAACCACTGAAGCCTACAGGCTTGTTTTCTGTGCTGTGGTGCTTCTACTAAATGGACAACCAGCCCTATCAAGCCTGTACTTTACATAAATGAACACACCACAATATTACCCACTTTAATGGCCTTTTCTGTGTTTTGAAGATGAGATGCACCCGAGAACCAAAAGGCTGTTTTTTCTACTTGATAAGACTCAAACCAACGTGTTTTTTAAATTATTTTATTTTATAAGATGAAGCCATTCCAGAAATGGACTGCCATGTTTTTGTGTATTTGGACACATTAAGAATCTCGCCCATGACTCGGCTCTGTTTTTTACGTCATTACTGTAGTAACGGAGGTACAAAATGTTGTGTTGTGATAGAAAGAATAGCTAGATGAACAGGGCAGAGGCTCCTGCAGGTGCCACTAAGACCAGATGACCAGCATTATGTGGCACGGGCAGGACTCCAGCATGCCTTTTTTACCTATGACTGGTCACTCTAGATGTGGCGAGCCTTTGTCAATGTTATGTGCTGCATGAATCTATTATAGTTAATCTAGAAATAAATTATGTTTAAACTTTGTTTCTTGGTTTTCTGCCTGCTACCACCATCATTGTTTACTGCACTGTTTTTCAACTGTTTTCAAGCCAAGATACATTTTTTATTAAAAAAAAAAAAAATCATTCGGCACCTCACCAACTAAAAAATCTTAAAGACTCTCTCTAGCCACCTGTTTTATCAATATGGTCATTCTCACCAAAGTGTCCCAAATAGGAATCAAATCAACACCAAAGCCTATGATATGATTTTTAATATTTTTTTTTCTATTAAAAAAGTGCAGCTAACGTTCTTAGGTCAGTTATATTTACATTATCACAAAACAATTGTCTCGACGGGCTTTAACTTTGTAAATGAAAGAAGAACAAAAACAAAGAACAAAAGAGAACAACATGTATAAACACAGCTAAAAGCTAGCTAAACAGAAGCTAGCTAAACAATTTCAGCACATTCCTGCCCTTAGACCTTCCTTCACGATGAGAAAAAAACCCTGCAGAGGGAGAATAAAAAAAAGAAACCTGATGGGGTTCCACGCGAAGGAGAGATCCCACCCTCGGTACGAGCAGACTGTTTGTTAAATATCGTCTCATTCTGCTCTACAGCTCTATATTTGAAGAAATCAGATGTTCTTCATCCTGATGGAAACGGAATGATAGATCTATTTCAGTCACATTTAATATTTACATTTAACACCAGTTTAAACTAGAAATTCTGGTCAGACATTGATGAGGTGATTCAGAGCATCCCTAGAAGTGAGAGAGTTGTTATTGGAGCAGACTTTAATGGCCATGTTGATGCAGGAAACAGAAATGATAAGGAGGTGATGGGCAGGTTTGATATCCAGAACAGGAATGCAGAAGGACAGATGGTGATCGACTTTGCAAAAAGAATGGAAATGGCTGTAGTGAATACTTTCTTCAAGAAAAGGCTGGAACACAGGGTGACTTACAAGTGGAGGAGGAAGGAGGAAGGAGTACACAGGTAGATTATATTTCGAGTAGGCGGTGTAGTCTGAAAGAGATCAGTGACTGCAAAGTTGTGGCAGGAGACAGTGTAGCCAAACAGCACAGGATGGTCGTGTATAAGATGACCATAGCAGTGAGGAAGTTTAAAAAGATGAAGGGAGTGCAGAAGACTAAATGTTGGAAACTGAAAAAGAAAGAGTGCTGCTTGAACTTTATAAAGGAGTTGAGACAGGCTCTCAACAAGGGAGATGTGCAGAGTTGTGGTAACTACAGAGGAATAAAACTGATCAGTCAAACGATGAAGTTATGTGAAAAAGTTGTCAAAGCTAGGCTAAGGTCTGAAGTAACAATTTGTGAGCAGCAGTATGGTTTTATGCCTAAAAAGAGCACTACAGATGCAGTATTTGCCTTGAGGATGCTGATAGAGAAGTAGTGGGGAGGTCAGAGGGAGCTGCACTGTGTCTTTGTAGATCTAGAGAAAGCGTATGACAGGGTACCTAGAGAAGAACTATGGTATTGTATGAGGAAGTCTGGTGTGACAGAGAAGTATGTTAGAGTGGTTCAAGACATGTATGAGGGCTGTACGACAGTGTGCTGTAGGTGAGATGGAGGAGTTCAGTGTGGGGGTGGGACTGCACCAAGGATCTGCTCTGAGTCCTTTGCTGTTTGCTATGGTGATGGACAGGCTGACAGACGAGGTTAGACAGGAATCTCCATGGACAATGATGTTTGCAGATGACATTGTGATCTGTAGTGAGAGTAGGGAAGAGGTGGGGGAAAAGCTGGAGAGGTGGAGGTTTGCACTAGAAAGAAGAGGAATGAAGATTAGTCAGAGTAAAACAGAGTACATGTGTGTGAATGAGAGGGATCCAAATGGAAAAGTGAGGTTACAGAGAGAAGAGATAAAGAAGGTGGAAGATTTTAAGTATCTAGGATCAACAGTCCAGAGCAATGAAGAGTGTGGAAGAGAGGTGAAGAAGCGTGTTCAAGCAGGCTGGAACTTGTGGAGAAAAGTATCAGGTGGGATATGTGACAGAAGAATTTCACCTAGAATGAAAGGGAAAGTGTACAAAACCGTGGTGAGACCCGCCATGCTGTTTCGTCTAGAAACAGTAGCACTGAGAAAAAGACAGGAGACATAGATAAAGGTAGCAGAGATGAAGATGCTGAGGATCTCTCTGGGAGTGACCAGGATGGACAGGATCAGAGGAACAGCACATATTAGAGGTTTTGGGGATAAAGTCAGAGAGGCAAGACTGAAATGGTTTGGACATGTGCAGAGGAGAGAGAGTACATAGAAAGAAGGATGCTGGATTTACAGTAGAACCACCAGGAAAGTGGACTAGAGGAAGGCCAAAGAGGAGGTTCATGGATACATTGAAGGAAGACATGAAGATAGTTGGTGTGACCACAGATGATGCGGCAGATAGGGTTGGATGGAAGAAAGTGACTTGCTCTGGCGACCCCTGAAGGGAAATGCCGAAAGAAGAAGAAGAAGAAAAACACCAACAAAAAGAGAATTTATCCTTTAGGTGCGACTGAAAAAGACTCAGGCAGAAACAAAGCTTATTGATGCCTACCTACACACACTCCATTTCATTCTTACATAGTTTTTGTTTTTTTAATATTGTGATGTGTTTTCACTGCTTGGTCCATCACAAATATTTTCTTCTTCTTCCGGCATTTTGTTTTTTTAATATAGAGGGAAAAAAGAAGAAGGAAGAAAGTAAAAAATTGAACCAACATACAAACAAGCAAACTGAACTAAGCTACAACAAACGTATTTATCAATACATTTAATTTACAATCGTATTTCTCTACCTATAACTTAAAGAGTACCTTTTTATAAAAGGCAAAAGAACTGCATGGTTTCAATTCTGAGTTAGCGCTGTTCCAAAGCTGACCTCAAGCGAAGGAGACATTGCTAGTTCT
This sequence comes from Neostethus bicornis, assembly GCA_902685375.1. Lineage (NCBI taxonomy): Eukaryota > Metazoa > Chordata > Actinopteri > Atheriniformes > Phallostethidae > Neostethus > Neostethus bicornis. The sequence goes on from CACRXE010000080.1 coordinate 552,744, forward strand.
TATAGATTTTCTTGCTTTTGATAAAATAAATTTGCATTGATCTCATAGTTTACTTATATTGATGCTAGGAAAGAGAACATTTTACACTTTTAAATACGGGATTGTAAAAATAATTAGTTTGTGTGATCATTATAATAATAATAATGACCATGTTGAAAAGGCCGCAGGTCACAGGCGGTGTCCTGCCCCAACTTATCAACCCAGACAGCGGGTGTGGCTCTCCACCAAAGATTTCAACCTGCAAGTACCCTGTAGGAAGCTGGCTCCACGGTTTGTGGGTCAGTTTCCTGTGTCCAAGGTTGTTGCTCCTGACGGACTTCTGCAGGTCTCTTAGTTCTGGACCATCCAGTGTCGGTCCTTGGGGTTAGGCGGTGTATTGTGAGGTCTTGTGTTTATGTTGTACACCTTTTGTCCATGTCTGCCACCTGTCTTGTCTAGTTGTGCACTTCCTGTTTTATTTTGAAACAAATTTTCCTCTCGTTTCAGGCATGTTACTTCCTGCCCTAGTGTGTTTCCCACAGCTGTGTATGTCTAATTCTCCCTCATTGTTTCCACCTGAGACCCCCACCCTTTTGTGGGAAATTGTCCTTGTCTTCCCTTGTCCTGTTGGATTAAACTCTTATTTCTGCATGGAAATAAGCATTGTAAAAGCTCCTCAATTGAGTCCTGTTCTGAGTCTGGTCTTGACACGTTCCAATCTTTCTGCAACAAGTAAATGCAACTTGCTAGGAGTTAAAAAAGAAGATTAAAAGGAAACTTGGCAGTAGAAGAATTTATGCTTTTATTCATCAATATAAAAACACTCACCTTTTCTATCTGAATCAAACTGGCTTAGACTGAGATTTCACACCGAGTTCAACAAAGTTTTTATTTATTTCTGTTTGCTTTAACTCTAGATGTTGTTTTCTATAGTTTTAAATATTCTGATCCTATATATTTTTTTATTTTTCCAACAATTTTTTACATTTTACTTTCTTTAAAACTTTTTACAGATTGATGAAGCCACAAACAGTTTGACATGCAATTTTTCTTTTAGCTTCATAATTGTTTTTACTGGTAAATTTTCTTTTCTGAAAAGTACACTGACATGTTTTCAAAAATACATGTATGAAAATTCATCCAGTCTTCATGCAAACAGTAATTCTAATGGTTTATAGGCTTTAGCAGTAAAGAGAACGGAATGTAATTAATTATCTTCACCTTGTTTTTATGCAGTTGGTTAACCTCCTGTTGTTATTGACACTATAAGTAAACTGAATAACTGAAGTGATTTAATTTGTTAACATTTAATCTGTTACGTCTGTTACAAGAAGTATGCCCGTCCCGGCTCCTCACCGGGAGCAACTCCAGAACAGAACAGGGTGAAATAGTGATTACATTTTGGGGGTGATCCGGGTCACTGTTTGGGTCCAGGAGAGTTTGAAAGGTTCTGTTTAAAGTCTTATTTTTAAGATGCTGAGCAGAGAACAATAATATGGAAACCTTAGGATATGAATAGGCTGGCAGGGGAAAGAGGCAGGGTCTGTGCTCTCTGACTCTTTTTTTTTTTTAAATGAATTTTATTTTGGTTCATTTGGCTACTTCCTCAACGCTTAGAGTCAAAACGCTATAATTAGTTTAAAAAAAGACTGAGTCAGCCATCTTTTAAAGGATTTTGTTGAAGACAAATTATAGAAACCACATTGAAATCAGGAAAGAATGAGGACAGGAAAACAAAAAATAAAAATCACATAACAGAATTAAACAAAAACAAAAGAAAGCGTTGTTTTGAACAAATAAATAACCTAATTTTTTTTTTCAACATATTTTCTACACACGAGTTTGCGGGGGGTGCTGGAGCCCATCCTGGCCAATTTAAGGCGAAGGGCAGAATACATCCCGAACAGGTCGCCAGTCTGTCGCAGGGCCACACACATACAACCATCCACACACACATTCATTCCTAGGGGCAATTTCGGCACCGGCTAATCAACCCAACATGCATGTGTTTGGAGGGTGGGAGGAAACCGGAGTACCCGGAGGAAACCCACGCAAACATGGGGAGAACATTCAAACTCCACATAGAAAGGACAGTGTTCCAAGCCTCGTCCCCACCCGGGACTCGAACCCATGACTTTGCTCTGAGGCCACTGCGCTACCCACTATGCCACCGTGCTACCATGCAATTGTTTTGTCATATGTTACCGTATTTTCACGACCATAAGGCGCACCTAAAAGTCTCAAATTTTCTTCAAAATGAGCGGTGCGCCCTATCGTGCAGTGCGCCCTAAGTGATTTGTGATTTGCGGACATATGAGAGAACCACGAGGTGGACGCAGTTGAGAACATGAGAACATTAAAAGGGGGAAGTGTGGGCGTGGATTGTGTATAAAAGAATAGGTATGCGCTTTATACAGAACATTGCTGTTTTAACAACACTGAAAAAGGAAAAGAGACACGCTTATGAAGCTCAGTTTAACTGATGGCAATCAGCTACGCGGAGGAACATGGGAATCAAGCCGCCGCAAGAAAATTTAAAATGAACAAGTCGATGGTTCGTACATGGAGGAAGCTGGAAAACGAGCTGCGACAGGTGAAGAAACGCAGCTGAGTTTCCGCGGAGATAAGGCGAGGTGGCCAGAGTTGGAGGAAAGACTTCAGCAGCGATGGATGACCAGAGGAGACCACAGCTTCACGAAGGGTGGAAGGCAACTCCGGGCGAGTTACGCCACAGTTTGCCAGTGGATTGTAGATGCTTGAGTTAACGTCTCTGCTGGCACTGTTGTCCGAGCATTCGCAAAAGCAGGCATCATTTCTGAGGTGCTGCACGGCACAGAAAGTGACTCTGACGGCGAGCAAAGTGAACCTGCTATGTTGGATTTAGCGCAGCTGTTAGATTCTGAAACAGAGGATGAGGACTTGGATGGATAAAAGACTTTGTGACGACTGTAACTAATATTTAAATAATAAAAAACAAACTCAGTTTTAGGGGTCGGGTCGGGTGAAGGAGGAGATGGGTGGGACCCTGGTGTTCAGATCCTCGGCTGCATAAGCTCGCTCTAGGGATGATGAATGTCACTTCTCTGGCGGGGAAGGAGCCCGAGCTGGTGCGCGAGGTTGAGCGGTTCCGGCTAGATATGGTTGGACTCGCCTCGACGCACAGCTTGGGCTCTTGAACCAGGCCTCTTGACAGGGGCTGGACCCTATACTATTCTGGAGTTGCCCTTAGTGAAAGGCGCCGGGTTGGAGTGGGCATACTTGTTGCCCCCCAGCTCGGCTTGTGTGTTGGAGTTCTCCCCGGTGGACTAAAGGGTTGCCTCCCTCCGCCTTCAGGTGGGGGGACGGGTCCTCATTGTCGTTTGTTGCTATGCACCGAACTGCAGTGTGGACTAACCGCCCTTTTTGGAGTCTTTAGGGGAAGTATTGGAGGGGGCACCCCCCGGGGACTCCATTCTCCTCCTCGGGCACTTCAATGCTCACGTGGGCAACGACAGTGAGACCTGGAGGGGAGTGATTGGGAGGAACGGCCCCCCTGATCTAAACCCGAGTGGTGTTCTGCTGTTTGACTTCTGTGCTCGTCACGGATTGTCAGTAGCGAACACCATGTTCAAGCATAAGAGTGTTCACATGCACACGTGGCACCAGGACACTCTAGGCCGCAGTTCCATGATCGACTTCATAGTTGTTTCATCAAACTTGCGGCCGCATGTCTTGGATGCTCAGGTGAAGAGAGGGGCGGAGCTGTCAACTGATCACCACCTGATTGTGGGTTGGCTTCGATGGTGGGGGAGGAAGCCGGTCAGACCTGGCAGGCCCAAACGATCTGTGAGGGTCTGCTGGGAACGTCTGGTTGATCCTTCCATCAGAGAGAGTTTCAACTCACTCCTCTGGCAGAGCTTCTCACAGGTACCGGAGGAGGTGGGGGACATCGAGTCAGAGTGGACTCTGTTCCGCACCTCTATTGTCGAGGCGGCAAGCCGGAGCTGTGGATGCAAGGTCGACGGTGCCTGTCGTGGCGGCAAAGCCCGAACTCACTGGTGGACACCAGTGGTGAGGGATGCTGTCAAGCTGATGAAAGAGTCTTACCGGGACTTTTTGGCCTGTGGGACTCCTGAGGCAGCTGACAGGCATCGGCAGGCGAAGCGGAACGCAGCTGTGGTGGTCGTTGAGGCAAAGGCCTGGGCTGGGAAGGAGTTTGGCGAGACCATGGAAAACGACTTCCGAATGGCTTCAAAGAAATTCTGGTCCACCATCTGGCGGCTCAGGAGAGACAAGCAGTGCACCATCAACACCGTTTATGGTGGGGGTATAGCCAGCAGTATGTCGATTCCATTTCCAGTGAGAGTTGGACTCTGCCAAGGCTGCTCTTTGTCACCGATTCTGTTCATCACCTTGGACAGAAATGGACAGAATATCTAGGCGCAGCCGAGGTGTTGGAGGGATCCAGTTTGGTGACCTCAGGATCGGATCTCTGCTTTTTGCGGATGATGTGGTCCTGTTGGCTTCATCCGACCGTGATCACCAGCTCTCTCTGGATCGATTTGCTGCAGAGTGTGAAACGGCCGGGATGGGAATTAGCGCCTCCAAATCCGAGACCATGGTCCTCGCCCAGAAAAGGGTGGAATGCCCCCTGCGGGTCAGGGGCAGGGTCCTGCCCCAAGTGGAGGAGTTTAAGTATCTCGGGGTCTTGTTCACAAGTGGATGAAGGATGGAGCAGGAGATCGACAGGCGGATCAGTGTTTGTGCAGTGGTTTGTATGTGCTGGTCTGTGGTGGGAGGCTGTGGATTAGGTAGTCTGGGGTACCCTTTACATATGCTCACGTAGGTTTGGAATCCTGTCTATGAACACCAGGTAGGAGGTTGGTGCCACCCGCTGTACGTTTTGACCCTGGTTTTTAGTTTACCCAGACAAAGGTATTTTCCTGTTTTCTTTGTTAGCGTGAGCTTTAGGACCTGTTTTGTTTTACTTATTTCATTGTTTTGGCACCACCTAACATCCCTTCCTCCCCCACAGGTGTAAAAACCACTTAAATAAACTTTGTGTACAACTGACCATCTGTCTCCTCGCCTGGTTTGTGGCTATCTGTTGCACCCCCTCTCATTGGGGTCGTAACAAGGACATACATAAATTTAGAGTTTGAATTTACAAACTCTAAGCACTTTAGTTTTATTAGCCTTGACAAATGAAGCCACAGATTGGGAAGTATGTTTGCTTTAATTTGTGAATACAAGTTTTACTTGAGATTGATATTTTATACGAGATATGTGTACATGTAATGAATGTGTGCATCTATATGTAAGCTTTTGTGTATGCATACTTATCATAATGGATAGACATGTATTATAATATGTGGAAAATGTAAAAAAAAAAATCAAAATGTCAAATGTAAAAATGCTTGTTTGCATGTACAGTAAGGGTTAACCCTAATCCTACTGTGTACGGTAAGCCTATAGGCTTAATGTATTGAATGCAATTCTGTAGTTTAAATGTGAATATTTTAAGGACCGCAGGAAGAATAGCGTCAGCTAGACTGCGCTAATGGTGGTTCATGATAAACAATAAACATCACATCCCACAGGATGGAATTTCATCCAAACATTCTTCTAAATTATTCTTCTACTGTAATGTAACCAAATTATTTTTCAATGCTTCAGGTCATTGTATTAACATGATCAAATGTAAGATAAAGGTCGTTAGGAAAAGTGGATAGCCCTCTAAATCCCCCCCAAAATGCTCCCAGGGTCACAATTAGGGTTTGGGTTAGGCACACTTATGGGTATAATCTTCTTTCACTGAACGGATCATCATGCAGAATTTTTTCAAAGAGTAACTGCCACCCTTCCATGGATTCCATACAATTCCAATAGAACCATGAACAGGATCTTTTCCCCAGCGATAGATGCCATTGGGATTAGTTTTAAGACAGTTGTGATACCAGAAGGCTCCCAAGAACTTTTTGGCACAGTGTTCTTTCACATTTTCATCCTGGTCTTTGTCCAAGGTTGAGAATTTTTTGCCAGAATGAGAAGACAGTGCATCACCTGCAAAAACAATCACATAAAGACCTGAATGTCAGACTGGAGGCTGTAGGGTATTTCTTGAATTTTTAGCATAATGTTCCAGGCAATGTTTAAGCCTGAGTAATTTTGAAATTGGGAGGGAATAAACAGCAGGTGGTTATCTTCAGTGATTAGAGAGGCATGCGAGTGGGGGACTGATCTCATGAGCCACTGATATTACCTCTTAACTCCCACCTATCTTTGGCTGTGCAGAATAGATGGACATACCTGAATGCCACTGCTTATTACAGCAGCATCTTTCAAGTCACATGCTTGTACTATACATCAAAATAAAGCCTAGACGTTCTAGTTTCTGCAGATATGTACATGGAGAGTGTCAGAGCTTCAGAACCTATCCTACAGTAGTTCAAACAAAAAAAATATTGGACATTTTTAACCTAGCCTAATTTAGTTAATTTTCAGATGTCCCTAGCCAAGACACACTTCTTAGTAGGCATAATTCCTTCCAGTGTATGGAAATAATCACGTTGACAACAACTGTGTAAAGTTTCAGATCTCTAGGTACAAGGGTTTTTGATTTATTGACCTTTTAGTATAAAAAATGTTTATACTAACATTTTTATTTATTTATTTATTTTTTGTTCAATATTCTGCAAAAAGGTTTTAGAAAGATTTTTATGTGCGGCAACTAAACAGTGTTTCGCCATAACCAAAACCAAATAACAGTGTTTTTGTTTAGCCTTTATTTGAATATATTAGAAACATAAAGCTTACGTTATTTTTCTGTACAGTGACTTCATCTTTCTAAAAGTTGAAATACATTTTATGGGCTGATTGTTTTATTTTTTCAAGGAAACTGGATCCAAATGTCTTTGTGGGTTTTAAAAGGTTGAATAAACAGGAGGTGGTGAGAAAATCAAAGTCCTACTGCCCAAACCACAGACAGTCTGAAGAAAGTTGAAAGATGATAGTGGAAGTGACATCCCTTACCTGCTCCTCCTTTGTTCTGGAAACCTTTCACATCGAGAGGGTATCCTTCAGACTCAGGACCAATTTTGAAGTTTTTATACAGGGCGGACTTTTTCTCCCCCTTCTCAAACTCCTCCATATCTATCAGTATTTCATACTCCCTCTGCGATGTGAGACGATGCATAATTTCCAAACCTGCTCACAGTCACAAAGAAAACAACACGGTGTCACAGTGAGGGTGCAGAAGAAGGAGGAGGACCCAATCGCAAGAAGACAAACATGATTTATTTAGTAAAGGAGTCCAGCAAAGCTCTAGGAGAAAAATACATAGTTTAGATGGATATAAATGGTAAATGTTTAGAGGCATGTCTTGGTCAGGCAGCCAGGATGATCAGGCTGGAAGGGATGATGGCCCAACCCTGAAGGCAAAGCAGTCTGCCTTTAAATAGGCAGCTGATCAGTCATCATCAGGTGTCTTGAATCAGAGAGGTGAAAAACTGCCCCGGGCTCTTCTGGCCGTAGGCGAGGGAATCATGACACGCAGTTTAACATTCTCCTTCTATTCATAGCTGCCACACTCGGATGTTTCAGGTGACTTGGGAAGTTGATTTATAAATCCAGGCAGAGTCGGGCTTCTGTTGTGAGGGTGTTTACTGTTGACACTCTGGTTTATAATGCTTTTTGAATACTTATGGTGACTTTTTTACAAGTATTTATAAATTTTAAAGCCAACACTACAAAATCTCTCAATATATCCAAACGTCTTTCCACTTAAAAACCCCCTCCCCAAAATAAAAAAATTCCCCCATATACTCTACGCCCTTCCCCTCAGGCTGAGGTTCCACTTAACCCCAATTAATTACCATGTAATGCCACTTCCGCCTGCCGATCCGGAAGGGAATTTAAACAGCTGTTTGGGCGTTGCCTCGGTTTGAAACCCCTAAGGTGCAAAGTGTAACCATAGCAACTATTTCCCCGTTGAGATATCAAGTGTGCACCCCTGATACTATCCCGGAAAAACTTGCTGCTTGTGACTGAGTGTAAGAGCCTGAGGTGAGTGTGTGCACGTACGTGTGTGTGTGTGTGTGTGTGTGCTGCTATGCCCTGGTCTGCTCCGTCACACTTTCCATGAGAGGATATGTCTCACCCAGCCAGTACTCTCCAAGAACATTCCCAAAACCCTCTTTGTACTGATCCCAAAGCCTGTAGAAGTTCACTGTGCCGTCCATCCTCCTCTGGATCACCTGAAAACACAAGATGAAGATGTGGAACAGTTGACTTCCAGAACAAAGGAGTAAGGCAAGGCAAGTTTATTTGTAAAGCCTAATTCATACAAAATGTCATTTAAAGTGCTTCACAACATAAAAAAATGCATTAAAATCACAAAACATAGAATCAGAATGTTTGAAAAAAGATAAAATAAATAAAATTATTAAAACAGATAAAAAGAGCTGGGTATTATGAACAGGCTAAAGAGGCTGTTAAAGAGTGGGCACTAGCTAGTAGACCAAGGCATGGTCCCAGATTTGAAAACAAAAAGCTTAATAATGCCAGATACAAATATGCCATTAGATTTATTTCTAAAAATGAACAAAATATGAGATCTGATTCATTGGCAAAAAAACTTCTTTGTAAAAATGTAAAGGATTTTTGGAAAAAAGTACATGTCCTTAATAATAATAAGACATATCTGCCCTGTACTGTAGGTGGCATCTCTGGAGCAGAGAACATAGCTGAATGTTGGAGGCAGTACTTCAGTAGCACTTCTAATTGTATCCACAGTGATGTCTTTAGAGTAGGTATAATTGATTAAAACAAACAAATAGCTGTAACAGCTCATGAAGTATACGAAGCAATACAAAACTTAAGACTTGTGGGCAGATGGTATTTATGCTGAGCACCTGATACATGCCAGTATAAAGCTGTCTCCTCATCTGGCCATTTGTTTCTCTAGCTGTTTGACACATGGTGTATTTCCTGACTCTCCTGTCTGTCACGCTTGGACCTATCATCAAGGATAAGGCTGGTAGAGTGGGAAGATTAAATAATTAAAGGCCAATTGCCTTGGCAAGAGTACAATCCAAAGTCTTAGAGTACTATTGGATCAAGTTCAAAATTTTGTTAAATCTACAAACAACCAGTTTGGCTTCAAGTATAAACATGGTACTGATTTCTGGATATTTGCATTAAAATAAATCATCAGAAAATATCAAAATACAAATTCATCTGTTTTGTTGTGCTTTATTGATGCATCAAAAGCATTTGATCGCGTCAATCACTAGAAACTGTTTTTAAAATGCGTCAGAGAGGGGTGCCACTGTATATTTTGAGAATACTGATCTACTGGTATGCTCACCAAGAAATGCAGGTGAGATAACTGATCAGCTGCCTATTTAAAGGCAGACTGCTTTGCCTTCAGGATTGGGGCAATAGCATATCAGATACCTTTGGTGTTGGTAATGAAGTCAAGCAAGGAGGAATCTTGTCTCCAGTTTTGTTTTGTGTGTATATGAATGATTTGTCATACTGGCTACATGCATGCAAAACAGGGTGTCTGATTGAGTCAATTTAATTTTTTTTTTTTTTTTTTTATTATTTATCTTGGACAAGGTAGCATGTTCTCAAATCAACATAAACATTATTTTGTACAGCAACTCAATAGAAATAATAAGAAGGTATAACAAGTGCACAAATCAAAGTTTCTAGTGTCCAAGAAGGAGTGGGGGAAGAAAACTTATTTAACCCCACCCCCGGTGCTCATATGATACATATTTACAATAAATAATTAATTTTATATTGTTTCAACCTTAAGACGATTACTGTAAATGGAAGGATATGGACCTGGTCACCAACACCAACACAATAGGAAGCAACAGCAAGAGAAAAGCAAGTTCTACAGTAAGGAAAAAAAAAAAACAAAAAAAAAAACAAAAGAAAAAAAACACAAAAAAAACAAAAAAAAATCCCACTCCAACAGAAGACAGTGATATACAGTAATTACATTAGACATTCCATATACTGTGACCAAATCATATGTTTGTAGTTTAGTTTGAACGTATTTACATTTTGATATTGCTTGGAGGATTTTTCTAGACTATTCCAGAGTTTTACACCACGTACAGACATGCAAAAGCTTTTTTTAGTGGTTCTCACTTGGGGCAGTTTAAAGTCTCCTATTACTCTCAGGTTATGTGATTTTTCATTCAAATTAAATAGACTTTGTAAATTTTTTGGCAGTAGTTTGTGGTATGCTTTAAACATTGTGATTGCTGAGTAGTACTGAGAAAGGTCTTTAAATTTTAAGAGTTTAGAATGTGCAAAGAGGTTGTGAGTATGATCCAAAAAACATACTTTATGTATAATTCGTAGTGCTCTTTTCTGTAAGACAGTTAAGGGTGATAGTGTCGTTTGATAGGTATTCCCCCATACTTCAACACCATAAGTGAGATATGGAAGAACCATCGAGCAATACAATGTGCGCAAGGAGTTGAAATCAAGGTGATGTTTAATTTTATTTATTATAGAGAGACTTTTGGATATTTTTTTTGCTTTTACATGTCTGACGTGGGGTTTCCAAGACAGTTTATTGTCTATGATGATTCCCAAAAACTTTGCTTCGTCTACAGTTTCAATTTGTACATTTTCAATTACAATTGGTTGTTTGGAGCTTGTTTTTGTGTTTCCAAAGAACATGACTTTAGTTTTGTTCAGATTAAGAAATAATTTATTGATATCCATCCATTTCTTTATTTTGCTTAGCTCCTTATTGACTGTACTGATAAGTTCATTGTAATTACGACTGCTATAGAATATAAATGTATCATCTGCAAACAGTATGAGTTTTAGCGACTGTGATACCATAAGAATATCGTTTATGTAGATATTAAACAGTTTTGGTCCCAATACGGAGCCTTGGGGAACACCACAAGAAATACTAAGAGTCTCAGATGAAGTAGACCCAATTTGCACATATTGCGTTCTTTCCGTTAAATAGCTTTGTATCCATTCCCCAGCGATTCCCCTTATCCCGTGTTCTTGTAATTTTTTAAGTAATATTGCATGATTAATTGTATCAAAAGCTTTCTTTAAATCTATAAAAATTCCAATTGCATATTTTTTACAATATATCGCACTTGTTATTTCCTCAATTGCGTCGAGTATAGCCATTGAGGTAGTTCTTTTTGTCGTAAATCCATATTGAACTTCGTTGATAATGTGATGTTTATGTATAAAGTTTTCCAGGCGTGTATTGAACAGTTTTTCCAGTATTTTTGAGAATTGAGGTAACAGAGAAATCGGTCTGTAGTTGGTAAAATCATGTTTATCTTCACTTTTGAAGATAGGAATTATTTTTGCCATTTTCATTTTTTTTGGAAACTGTCCAGATTGAAATGATAAGTTACAAATGTGTGTGAGAGGTTTGACAATGTTATTGATGACCTGTTTGACTGATCTCATACTGATGTCATGACAGTCTCTTGATGATTTACTTTTACACCTGTTAACAGGATCTATTACTTCTTTTTCAGTTGTTGGAGAGAGAAACATGGTAGATGGATTTCTTTCAATATCATTTTTACAGTGCACGGTGTCAATTTTGTTAATTTTTTAAGCCAACTCAGGACCAATATTTACAAAATATTTATTAAAATAATTTGCCACATCTATTCTGCTTCTGACTTTGTGATTTTCGGTACTGAAGTACTCTGGATATTCTGACTTCTTATTTTTTTGTTTAAGTAAAGCATTCAATACATTCCACATTTTTTTTATGTTATTTTGGTTCTCATACAACAGTCTTCGATAATATAATTGCTTGCTTGTTCTAATTATGTCTATTAGTTTATTTTTGTATTTTTTATATCTTTGTTCTGTTGCTTTGGTTTTTGTTTTTATGAATATTTTATACAAGTTATTTTTCTTTTTGCAAGCATTTATGATCCCTTTTGTCAGCCACGGCTTGTTTTCACATCTATAATTTACTTTCATTTTCTTTAAGAAACAGTGATTGTTATAATGAGTCAGAAATAAATTTAAGAAATTATTGTAAGCTTTGTCAACATCTGTCTCTTCATAAATTCCGGTCCAATCCTGTTGACTTAAGCTGTTGTTGAGAGAGTTGATTGTTTCTTCAGTTAGTATTCGTTTTAGAAAGGGTTCAGTAGATTTAGGTTGTTTTTTAAAATCAGATTCTGAGACAGTGAAGATGGGTAAATGATCTGTAATGTCAGCGATAAAGAGTTCACTTGTAATCTGACTTTCCATGTTATTAATGAAGATGTTATCTATTATTGTGGCACTATGTGATGTTATTCTACTACAAAGGTTTGGTTATTCTGGGATAAAGTGACATAGAATGCATTGTGTTTATGAAGTCATCAATACTTTTCTGCTTGGTTGGGTTTAACAAGTCAAGGTTGTAATCACCACAGATGTACAAGGTTTTCTGAGTCACACCAGAATAAAGTTTCTCCATCCATTTAATAAAATTCTCAACACTTGAACTTGGTGAACGATACACAACACTTACTATGATATTTTTAGTCTTTTTTCTTTGGATTTCTATTGTTAAACATTCCATAACATCATTTATAGCAACAGTCATATTTGATAATAAAACATGTTCTAATGAAGTGTGGACATACAGAGCAACCCCTCCTCCAGTTTTCTTTTCTCTATTCTTTGTTATCATTATATAATTTTCCATATCATAATAGCAGTGAGTGTTTTCATTGAACCATGTTTCTGTTATTGCAATGATACTGAACGGATGAGTGAATTCTTTAAGAAAATCACAGATAGAAGTGAAATTAGCTTGCATACTTCTGCTATTAAAGTGTATAATTGATAGTTTTCCTTCTAAATTAATATTACTTTCAAACAGTTTGTGTTCATAGTATTTGCAGTTTATAGGAGAACTTATGAAGAAATTTGCATCTGGGTCTATTTCTGCTGTTGGATCAAGTGTGTCTGTGTCTTCTACTGTGAAGGTGTCCAGTTCTGTTTGGTTCTGTTGTAGTAGTTCTTGGAGTTTTTTCATACTGCTGTCTTGAAATGAGGTTTTTCTATGTAGGTTATGCATGAGGTGTTTGTTGAGTTAGGTTACCTGGTATTGGAATCGTTCCAGTTCCTCTATGTTTCTCACCAGTAACACTCTTGCTTCCTCTGGGCTGCCGTTGAGTTTGATGAAAACCTTACAGCTCCGGATCCAAGTGTGCTGGATTTTCTGCTCCTTTTTTAGCATTCGAGCTTTTTTGGCAATTTCTGAGTTTTTCTTTGTTAAATGTTCATTAAGGTAGATATTTGATCCTTTCAATTTTCGACCTTGCTTTATGAGTTCCGTTTTGTTTTTTCGGTTGATGAAACGCATGATGACGGCAGGTGGTCTTCCTCGTCCAGTCGGCAGTGGGTGACAGGCCTCGATGTCTTCCAGGTTGAGTTCTATCCCCTTGCCTCGGAGATGAGCTGCTACCTGTAGTTCCACCGAGCGTGCATCCTCCTCACTGTGCTCTTCTCCTCCTTTAGAGATCGTGCGCGCGTACGTTCGCGGCTTGATTTTAATGCCGGTGACGATCACATCGTTCATCCGTGTATACTGCTCCAGATCATCCACACATCTCTCCAACTCCACAAAACATTTCTCCTTGGCAGCGTTTTGAATACGTAAGGCTTTAACCTCCTCCATCAAGTCTAATATTTTGTCTTGTTGCATCTTGATCGTTCCTGGTGACACGCCCGGAATTGATAACACCGGAATTAATGAACCATCTAATAGACAGGTGTCAAACTCAGTTCCTGGAGGGCGGGTGCCTGCAGGTTTTCAAACTGTTCTTGCATCTACACACCTGATCCAGATTAACGAGTCATTATGCCAAATTTGATTGGCTTTTGATTTCACTGTATGTGCATCAGCTGTATTGAACCAGGAACACATGGAAAACCTGCAGGGACACCGGCCCCCCAGGAACTGAGTTTGACACCCCTGACCTATTGTATGCAGATGATCTTGTTGTTTTCAGCCCAAGTAATGCAGGTCTACAAGAATTTCCAATGTCTGCTCTACTTATGGGTTGGAATTTGACATAAAGTATAACACAAATATACAGTAAGTGTCATAGTGGTCTGTAGAACTAAGGATGATAAAAGTGTGAAGTTTCCTCAGCTTACATTATGGGGAAAGGATCTGTCTGTTTCTCACAGATATAAATATTTGGGACATTATATCTGTGATGACGTGTCAGATGAGGACATTTACAGACAAAGTCGTATGATGTTTGCACAAGCAAACATGCTCACATGCAGGTTTGGTGTTTGTACAGTGCAAGTGAAAAAGATACTTTTTAAAGCCTACTACATGTCCCTATACACAGCACACTTGTGGTGGAACTCGCATGAGAAAACTCAATGTGGCATACGATGACTGTATGAGTATTCTTTTAAAAAGACCAAGATGGGAAAGTGCAAGTCGCCTGTTTGTCTCACTAAGAATTTTGACTTTCAAGGCCACTCTGCGCTATTTAATGTACAGTTTTATTAGTCGTCTTAATAGCTCTGAGAACTCTACCATTAGGAGCTTGGTTGATGTGAAACTTAGTATCACAAAGTACCAGTCTGAACTCTGGAACAATTGGTACAATTGTTTGATGTAAACAGTGGTTTGATATGTTATATGTATTTCTTTTTTTCTCTCTATTTTGTTGTTTTCAGTTAGTTGTGGCTTTCTATATTGGACCTTGAGACTGCAATAAAGTTAATGATGATGATAATGATGATGATGAAGCAGAACTGTTTTCAGCCTAAATTTTAACATCGTCACATTAGAGACCTGTCTCACAGCCTTGGGAAGTTTGTTCTAGACCTCTCCATGTTCAGTCCTGACTCTAGGCACCAGCAGGAGGCGGGCCACAGAAGTCCTCAGAGTTCTAGATGGTCCATGTTAAGTCCTGACACTAAGCATCAGCAGGAGGCCGGCCCAGAGGTCCTCAGAGTTCTAGATGGTTCTTAAAGTACTAACATATCACAGATGTACTGCACTTTGATGATAGACCTTGAAGAGACGTAAATACAAACAAAGCAGCTTTAATGTCTATTCTCTGAGCCACAGGAAGGTGAGGCAGAGACTTGAGCACAGAACTAATGCGATCAGACTTTCTAGTTCTTGTTAGGACTCGAGCAGCAGCATTTTGAATAAATTGCAGCTGTTTTAAGGCCTTTTTGTTCAGACCAGTAAGTAGACCATTGCAATAATCTAACCTATTGGGAAACAAATGCATGGATAAGAACCTCTAAATCTGTTTTAGAAACCAAACCTCTGATTTTGGCTATTTTTAAGGTGGTAAAAGGCTGCTGATGTAATTGAGTTGATGTGATTGTTGAAGTTAAAGTCTGAGTCCATTATTACTCCCAGATTTCTAACTTGATTTGTTGGTTCTAGAGAGAGAGATTGAAGGTAACTGATGACACTTTCTCTTTGTTTCTGTGGGCCAAAGTCAATGATTTCAGTTTTGTCTGAGTTTAGCTGGAGAAAGTTGTTTTGTATCCAGACTCTGATTTGTTGAATACAGTGACAGAATGAATCCACAGGTCCATGTTCACCTGATGTCAGTGACACATAGATCTGAGTATCATCTGCGTAATTGTGATAGGACACGTTATAACTGGCTATTAATTGCCCTAACGGCAGCATGTGGAGGTTAAACAACAAGAGTCCAAGAATTGACCCCTGGGGAACCCCACAGGTCAAAGGCATGTGATCTGACACACAATTTCCAATTTTTACAAAATACTTTCCGTTCCGTCATCTTCCGCTTGTTCCGGGGTCGGGTCGCGGGGGCAACAGCCTTAAACGGGTAGCCCAGGCCACTCTCTCCCCGGCTGCATCCTCCAGCTCACCCGGAAGGATTCCAAGTCGTTCCCTGACCAGCTGTGAGACATAGTCTCTCCAGCGGGTTCAGGGTCTCCTCCCGGTGGGACGAGCCCGAAACACCTTGCCCGCGAGGTGCTCGGGGGGCAGTCTGATCAGATGCCCAAACCCCCCCATCTGTCTCCTCTCGACCTGGAGAAGGAGCGGCTTGTAATTGACTTGTGATTCACTTGTAAATTGAGAGCTTTGCTTTTCGGCTCAGCTCTCTCTTTACCACGACGGACAAAATACTTGCGTCCTTCTAAATAAGATTTAAACCAAATAAGTGCAGTACCAGACATTCCTACCCAGTTCTCTAGCCTCTGTAGAAGGATCTCATGATCTACAGTGTCAAACGCAGCACTTAGGTACTACAGTACAGGATTAAAACAGAGACTTTGCCAGCGTCAGTGTTCATACGAATGTCATTTGTTACCTTGATCAGAGCTGTCTCTGTACTGTGATGAGGTCTAAATCCTGACTCGAAGACATCAAATGAGTTGTTTACTAAAATACATTTTGTCAGTTGTTTGTAAACAACTTTCTCAAGAATTTTTCCAGTAAGTGGTAAGTTTGAAATAGGCCAATAGTTTTTAAGTACTTTGGCATCAAGACTACTTTTCTTTAGAAGAGGTTTGATGACCGCAGTTTTCAAGACACTTGTGAATGTTCCGGTTTGAAGTGATACATTGACTATTTGAGTGATTGGTGCCAACATGCTGGTTAACACAAATGAAAAAAAACTCTGTTGGGTAATACATCAAGAGAGCAAGTAGATGAACTCAGACTAGTGCTAATTTCTTCAACAGTTGTTTCTGTTACTGAGGTGAAGTCATTTAGCTTTAACAATCTAGATGGTGGTAAGATTGTCATTTGAACCGTGGCGTTGATGGAGTTTTTGATGTTCTGAACCTTGTCGTTAAAAAATACAGCGAACTCATTACATTTTGAAGTCGAAACCAATCCAGCGATGATTTGAGTTGGGGGATTTGTTAATCTATTTATTGTTGTAAAAAGGACACGTGAGTTATTATTACAGTTCCCAATTATTTTAGAGAAATATATCTCTCTGGTTTTAAGTAAGATCTGATTGTAAACACGTAACTTTTCTCTAGAAATCTCTTAATAAATCTGGAGCTCAAATTTGCGCCATTTCCGCTCAGCTTTCCTGCACTCCGGTTTTGGTGCTTTGACTGACTCATCGTTTCTCCAAGGTGCTTTCTGCTTATTTTTAACTGTTTTCAGCTTCATTGGGGCAATGGCATCCAGAACATTCATAACACAAGACTGAACAGAGGTAACCAAATTGTTAACATCAAAACTCGAGAAATCCTCAAAATGAACCATTTCCATGAACTCTAGACGTGTGTTGTCATGTATGTGTCTGCTGTGAATAACTGCCGGTCCAGGCGGTGGCCTGGGCGCAACGGTGAGGTCACAGAAGACACAGAAATGATCAGATAAGGCAACGTCAGACACAATCACATTAGAAACATTAACTCCTTTAGTAATGAGGAGGTCCAGAGTTTGACCTCAGCTCTGGGTGGGATCTTTCACATGTCGAGTCAAACCAAAGGTTTCGAAAACACTGTTGAGTTCTTTAGCATTTTTGATGTTCATCATCATTGATGTTCAATTCAATTCAATTTTATTTGTATAGCCCAAAATCACAGAATGTCCGTCTCAATGGGCTTCACAAGAAAAAGAGGAATGTATTAACACATATACACAACAAGAAAAATAACTAACAAATGCTAACTAAACAAGACTAGCACATTTATGCACTTAGACTCTCCTTCTCGGTGAGGAAAAACTCCTAAAAAACCCATCAGTGGGGAAAAAAAAAGAAACCTCATGGGGATCCACGTGAAAGAGAGATCCCTCCCCCGGGACGAGCAAACAATGTGTCAAAGATTATTGTTTAAATATTAGCTTAATCTAATCTACAGCTAAATATCTAAAGAAGTCAATAGATGTTCTTCATCCTGATGGAAACACTGGGGGACTCCTCAGCCCGGAGATGTCCAGAACGGGGATGAGTAGATGTTCTTCATCCTGATGGAAACACTGGGGGACTCCTCAGCCCGGAGATGTCAAGTACGGGGATGAGTAGATGTTCTTCATGCTGATGGAAACACGGGGGACTCCTCAGCCCGGAGATGTCAAGTACGGGGATGAGTAGATGTTCTTCATCCTGATGGAAACACGGGAGACTCCTCAGCCTGGAGATGCCTAGAACGGGGATGAGTAGATGTTCTTCATGCTGATGGAAACACGGGGGACTCCTCAGCCCGGAGATGTCCAGTACGGGGATGAGTAGATGTTCTACTGTTTTAATGTTCTATGTTATCAACATGAACATTAAAATCACCTGTTATGACTAAACCATCAAAATCTGTGCATATGATTGAAAGAATTTTAGTAAAATTATCAAAATCTTGGCAGAGATGGGGAGGCTTGTACAGAGCTAGGAATAGTATGGAAGGATTCTTTTAGCTCAAGCCTAAATGACAAATACTCAAAAGATGGAACTGTCCCAAACGAAAGCCTCCTGGTGCTTAGGTTAGCTCTAAAAAACCTAACCAGATTGACCAGATCAGTCCTTCCCTCTTTTTTTTTTTTTCTCTTATTTCAGATTTAAAATTAAAATTTGGTGGAGCTGCTTCTACTAGAACTGCATTACCTGCATTTTTATCAAGCCAAGTTTCTGTAAAACCATAGAAACAACATTAAAAGAAGAGATAAAAGAGATCATTTTAAAAGATGAGGTAAAATTATTTATAAATTAAATTTAAAAATTAAATTAATATTAAATTAAATATAAAAAATATAAAAATGTAACAAATAAATTTGTTTAAGTATGGGAGTTAGCGCCTCCAAATCCGAGACCATGGTCCTTGCCCGGAAAAGGATGGAATGCCTACTGCGGGTCAGGCACAGGGTCCTGCCCCAAGTGGAGGAGTTTAAGTATCTCGGGGTCTTGTTCACGAGTGGTGGAAGGATGGAGCGGGAGATCGACAGGCGGATCGGTGCGGCATCAGCAATAACTAGAACGCTGCATTGGTGTCGAGCCGCTCCTCCTCCAGGTCGAGAGGAGCCAGATGGGGTGGTTCGGGCATCTGGCCAGGATGCCCCCTGTGCGCCTCGCGGGCGAGGTGTTTTGGGCACGTACCACCGGAAGGAGACCAAGGGGCAGACCCTGGAGAAACTAGAGTAACAGCATGTGGAGAGACTATGTCTCACAGCTGGCCGGGGAACAAATTAGGATCCTTCCGGGTGAACTGGAGGATGCAGCCGGGGAGAGAGAGGCCTGGGCTTCCCGTTTGAGGCTGTTGCCCCCGCAACCCGACCCCGGACCAAGCGGAAGATGACGGAACGGAAATAAATTTGTTACATAAGAACCTGACCTTGAGCACAGCAAGTTTCACTTTACCATCAGTAGGACTAGATGTCATATTGTTACAAGGAATTTCAATTATATGTCTGTGTATGGACAGCCTTCTTGTCCTATTGCATCTCCAATGTGATTGGAGATGACTGTAGTTATAGCACCCGCAGACTGTTCTCTGTCACAGGGCCTCAGCCTGAGCTGAACTTTATCATGACTGTGTGTCCTGAGACAGCAGAGGCCCAGTGCATCCTAGCTCTGAGAAATGGTAGCTTTAGGAGCAGGTGGTGGAGGGCGAGTGGGGTGGAGTTTGGGAATGATGTGGGTGGAGATGTAACTAGGTAGAGCTTGGCGGAGGTGGGTTCAGGGCCGGGAGGGGGAGGTGCGGGATATTTTGGAGGAAAAGGCACAGGAGTTCATAGTATCTTCGTGATACTTTCAGTAATCCGGTTTTCAAAATGACGAGGAAGGGCCAGGGTTGAGGATGGAGAGGAAAAGGAGGAAGAGTCATTTGTTGGGGTGGATGTTGCAAGGAGGGCCTTTCCAGTGGCAAAGGGGGAAGACTTTTAAACATTCATATGTGATCCCTCTCTTGGAACTGTAATAGGACTCAAAAAATGAGGTGGAGACTTTGTAAGAGAAAAGTTTATCTTGGGTTTCTGTGGGAACTTGGCTTGACCGAGGACCTGGGCTGTGGAGTTGGTGGTGGTTTGTGTAATGTGTTTGTGTGCCAGAACATAATGACCCAGAACACAGAACAATGACCCAGGTTATCAGGACATGGTCCTGCCAAGTGTCCAAACAATTGGATAAACAAAATGTTCCAGGAAAGGTAGTTGTGTAAGGACGATGTTTGACGCAGACGATTGTGTAAGACAGGATGTTAGGCCAAAGAGTGTGTGTGTGTACGTATAAATATGGGAGAAGGACCGAGATTGGGGGGCTCATTCTAAAAACTCTGACCGGTCACGCTGAAGTGTTCTCTGACTTTATTCATGAATAAACAGACCCTTTTGAGTACTGAGCTGAGTCCGATTCCACTTCATTTTCCCCAACAAATTGGCGCCCAACGTGGGGCCGCGAAGGTTACCGTGCCGCATCCCCTCCGATCATCTCCGAGCTCGGTGACAAAGAATACGAGGTAAGAGAATTATCTCTTAAATTGGTGATTTAATTGGTGATTTGGTTTGGGGAGGCGGCACGGGGCCTGGCGGCTCCGAACTTGGACTCGGCTGTGCTCGGAGGGAATGAGAGCCATAAATTAGGTTGATTTAATTGGCAAATAATATCTAAAATAACAAAATAAATAAACTAAGCATTAATCAATTAAAAGAAACTTAAGTACAAATAAGCCCCCCCCATCCTTCAGTTTTAGGAGGAGGGGAGGAGAAGGAAAAAAGGATCCAAAAATGTGTGAAGCGCTGTTGTGAAATTCTGGTCTGCTAGAGAAAAGCAGAGGCAGAGAAAAAGTTGTTTGGCCATCAGCTTAGCCCAAAGCTGTGAGTGTGTCAGGCTGCAAGGCAGCAGCTGTTATACGAGTGCTGAAATTCTGGATAAACTTTGGCGAGCCAGCCAGGCGAGCGGGGCGCATGGAAAATGTGACCTTAGAGCTCAGATGAGTAGGTAACGTAAACCGTGATTGCGTCAATCCGAAGAGCTTACACGTCCCTGGGCTCAATTAAAAGGACGGACGCAGCGTGCCTACAATTGAATACGTGGAAAATTTTCTGCGCTAAGGGAGGGCTCCTCCACGGAGGAGTATCCCCGTAAGTTCGTTCAGCACTTAGTGGGTGATTTTATGACAATAGACTGATCAAAATATTATAAATAACTGCTAGATTGTGTCCGGACGCATTATTCCTCAAATCCTGTCTTGATTATATGTATACTTCCAAACTTCTTCTCTCGCTTACGTCCTATACGCTCGGGCTCTCCTTCGAGCGAGTGTGTGCTTTCCTGTTGGTGGGTTCCCTGTGTGAATCTGCTGTCTCTGATTGAGGGGAGGGCCGGCTCTCTGTGTGTGGGTATGTGTGTGAAAGCGCATTTTGATTGAAACCAGATGTGCGGAGCGCGTGGAATGTGTGCGTATGCTTGTGTGTAAACTGAGAAAGCTCTCAAGAGTAAACTAAAAAGACTGGAGCTCCATAAAAAGTTAAAATCTGACGTAACAAAACTTTGAAACTGTACTTAAGAACCAAACTAAAAAACAAAAAAGACAAAATTATCTCTATTGGTCTGGACTCTTGTACAGAATAAACTGATGATTATAATCTTGTGCAAATGTGTAAATGCTTTGTAAATTTGTGCGCATAACATGTAAAAAGGGCGTAGCGTAGAGGCTGTGTGTGTGTTCCATTTGTTCATCTGAATCTCACTGTGAGCTGCGTAGCTGGTTCTGTGGATGAGGATTGAGCGTTGGTGTTGCGGTCTATTTCCCCAGTAGACAAGCAGTAGACTGGATCAAATATCGATTACGTAGGGCGGTCTCCTGTCACGCCCCTTGCATGTGTATGGCTGATGCGATTGTAGGAGGAGATAAAAGGAGGAGAAAGGTGATAGGGGAGTGGACATAGTTTATGCTGCTGTCTGGGTTGTGCTTGGAGAGTTGCCAAAGAGCCCCCACCAGCTCTCTCGCTCTGACTGTGCGAGCAGGCTGATAAGGAGAGAAAAGAAAAAGAACGTTTTTCCAAACCCTTTATTTTAGAAAAAAAAAAAACTACTCATTCCAACTTAGGAGTTTAGTTTTAACTCAGTTTAATTATTTTGAGCAGGGTAACATCCCTACAATAAAAGGAGCATAAAATAAGTTAACCTGAATTGATTAACCATTTAGAACGAATAAAAAGGACTTTAAACGCGAACAAAATAATAAACACATTCTAACAGTCAGCTTAAACAATCTCAATAAGGAAGATGGCCTTGCAAACGAAGGCAACCTTGACTCCAAACACTATTTTAAGTGTGAAGTACCCACAGTGGGTCAATGAAATTCCAAAAATATCGGAAAAATGGCACAAGCGAACTCAAAGGCTCGACTCACCTTGGCCTAAAGATGGTACATTTGATGTTTACGTGTGCACAATAATGGAAACTCGAATTAAAGATTACAAACCTAAAGATCACAGTAAAAAACGCAACCAAAAGAGACAGACTGAATTACAAATACTCGATTTGTTTAGAACCGAAGGCCAAAACTATAGAGATAAAATCAGAGAAAAACGAGCTGAACTGAACACTCTTAAAATAAAGAGCAACAATGAGAAAAACCTAGATTTCAATACATCTGCAGGAATATACCCATCTCTAGCTGGAACATTAAGCATTAATGGGAACTTTGAATATGACAAAGCAAATACCCAGAAGGGAGTCAGCTTTAATTTAAATGCGGAACCTTCTCCTCAAAGGGCACCGGGAAGATCAGTGGAAGCTGCCGAACTGGAGAAAGGAGCAGAAGGTGGTCGCTCTCCATCTGCAGAGCAGGGTCAGTACGATAGTGTTGAGGGGATAGAACGGGAAAATCCACAGCCTCAGCATTGTAGCACAGGACGGAAGGAAAGAAAGACCAGACTGAGCCAAGTACTAGACTGCTATAGTGAACGAACTTCTCAGACAGGGGGAGCACAGAAGGGGTCGTTCTGGATTGATTTGGCTGACCCATTAAACGCGAATCAACCCAGAGGAAGGGAAAAAACATTTTTTGATGAGTGTGAAGAGGAACTAAATGAAATGTACAACACATATTGTGGTAAGAAGCTTGACCCTTTGTCAGTAAATGCAGAAGCTCACTCCGAAACAGTCGGAAATCAGAAAAAAGGAAGAGAAGAGCGATATGATCTTAGATATCGGCCTCACATACATCCACCAGATCGATATACTGATCCAGGTCAATTTCCAATTTTAATAAAAGGAACACAGGCACACTACATACCATGGCAGTCTGTGGATTTGACTGGGCTGGTTGCCCGGCTCCCTGACTTACATGACGGTGCAGCTAAATGGATTCGAGTCTTTGAGGAAGAGACAGTGGGGAAGATGTTGGCTATTGGTGACATAAAGGCAGTTCTGGCACAGGTTTTGGGGGTTCCAGCTATGGAAAACATCATCCACAAGACTGGTTATGTCTGGATGAAGAGTCACAGGGCTGATGGGACTGAGTTTAATGCTTACCGTGCTTCCATATGGCGGGCTCTGAGGGAGGAATTTCCCAACAAGATTGACCGCAAAGCACTGAAAGGTGAGCCATTGATGGACAATGAGAATCCCATTGCATACATAAACAAACAAATGAAGAGGTGGAAGCAAGAGACAGAGGAGGAGCCTGAGTGCTCTCCGCTCTTAATGACTCTGTTCAGAGAAACAATAATTGAAGCCTTGCCGGCCCCAGCCCAGGCCAAACTGGAGGATGTGGTGGGGCTGAGTACTATGCCACACAGACAGTCAGGGACCATGTGGTCCACGTGGTTGAAAAATACAGAAAAGAGCAGGAACAACAGAGGGAGCAAGACATGCGGAATCAGAGAAAAGTCACGCAGCTCCAGTTGAATGAACTGCAGAACAAAGGCAGAGCGAAGACGCAGGCACCGGTGCTGAGTGCTGAACCAAGGGACAGTGCAGGATGGGTGCCAGCACAAGGTGCAGCCCCTCCAGTGAGATCACAAGCTCCCCAAGTCCAACAACCACCAGTCGTTAATGTGTACTCCCAGCAGGCCCCAGGACCGAGGAATGGTCGGTTTGCAGGGGAGCCAAGGCCTCAGAGGGGGAGTCCAAGGGCTTCACAATCTCCAGGTTTGTGTTGGGGCTGCCAGTCGCCGAGCCATTTTTGGAACCACTGTCCTCAAAATGTAGGAAAAGCTCCACCAGGCGGGGCGTGGGGTCGCCAGCCAAGGCCCGGTCAAGGCCCAGCAGCCGTGCGGAAACCTAGTCCAGTCAACCACTGGGCAGGTCCAAAATATGGTTATTAGGGGTGCCCAGAGAGTCCTACGGGGGAGAATCAGTTTCCAATTATATCTACGGAACCAGGAAAAGAACCCATGATACATGTAGAATTGGAGAATAAATTAACACCTATGCTAATAGACACTGGAGCATCATATACCTGTGTAAGTCCAGCCTATGCCACACACCTCCCCATGTCAGACAAGTTTGTCAAGACAGTAGGATTCTCGGGAAAAACTCAAATAACCCCAATGACAGGTCCAGTGTCTATAACCATGGCAAATAAAACAGCAAAACTACCTATTCTTGTGTCTGATCAAACACCTGTAAACCTACTAGGAAGAGATGCACTTTGTAAATTAAAAGTTAACATTCAGTGCTCCCCTCAAGGGGTGTTCATCGACGAAATTGGCGCGAATTATCAAATGTGTCAGCAACTGCAATGTGCAAAAGTTTATTGGCTAGGAAATTTTAATGAGCAAGTGAATAACGTTGTAGCACCATGGAAACCGTTCTTACATATGCAAATTCCAAAAGCTCGGAAACCAATTTCTGAATATCACTGCACCATGTTCTATGATCCTTCCTGTAGTGAGATTTTTGAGGAAAAGTGGGATAAATTGACAGAAAATATAACCGTTGAGTTAGTGACAAATTACATTATTGTTGGGAAACAGGGAGCAGCTATTAATGTGGAGGCAAACCCATTTATCTCAGACTGGTATAATGTTCCAGAATCAGAGCCACACATTACCCTGTTAGTAAACGAAGGTCTTGAACCAAAAGACCTGGGACCAATGATTAAAACCGCAAAGCAGCAAACATGGGTACAGACAGAAAACCCGTTGATGTCCAAAACCAGGGATGAGTCGATGCTCAAGATCCTGTGTGGAACTTCACTTATCGCAAAACCACAGGTCATAACAGTTCCAACTAAAAAGACTGTTAAACAAATGGTGCAGGCTCAAGAAAACCATCTAAAAAATGAAATGCTGAAGCAAGTACCAGATTATGTGTGGTCTAAACATGACACAGATGTAGGAGTGGTAAAGTCGGCTAATCCAGTCCAAATAGAGTTGAAACCAAACGTGAAAATACCATACCGACCCCAATATCCATTAAAACCAGAGGCGGAAGAAGGAATTAGCCACACGATACAAGGGCTTCTGGATGCAGGTGTGCTAACTGAGGTATCCAGCCCGTGTAATACCCCCATTCTACCAGTGTTCAAGGCAGGAAAATCTAAGTACCGGTTAGTGCATGACTTACGAGCTGTGAATGAAATAGTTCAGGACTGGCCAGCTGATGTTCCCAATCCTCACACTTTGCTCACAAACATTCCTCCTAAAGCTAAATTTTTTACAGTAATTGACTTATGCTCAGCTTTTTTCAGCATTCCGTTAGCTGAAGAGTCTCGGTATCTTTTTGCGTTCACATACAGGAAAAAGAAATATAGCTACACCAGGCTACCACAAGGATTCAAACATAGCCCCCATGTGTTCAACCAAATTTTGAGAAGGGACTTGGAAGGTCTACAAGTTAGTAGTACGCTGCTACAATATGTCGATGACTTGCTGATTTGTTCAGAAACAATTGAGGAGTGTCACAAAGACTCTGTGATACTGCTAAAGAGACTGTCCGAGGGGGGACATAGAGTGTCTCAAAACAAAATGCAGTACTGCCAGTCACAAGTAGAGTATTTGGGAAGAATGATCTCGCATGGAGCCATTGCGTTGACTCCGTCACAGTTGGAGGGAGTCAGTAAGGCTCCACGGCCTCGAACAGTGGGTCAAATGATGACGTTTTTGGGGATGACAGGTTTTAACTCAGAGTGGATTGAAGATTATGCCCTTAAAACAGCTCCACTTCGAGAGCTGATGAAGGAAACAGGGACACAAGCCTTGTCAACTCCTTTACAGTGGACCAGAGAAGCCACAATAGCTTTTGAGACTATCAAACAGGAAATGCAAACAGCGCCTGCGTTAGCAACGCCAAATTATGAGAAACCTTTTTTACTATATGTGTCAAATCGCCATGACATGTATGCGACAGCCGTGTTGATGCAGGAGACGTGCAGTGGGAGGAGGAAGCAACCCATTGCCTACTATAGTTCAAAACTTGACAGTGTAGTACAGGGATGGCCGCCATGTTATCAGGGCTTGGCAGCAGTGTATTATGCTTATGCGAAAGCCTCATCAGTAACGATGGGGTATCCAGTGACCATCTACACTCATCACAAAATAACAGAATTAGTGGATCAGGGAAGGTTTGTGGTGAATCAATCAAGATGTGTGCAGTTTGCAGCATTGTTAACACATCCTGATGTGACAATCAAGCGTTGTACTACGGTGAACCCAGCAGATGTGGTTCCATTTGACTTTGAAGGGGAGCCTCATGAATGCGTGGCTGAGTCTATGAAATATTCCAAGTTGAGGCCTGATCTGGAGTCAGTCCCGCTAGTAAATGTCGATGTCACGTACTTTGTGGATGGTTCGTGTTACAGAGATCATCTGGGTAATCATGCAGGCTATGCTGTAGTTGAACCGAGAGAGGATGACTTTGCGACAGTTAAAGCGGAACACTGTGTGCAACCATGTTCGGCTCAGTTAGCAGAACTAAAGGCTTTGACAGCAGCTTGTGAACTAGCAAATGGGAAAGTTGCCAATGTATTCACAGACAGTTCTTATGCGCATGGTGTGTGTCATCTTTTTGGAGCCGTGTGGAAACAGAGAGGTTTTCGGAGAACGGATGGAACACCTATTCAGCATGAACAACAAATAGTCGCTTTAATCAGAGCTATGATGCAGCCTTCAAAGTTAGCTATAATTAAGTGCCAAGCGCACAGGAAGGGGAATGATAGTGTGACAAAAGGAAACAATGCAGCGGACATTGCTGCTAAGGAAGCATCTCGTAGCAAAGTTGCAATACTATCACCCGTGATTGCGATAAACACATTGGCTACGCCAGAAGACATCATTTTGATGCAACAAAATGCAAGTTTGAGTGAACGAAGCCTGTGGGAGAAAAGGGGTGCCTCGACAGATGGGAAAGGGTTGTGGAGATCACATGAGGGCTTGTTGGTGGCTCCGGTGACTCTTCTGACGGTCCTGGTGTCTGAGGCACATAACCCTGACCATAGTGCTCGAAAAGAAGTGATTAGACGAATAAGGAACCAAGGATATTGGTCACCCTACTTGCAAGCAATGGTGGATGAGATCCTAAGTCAATGTGAAGTCTGTGCAGTGCGAAATGTGAGGAAAGGTATTCAAACCCCGGCTGGACATATTCCAGTGCCGGAAGGTCCATTCAAACACTTAATCATAGACTATGTTGATATGCTCAAAACAGTGCAGGGAAAACGCTATATGGCTGTGATCATAGATGCGTACAGCAGATGGGTAGAGGCCGTGCCATCCAAAGATCTGGGGGCTGAATCCGTGGTGAAGTTTTTGGTTAGAGAGGTAATACCACGGTTTGGCTTCCCATCAAAAATCTCGTCTGACAATGGTGCCGCGTTTGTTCAAAAAGTAGCACGAGGGATCTTACAACAGCTGCGAATCAAACAACATCTGGGAGCTGTGTATCATCCACAGAGTCAAGGTCTCGTTGAAAGAGTCAATGGGACCCTCAAAACACGCATTGGTAAAATTTGTGCTAGTGCAAAGTTAAACTGGGTCGACGCTTTGCCGCTTGCTTTGCTGAGTTACCGCATGCAAACTCATAGTGCTACTCACTTATCGCCGCATGAAATGCTTACTGGCCGACCAATGCCGACCCCGCAGTTTAGGGAGCCGTACAAAGGCCCCACTTTGGAGCAGTTGCAAGGTGAATTATCTGAATATGTAAGACAACTAACTGCTATCCATAAGTCTATATATTTGCAGGAAAAACGTAAGGAGTCTCAGCTACAGGTGGAGTTGGAGAGGCTGGTGAAGCCAGGTGACCGGGTCTACATTAAGGTGTTCCGGAGAAAGTGGCACGAGCCGAGACGAGAGGGGCCTTACGTGGTGGTTCGAGCTACGCCAACTGCTGTCCAAGTCGAGGGCAGCACCACGTGGTATCATCTCAACCACTGCACCAGGGCTACCTGCCCAGATGAGGAGAGTAAAGTGCCGTTGGGGCTTCCAAGAGAGTGGTACGATGGGTCACACACTCCAGCTGCTAATGAGACTTGTTCTGCTCTGGCTACTGACAGGAAACCTGCAGAGTGCAAGCCTGTCAGAGACATTGGTGCCTCACGAGAAGCCACAGACAAAGGTGAATCTGACTCGGGAGGAGGCGGGTCCGGACCAGGAGGGCCTGCCACCGGGACCACAGACTGCAGATGGGGTTGAGTTTAACAGAAGTTCGCAGGTTGTGGCCAGATCTCCAGGGCTATTGGGGGAAGGGATATCGATGATTATCCGTCTCTTTACATCGAAGGTTGACGGTCTGATAGGGAAAACAGAGACAGTGCCCACATTGGCGCCCCTGCCCGCGGACGGAGTGTTGACAAAGCCAACTATAGCTCATGAGATGACCACAACAGCATCCGTTAGAGTGTATGCGTTTTATTATGGTAATCGGGTTCAACAACCAACAAGACGTAGACACCCTAGAGAAGTGACCCCGAGTATGAGCGAAGCACAGGGTACTGCGGCCAGACCCGGTCAGCAGAATGCAACTAACCAAGGGCCTCTTTTGTTAAGTACGAGGATAGCCCCAGAGCAGGGAAACCAGGACGTTGGCGTACGAGGGAAACAGATAGTGGTTGATCTAAATTTCACTGGATATGTTGACCTTTCTGACGGGACAGATGGTCAACAAGGGGGTGAGAGTGAGCAGTATGGTCAGGATAAGACAGGACTACACGTGAGGAGTTTTGGGAAGATACAAGAGAAACTATGGTTAAAAGCCAATCACAATAGCTGGTACAAGTGGGCGTGGTATACAGCTAAAGATTTAACATCAAAAGAGTGCGTCCTATGTTCTGCAACACCAGGTTCAGTCCCCGTAGTTGTACCAGAGAAACACACGTTTGAAGATTGTGCGAAAATACAGCAGCAGGAATGCAGAGAAGGTCGATTTGTCCCACCAACACAGGTAATGTCACTCTTCAAACTCCCGATGTGTGCAATTCAGTGCAGGTTAATGCATGGATATCAGGATAATCTAAATTATTTAAGCAGGAAACACCTTACTAAAGTGTGTGCTGATTTTAATATTCGTACATCACAGGATAGACCTCCTGCCACGTATACAGTAGACGAACTCGCAGACTATGAATGTTTTGCCAGTGGAGGATTTTTAACCCTTAATAACAGCAGTAATGTGGGAAACACCAGTGTAAATTGCAAGGTAACTTGGGTAGCCTCCTGGTTCCCGCATGCAAATATGACTCCAATATTTCCTACAAAACCAATCTGGTATGAAAATCCAGAGCCCCTAGACCAGCGGTCGGCAACCTTTTACACCGAAAGAGCCATTTGAACCCGGTTTCCACGGAAAAGAAAACACTGGGAGCCGCACATCTAAAATGAAAAAAAAAAAAAAACTTCTACTACTTTACCGCAGCATGTTTTCTTATGAAATCCACGCGCTACAGAGAAAATTATATTTTATTCATTTAATGAACACATTTTGAACATTTTGAATTCTTGAAAAATAATAACAATGAATGTCTCTTTCAAATAAATTAAAAAGCTGAATTTAAATTGTGCATGCAGCAAACAAAAGGGAAAAATCCGTGAGCCGTCATCCTTATATCGCCTTGGCCCAAGGCCCTTGGGCTTTCAAAGTATGCAGCGGAGCCTTGACTTGAATATATAAAATAAATTGGGGGAAAAAAGCACTGTGTCACTAAACAATGAAAATTAAATATTTGCAAAATATCTGCATAAATATTTATTTTACCTGGTTAATGGGACTTCTGCTCCTGAACCTCTGCGCACAGCTTCTGCAAATCGGGGCTGTACGAAGTCACTTTAATCTTTACGCAGGACTGTAAGCTGTCATCTGTGAGCCGTAAGCGGTGTTTGTTTTTAATGCAGTTCATGGTGGAGAATAGCTGCTCACATACATATGTGGATCCGAAGATCGACAGGACTCCAAAGGCATATTTCTTCATGTTCGTGTAGGTGTCGGGATGGCATTCCATGTTTCAAATATGAGTTTGTCCGGTCTCGGGAGGTTCTCAATATCACTCCATTTGTGATTCTGAGCAAGAGTGGCCTTCTGACGGGCAACATCTTCAAGGTCCTCTGTCAAGCGTTTGAATTTGGACACCCAAATGTCTTTGTCAGCTATGTCAGCCAGCTCCAGCTCCAGAGCAGGTTGACTTACACCTGCAAATGCAGTCACGTTTAGCAGGGATGGATCAATGGTCAGGAGAGTGACGGGGAAGGACAATGTGGTTTTTTCCTCTCTGAACTCACGGAATCGTTTACCAAACGACGCTTGCATTGTGGTGATTGTAGACTGCAAATACTCTGAATTGATCACTCCGTGAGCTTGTTTGAACTCCCTTAAAGAGGGGAAGTGAGACAGTGTGCCTCTCTGTAAATCTCTGGCTAAAACTGTCAGTTTGCGCTCAAACGCCAACACCTCCTCCAGCATGTGCAGCGCTGTGCCTCCTCTCCCCTGAAGCGTTGTGTTCAGCGTGTTTAGTTTCGCTGTCATGTCCACCATGAAGTGGAGTTTTTCCAGCCACTCTGGCTGTTCCAGCTCAGGAAAGGTGAGCCCTTTGCTGCTCATGAAAGTTTTCACCTCTCCCAGACATGCAGCAAAACGTTGAAGCACCTCTCCTCTGGACAGCCACCGGACTCTGTTATGCAGCAGGAGATCAGAGTATGCGCTCTCCACCTCATCCAGTAATGAACGGAACTGGCGGTGATTTAAACCTTTTGCCATTATTTCATTGACAATCTGAATAACAACATTCATGACCTCTGTGCATTCTGGAGGAAAACTTTGCGCGCACAATGCCTCTTGGTGCAGGATGCAATGAAAAGTCAGCAGCTTTCTATCCAGTGATTTTTGCAGCAAAGCCACAAAGCCCCTGTGCGCTCCAGTCATACTCGGTGCCCCATCGGTAGCCACCGACACGAGGTGGGTTGTTTTTATTTCTTTGGCTCGTAAACAATCAAGCACAGCCTCACAGATGTCCTCCCCCCGTGTCTGGCATTTTAGTGGTATCAGCTCAACCATTTCTTCCTGTGGTCCAGCAGAATTCACATATCGGAAGAACAGCGCTATTTGTTCAATGTCCGTTTTGTCTTTGGACTCATCACAGGCGATTGAGTATGCTGCTGCTGAATTGATGTCTTTGATTTGCTGTTTTGTGATATTTTCTGCCATTTTTATGGTTCTGTCTTTGACAGTTTTCGCAGAGAGAGGCATCTCTCTGATTTTCTGCACAATTTCGTCTTTGTTTTTAAAGTCCGCAAATAAGTGTTCTGAAATCTTAAGGAATGATTCTTTCATATATTCTCCATCTGTGAACGGTTTCCCATGCCTGCCTATTTCCTGAGCGGCCACAAAGCTTGCATATGTAGTTGTATTTGCAGACTTCACCCACTTCTTGAATTGATTTTTCGTCCGGTCATCCTTCTGCATAAGTTCCGAAACAGCTTTTTTCCTCTCTTCTCCCTCTGGATATTTTTCAGCAAAGGCTCTGTGTGTATTGTTAAAATGTCTTGCGACATTTGACCGTTTATTGTTAGCCAGTTTTTCTCCACAAATTAGGCATACTGGTAGGCCAGTCTCGCCCGAGGTAAATGCAAATGAATCTGCCCAGGCATCATTGAATGTTCTATTTTCTTGAGATATTTTTCTTTTCTTACATTTCTCCATTGGTTTTGCCGGGATTGAAAGTCGCTCAAAATAGACGGCGTTTCAGCGGGTATACCAGCTTCCGTAGTGTGACGTCTATTTTGAGCGACGAAAAAATAATATCAAATAATTTAATTAATATTTTAATATTTCAAGATCACAATAATCTTCAAATTTAGAACTAAAATAATATAAAAACTAACACAAATAAAACACACTTCAATTAAATACAAAAAAAAAAATTTTTTAGTAATTTATTTTCCCAAGCGGCTTGGGAAAATAAATTACTAAAAAATTTTTTTAGTAATTTTTTTTAGATGGGCCAAGAGCCGCATTATAAGGATGAAAGAGCCGCATGCGGCTCCGGAGCCGCGGGTTGCCGACCGCTGCCCTAGACCAAACCTGTCACAATATCACAATGACAATACCTTTTTTGCAGTTTTTAGCAGCACAGTCACTGGCAGTAGCAGATAGCTTTTGGATGTGTGGCAATAATGAGCTAAGGAACACTTTACCATATGGGTGGATAGGTTTGTACGCTCTAGTACGAATGAAAGTCCCATTGTTAATGATTTATCCAGGAATAAAACAGGAAGCTAGCCCAAATGATACGAAAATCCCTTTAAGAGTAAAGAGGCATCTGGGAGAGGATCAGGTAGTGAAGTTGGACATGATCGGACAACCACGAGGTATCCCAGAAGAGTTCAAGGCTAGAAGCGAAATTATTGCAGGGTTCGAGGCTATCATACCTATAATTGCCATCGTAAAACAGGCGGAATGGATAAATTATATTTATTTTAACCAACAGCGAATGTTTAACATCACCAGTGAAGCGTTAAAGGCCATAGGAGAACAAGTGCATGAAACTAGTCGTATGGCATGGCAGAATAGGCAAGTGTTGGATTGGATGTTGGCAGAGAAGGGTGGAGTATGTCACATGTTTGGAGAATATTGCTGTTCCTACATCCCCAATAATACAGCTGTAGAAGGAACGTTCACGAAAGCGATGGAGAAACTTAGTGGACTGCAGACTGAACTAGCTGAAAATGCAGGGCAGAATGAAGCTTGGAGCTGGTTGGGTTCATGGGGACAGTGGAAGGATGTGCTTGTAGAGGCAGCTTTAGGGGCAGCTATGGTCCTTATTGGCCTGATCCTGCTGGTCGGCTGCTGTGTGCCAGTCACAAAGAGGCTGTGCCTCAAACTCCTGGACGCGAGGGTCCAAAAGATGACGGTGAACCGAATGGCTGAGTTCCAGATGGTCCAGATGCACATTGAGAACCTGTGTCCCGAGGACACCAAGGGAGGAAACGGCTGGAGTGACGTAAGTGTGTGACCCCGGCGTGGGAGGTGTCACAGGAGCTGAAAGACCTCTGGAGCTGTCGGAAGTATCTTTCAGTAAACTCCTGTGGCTGGAACAGCGGAGAACTATTTCATTTTTCTTTTCTTTTGCTCGATTGAGGAACAGCTGGTTTCCGCAGCTGTAGAAGAGTGCGCGTCATTGACTATGAACGAGGACGGTAATGAAAGGGAACTCCCTCTGCAAGTCCGGAATTGCAGAGCTGTCGAAGGAAAGAGTCCGCAACCACGTGACTTGTCATTTTTGTGGCACTGACCTGGGTACAGGTCCAGACAAATGCGAGACTGTGAAAGTCGGTTGGAAGACTGTTAGGACTGAAACAAAAGTTTGTGAAAAAAAAAAAAAGAGAAAAAACATATAATGGAGTGTGATGTCATATGTGTTTGGATGAAGTGTCTTTATAACTGTTCTACATGATTATAAATTACCTGCCTGAAATAAGGTGATGTATCTGGGGACATATGTATCCTGCGGGGTTGCTGTTGGACGGCGCCAAAGCAGCAATATAGTTTCCCCTCTACCAATCAACAATTTGGGTATGTCAAAGGGTCTGATCGCCGGAGGGGTTTTCGATATTGCACATATGACTCACAGATGCATACCTGACTGTGATCGTTGCAAGCTGCTCCTGTGATAGTAAGACACAGAGTAGGGGGTGACGCTTAATGTGTTCAGAAAATGCGAGGTGGAACTGATGTTATATTCATAGGATCATACCTACATCATCTGCTAGACTTATAGTTACTACAGTATTATCTGTGTGAGGTACCTAGAGGGTTATGAATATACATGATTTTACTCATTATACGTTATCATGTTTTGAATCCAATTTTGTAATCCAATGTTTTGTGATCAAATTTTACTGTGCATTCGCACTATATATTTCACTGTGGTAGTCCGTATAAATGCATACGAAGCTAAGTTTACTGTGTAGCCCAGCACATCAGTTATACATGTGTTACTCTTTATCTGCGCATTAGACACCTGCTTGTGAGCAGCACTTACAGGACTTTTTTTTCAAGTGTTGTATAAGGTTTGCACTATTTCATACCTGTAATCATTTGCATTAGTCACAGGCTTACAGTTTACTCATGTCTATTAAAGTACAGAGGGTGTCTACGTGGTGTTCGTGGCAATTGAAGGTCGCTTCGCGACCTGAGGGGGGATATGTAAGAGAAAAGTTTATCTTGGGTTTCTGTGGGAACTTGGCTTGACCGAGGACCTGGGCTGTGGAGTTGGTGGTGGTTTGTGTAATGTGTTTGTGTGCCAGAACATAATGACCCAGAACACAGAACAATGACCCAGGTTATCAGGACATGGTCCTGCCAAGTGTCCAAACAATTGGATAAACAAAATGTTCCAGGAAAGGTAGTTGTGTAAGGACGATGTTTGACGCAGACGATTGTGTAAGACAGGATGTTAGGCCAAAGAGTGTGTGTGTGTACGTATAAATATGGGAGAAGGACCGAGATTGGGGGGCTCATTCTAAAAACTCTGACCGGTCACGCTGAAGTGTTCTCTGACTTTATTCATGAATAAACAGACCCTTTTGAGTACTGAGCTGAGTCCGATTTCACTTCATTTTCCCCAACAACTTTAGGACTGAAGGTGTTAATCTCTGGGTAGGTGTTGGTGATGCTTGCATGGGTTGTTGTTGTTGCAGTTGTCGTTGCTGTAGAGCTAATGCAGGTGCTGGAACAAAGGCTAGGTCTTCAGGTTTTCCAGGAACACGTTTCCTACGTTTAATCCTTCTCACTGTCTGCTTTGGCTCCTGTCGCAGCCCTTCATTAATCCTCAGACCATGGAGGATATTCTTCAATATTTTCACTCCATCTCTACTCAAGTACGGGCTCTTTCCTTTGAACAGGTCCTCTCGTTTCCAGAACAGATCAAAGTTCTCAGTATAAATCTGTTCTCTCAATGTGCACTCTTTGGAGAGCCATGTGTTCAGCTGGAATAAGTGGCTAAACTTGTTTTTTCTTTCATCAATGTTAGGAAGAGGTCTGCTAATATAAACTTTAGCCGGTACTCTTTGCAGCTCATTAAAGAAGTTCATAAAAATCTTTCTTCAAGGATTCTGGTTGTTCTCTTTTTGTGTCAACCGCTCCCACGTGTACAATTAACTGCTTTACTTCCTTAAACACTGTATTTTTTACTAATTTTGCATTGCCCATGACCACCACCGAAGGGCAGCAAAGCACTTGTAATCTATTATCTCGTATTTGGGCTATGCACCCATCGCCAAGGAGAAACACAAAGTCTTTTTGCCTTGACTTGTGGAACAGATTCTCTGACTTGCTGCCTGCTATCAACATTTGGAGCTGATATGGCACATTCCATTTTCTTTTCTCCCACATTTTAAAACTCTATCTGTGAAAGCACAGATAGTCTGTTTTTAAGTGGAATTGTAGCTGTTTTGTTTCTACTTCTATTATCTTTCTGTTTCTTTGTAGCAGCGGGTTGGTCCTTAAAGAGTTTTGGAAAACTAACTGTATCACTCAAACTAAAGTTGCAGTCATTCTTGTAAACAGTGGGTTCCTTATTGAAAGGTAGCGTCTTGTCAATACTTTTTCTGATTCCAAAATATTTCTCCGTACTTGTAGGGCTTTAATTTGTTGTTCATAGTCCCAGCATTGTTGTTTATAATTCTTACACTAACAGCAGCAGTTTGTCCCATTCTTTTCTGCCATCGCCGTCTCTTTAATTGCAAAAATGGTCAAAATGTATAAAATCTCGGGTAATCCACAATTTTAGGTTTATAAAATAGAAAATAAAAATGATTATAAAGTGATTTTAAATGGATTTTAAAGCAAAAGAATTGAAAAAAGCAACAGAGCAAGCAGCAAAGCGTCCTCACTCCTCATAGGCAGGAAGTAAGCAGAATCAGGAATAAAACGTCCTGGTTCTGCTTCTGGGCCTGAGCAATAAATTTATCCTGCCACTACTTTCATGAGAGGGGAAATATAAACAGAACAAAGAATAAACAGAAACCAGCTCACCGTCCAGCCTCCCCCATCTGTCTCCATGTCACAGTAAACCTGTAGATAAAACACACATTTGAACACTTCCAGCACCTTTACATGATACCATTAGGAACATCTTACAGTGGGAAATACCTGGACAACAGATGTCTCAGTGGGATGGATGAAGTACAACCCACTGGGCGAATTGTTATGTTTTCTTTTGATTTGTGTACAATCTTTTGGTTTTTCAGAGTAAGACATCCTCAGAGGAACCATGAGGACGAGGATAAGAAGGACTGATGGCACCTGAAAGATGAAATGAGCTAATGTCACAATCATGTAGGAGAGTCTGCAATGTGCTTCATAAGATCAAGTTAGTTTCCTACAGAGAGATATAAAGCAGTGCAATCATGCTGTGGAGGTTCACTGGCTCGTCTCAAGCTTATTTTATCTTCTAACTCAGATGTTTCAGCGACAGTCTGACTCATCTAAACATCCAGTCTTTCTGTAGGTCTATTCCTGACCTATAGAAGTTATTTTATCTAGCCTAAAGATTCCACACCTAAAACTTTTGTCTTTTTGTGTCCTTCCAGTGTTTTTGACTTTATAGTGGAAACTTGAACACCTAAAAAACCTCAGTCATTGTTTTTTATTTCTTCCAGCTGTTCTACAAGATCAGGCCTTTTAAATTTGATCTGTGTCTCTCTTTGTTCAAGTGCTTGAGTACATTTAAAAAAAAAAACCTTTAAAATATAAAATGATTAATAAAATATGATGACTAGGCATTGTTTTAATAAATACTGGAAAAGGAACCTTTTATTTTGAACCTTAACTGCTGAGATTGTTTGATTTGCTTGATGTGCAAGGTGGGCTTCTGTAAGCTTCTGTAAGCAATAGCTTCAGCCCATTCCTTTTTGGCTGTAATGATTTTAATAAGTTGTTTTGCCTAGTGATAATCATTTGAATTTTATTATTTATTCATTAATTATTAATCTAAAATTATTCATTCATTCACATGTTAGATGGCCTACTTCCTGTAAGAGTATGAGTACAAATATGAATTTAAAGCAAATGTGTCATGCAGACAGTGCTGTTTTAGTTTTAAACTCACCATAATTGTGGTAGCACGAAGACAGTGAGGACCTGATGAAGAAGCTAAACGTTCAAGTTCTTTGCTTCAGATGAACTGCTCCTTCTATTCACACCCATTGCTTTTAATGTCTGCAGAAGGCGATGAGGTCACAACTGTTCAATCAGGCTCCAGTTTCATATCATCAGGAATCAAACAGGTCTAACGAGACTGCAGTCTGAAACAAAAAGAAATATACGGTTTATTTGCCATTTCATAAAATGTGGATAAAAAGGACAACAAAGACATTCACTGTAGTTGATAAATAAATAATTTGATTAGTTTTGCAGGGTGTCAGTTCTTGTCCACATCAAAGAGTCCATATTGGGTCTAACAGAGTTTCCATTTCCTCTGAGACACAAGATGAACTTTTATTTTTCTCTAACTTTTATCTGTAACAGTTACAGTGGTTCAATTTGTCAAGCAAGTGTTTTTATTTTAGTTCCTGTCACTTTCACAGTGACTTCAGTGACTAAGATTGGCACCAGAGAAAACCCCACATACATGGGGAGAACATAACATCTCTCCTCTGTAAGGCCTGTCTTTCAAGCTTCGTCCCCCCACCACGCCTCAAACCCCCATCCACTGCTAAAGATATTGTAACTTCCTGTTTTGTGGCATTCTGATCGTAATGGATCATGGTAACGTTTGGAAAATCCACTTCTAGATTTTATTGTGGTTTTCTCTCTCAGAAAACATTCCAATTTTTCTGCAACAAGTTCATAAAACTTGCTAGGACTTGAGAAACAAAATTAAAATGAAACTTGGCAGCAGAAGACGTATGCTTTTGTTCATCAATATTAAAAAAACAGTCACCTTATCTATCTGCATCAAACCGGCTCAGACTGAGATTTCACGCAAAGTTCACCAAAGTTTTTATTTCTTTCCGTTAGATTTAACACTACGTGTCTGTAAAAAAGCTTTAAATAAAGAAAATCATTTTCAAAAATGTTGGTAAAATGAAACAAACATTATTTTAGAGGATTTACAAACATAGAAAACAACATTTAAACAATTTTTTGTATCAACATTATTTCCTCACTATTTCTTTTTCTTCTGAAAAGCATAATGGCATGTGTTCAGGATGTTTTTGTGAAAATCCATTCTGCTTTCATGCAAACAGCTTTTCTAATAGTTTATAGGCCTGTGGCAGCAAAGAGAATGGCCTGTAACCAGATTAAACTAACTTCACCTTGTTTTTATGCAGTTGCTTATCCTCCCGTTATTACTGACACTATAAGTAAACTGAATAACTGAGTTTATTTACATTTCATCTGTTACCCCGGCTACTCACCAGGGGCAACTCCAGTATGGAACAGAGTGAAGGAGTGATTACATTTTAGGGGTGATACTGGTTAGGGGTGTGTTAGGTAAGCCTGTTTATATCGGCAATATCTCCTACACAGAATCATTACTCATAGCGTGGTCAACAGAGGGTAGGGTAAATGAGGTGTCAAATCTAAAAATTAAATGGAAGGTAGAGTTGCAGCAAAGGAGAGGTTAAGCCGTTAACCTCTCCTCAATAATGAATTTGGTGAAAATTTCTGGTGAAAATAAAGCCAAATCAATTTGATTTGGTTGTCAAAGCCACAGCTCCCTTTCTATGTCCCCTCATCACCAATACAATACATGTTTCCCTCACCTCTGGAATTGTTCCCCCTTTCTTGAAAACTGCTGCCGTCACCCCCATCATAAAAAAAACAGGCTAAGATCCTACTGACCTCATTAACTTCCGTCTCATTTCAAACCTTTCTTTCATTAAAAAAAAAAAAAAAAAAAATCTTTGAAGAGCAGTATCCAGTCTATTTCATTCTCATCTGTTCTCTAATTATCAGAATGTACTTTTCCAATCTACATAGCCTATGGTGTCTCCGGCCCTCCCCCAGTCCTCAGTCCACTGCGGTACTCATTCAGAGTCTTGTAACTTCTCTTCTGTACTACTGGGATTCTCGTCTGTTTGGTCTCTCACAAAAACACTTCTTAAACTTCAACTGGTTCAGAACTCAGCTGCTCGTATCATCATACACACTCTCTATTAACCTCATCACACCTGTCCTTCAACAGATCCACTGGCTCCCCATTCGTTACTGCATACAATACAAAATCTTGCTCCCTCACACAGCCTTGCACCTCCATATCTCAATGACCTCCTCTCCGATCCTCCTTTACCATCTAGTTTTCTGTCCCTCCCACCCATCTTGTCACAATGGAGAGTAGAGCATTCAGTTGCTTTGCTCCTCGTCTTTGGACTTCCCTCCTGATCTCTCAACCCTAACACACTTTCACTCATATTTCCATCTGGCCTATTCTCTTTAACCATAACTTATTGCTTAATTAATTAATTAATTAGAGAACTTATTGCTCTTAAGCCTGTGTTTTTATATACTTTTTTAGATTGATCAATGTATCGTTTATATTTTTATGTATTCATTGAATACATCTCTCATACAGCCTTGGAGCAGGTGAAAGAACTCAATATGTGCTAATAGGGTCTACTTCATCTAAGACTTTTAATATTGCTTGTGGTGTTCTCCAAGGCTCCGTCTTGGGACCAAAACTTTTTAATATTTACATAAACGATGTTCCTAAGGCATCTCAGTCATAGTGGAGTTTGGAGTGTGACTATTTGAGATTGTGGACAGGTTTCTTTTATATTGATAACAAATTCAAACAGGTGCCATTAATACAGGTAACCCGTGGAGGACAGAGGAGACTCTTACAGTAGGCGTTACAGGTCTGTGAGACCCATAAATCTTTGCTGTTGACCAAATACTTGTTTTAAACCATGATTTGCAAATAAATTATTTAAAAATCAGACAATATAATTTTCTGGATTTTTTTCTCTCGTTATGTCTCACAATATGTGAGGTACACCTATGATGAAAATTACTGTCCTATTTGATCTTTTTAAGTGGGAAAACTTGCAAACTTGGTGGCTGACTAAATATCCCATTTCCTCCTCACATTTTTTGGCATGAAGTACAACAGATGGGGCACCAACCATGTTAGGCCAGCATCTGGGCTTTATTGCACATTGCAAGGTTAGGGTTAAAATAAAGCTGGTTGACCTTATTTAAGCACTGGTCTAAATAGGTCCATATTAATACATATTTTTTCAAGTGTAGATGAGATTAAGTAGGTTTCTCTTTTTTGTGTTATTTTACAAGTTTCTTGTTCAGTTGAGGTTGGACAAAGGTAAAACCAGTCCAAGTAAGATACTCTTGTGGCTGTACCTCAATATTCCTCTTTCAGATGCATTGTAGCTCTGACCAAGAGGTCCTTGAGATTTTTATTGCACTTTTATGCTGTAATGATCCTCGTTTGTGGAAGTTTTTTTTCATCCTGGTAGCCAAGTGTTTGTTGGTGGTAGAGTATTACATTTTGAGGGGGATAAGGTTTTTGGAGATTTTTTCTTAAAAAAATAAAGGAGATAAAGATAAAGGAGATAAGGGAGAAAAAAAGAAGATAAGAACAATAAAAATAGTAGAAAAAGTTTCAAAAAAGTCTTCTGGACAGTTTAATTCTTGAACGAGACGTTTCGACTTCCATCCGGAAATCATTTTCAATCTGAATGAAATGGACAGAAAACTGGATCTATTTATACTAACCTGAGTAAATGGTAAAAAAAATAGTAAGAACGGGCTCGACCAATGAGCCTGTGTTACCTATGATGGCTGTGAATGGCTCCTATTGTAGCCACAGACCAGTGGTCGTGCCCGTTCTTACGATATATATTTTTTTTACCTTTTTTTACCTCACAGCCAGGCTGAGAGAGTGTGCACGCCTTTCTCTTTCTGACACATCAAAATTCTTACTGAACCTTGCATGTTTTAGAAGGCCACGTCACCTCTTTGTTTTCTACAGAGATACCGTAATGAAAAAAACAAGATGTCCGAGCTGTGTGACAACAATAAAAAATCTGAATCTTTAAAAAAATCCATGTGTTTGATATTGTTGTGGAGTTTTTAAAGAAAAAGTGGTGGAAAACATCTCACAACATTTCACCACTGATTTAAAACTTCCAGATCATTTCAACATCTGCTCACTTCACTTTTATTCACTTTTAGACTCTGCACATGGTCCTCTTCAGACAGAGGAGATCTGTGAGCACAGGACTTCACTCACTGAGCTGCTCGACAGACAGACTTAAGAATTCTTTGAAACCTTAGACTCTCTAATGCTGCCGCATCTGACAGGAATGGCTGGGAATTTTACTGATTCCGCTGCTTGCACGTTTGCCTCTAATTACAAGCTCTTGTTATATTTATGAACTGAACTGGTTCTAGATAGTTGGTGTGAACCAATAGATGTAGCAGATAGAAAGAAACTGACCTGCTGTGGTGACCAATGAAATGACGAAAGAAGAATGTCGTGATCCCCTCGCCTGCTGCCAGAGGGGACTCTGGATGGTCCTAATCACCCTGATTGGGGAACACCTGTGGATAATTCCTGATTCCCCACACCTGTGCACCCTGGACCTCCCTGTCGGGTCTCAGTATCCCTTCCAGCCAGGTCACCCTGGTTGCCTGACCATGTTGGAACTTTTTTATTGTTTGGACTTTTGAAACATTGAGTTAATCATGCGCTTCTTGCTTTACAGACTTAAACCTTGTTTGAAGTCCTGCAATTGGGTCCTCCTCCTTCAACATCACAACAAAGAAAAAGAATTCAAAGAAGAAATAAAAAGGACAAAAGAGCATAAATACACTGTCCAGTGAGACAAAGTGATGAGAGGAGCTGGAGGATTTTTATAGAATAATTATCAGTGATTATTGCTGTTAAAGTGAGTGTTGCTATAAAGTTTCCATAGTGATAGTCAGGTGAGTGTCCCAGGGGATCGTTGAGGTTAGGGGGTGACTGCTTTCACAACTCTGGGTAAAAACTGTCTTTGAGGCGTGTAGTGGTGGTCTTGATGGTGCTATGCTCTATTAAGATCTGCGACCATTCGCAGATCTCAATAGATTGGAGTTCCAAAAACTAACCCTAATGCTAATTACAATAGAAATATGGCAGGTTGCAGATCTCGTCAGGACACCCATACTGTTTTGCTGATGAGTGAAGTACAAACAGACCGTATCCTGGGTGGGTGGAGTCCACCACCACACTGTGCGTCTGGCCCTCTGCTGAACTTGGGAGCTGGAGACCGAATCCAGATCTGGCAGTGGGCAGCCTAACCCCACTGTAACAAAGAGTGGTAGAGAATCTACCCATTTATAAAAGTTCCATCAGTAAACGAGGGAGACTTTGGGATCAGAAAATCTGTCCATAGTATCAATGTGCAGGTAACAACTAAATTTCCAGTCTTTAATCTGTCAGTGTTAAAGTCACAAACCTCATTACTGCTTTCCTCTAGGGCTGCAAATAACGATTATTTTGATGATCGATTAAGCTGGCGATTATTGGCTCGATTAATCGATTAATCGGGTAGAATTGACAACTTAATAAATAATAGTTTTTTGGCATTTTATTGAATGTAGTTATGCAAAACACAACTCATAACCACTTAAACAACACGTTGAGCTTATTCTAATAAGTAAAAATGTTAATCTTTCTGTGAAATACAGAGGGAGAATATTACCAGTTCTACAGCAAATATAAAATAATAAATCTACTTACTGTATACAGTAAAGGTAAATCATGAGCACTCATAAAATGTGTTTTATAGTACTGGCTAAAAAAAACATAAAATGGAAACTGTTGACCATCCAGGATCACATTTAAAAACAAGAAATTGTTAACAGTTTTAGATTTGCAAATTTAACCTTGTTCAGAGGTGTAGTACCAAACAAAAATGACCTAGGTTAACATGAGTAAAAATACACAAAAAACAATCAAGTTGTATAATATTAAGTGCAGTTGACAGCAAAACTTTCTAAATGATTAATCGATGACTAAATTAGTCGACAACTATTTCAATAATCAATTATAATCGATTAATTCGATTAGTTGTTTCAGCCCTACTGTCCTCTGACTAGCTGATGTGATGCAACCCACCTCATCACTATTGTTGAGGCCAAATGGCCGAGGTCTTTGTATGATGCTAGAATATTCAGTGAGTCATCATTCTGCCTGTTTGCATTACACCATGTCTTTTATCTTTCTACTATAGTTGTTTTATACACTTTAATCATTATAGGACGCTACAACGCTTATTTTTTGGCGGACAGAGGGTTGCTCTTTCTGCCCTAACGATGACACCTGAGCCTGGAGTAGAAATCAGATTCAACGTGGCTCACAGCCGAACAGGAGACAAGGTGGAAATGACCATTAGTGTGCTTATGGCACTTTTCCAGTGTCTGCGTGGCCTCAGGGTCAGTCCAGAGAGGGCCTGTGATATTACAGTTACCTGTGTTGTCCTTCACCACATAGCCATCAAACAGGAAAATGTCCACCTTCCCAGCCTCCCTGACAACACCCCAAGCGAGTGCGCACGTCCTCTCGCTGAAATGACATCCTTCTTACTGGAACTTTGTAAGTTTTAGAAGGCCACGTCACCTATTTGTTTCAAAAGAGATACCAGAATAAGAGAAACATTATGTCCCAGTTGTGCGACAACAATAAAACATTCTCACGTTGTCTGATTTTCTACTAAAAGTCTTATTTTGTATAAAAATCCATCAATTTGACTCAATTGTGGAGTTTAAGATGGGTTGATAAATTCAAGATTTTCTATTGTCATAATAAAATTTAGACAGACTCCAGGCTCTGAGTGTATAAAATAAATAATTAAAAAAATAAAATAATATACATAAGGAAGACATGAAGATAGTTGGTGTGACCGAAGAGGGTATGGAGGATAAGGTTAGATGAAAGAAACTGAGCTGCTGTTGGCGACCCCTGAAACGAAATACCGAAAGAAGAAGAAGAAATCAAAGAATAAATAAAAAATAACAAAAGAGTATAAATAGACTGTCCAGTGAGACAAAGTGATGAGAGGAGCTGGAGGATTTTTACAGAATAATTAACAGTGATTATTGCTGTTAAGGTTAGTGTTGCTGTAAAGTGTTCATAGTGATAGTCAGGTAAGTGTGCCAGGGGATCGTTGAGGT
The DNA here is from genome assembly GCA_902685375.1 of Neostethus bicornis. Taxonomy (NCBI): domain Eukaryota; kingdom Metazoa; phylum Chordata; class Actinopteri; order Atheriniformes; family Phallostethidae; genus Neostethus; species Neostethus bicornis. Next base: position 597,245 of record CACRXE010000080.1, read on the forward strand.
CGGTGGGTAACTGCTTTCACAGTTACACAACCCTGAGGTAAAAACTGTCTCTGAGATCTGCGACCTGTCACAAATCTCAATATATTGGAGTTCCAAAAACTAACCCTAACGGTAATTACAATAGAAATATGGCAGGATGCAGTTCTCGATGGTTGCAGATCTCGTCTGGACACCCATACGGTTCCATAGATGGGAGAAGTATAAACACACTGTATCCTGGGTGGGTGGGGTTCTTCACCACACTGTGCGTCTGGCCCTCTGCTGAACTTGGGAGCTGGAGACCGAATCCAGATCTGGCAGTGGACAGCCTAACCCCACTGTAACAAAGAGTGGTCTAGCATCTACCCATTTATAAAAGCTCTTTCAGTAAATTTGTAAACTAATATGTGTAAATATATTCAAAAACAAAAAAAACAAAAACTGTATAAATAGACTGTATGAGACAAAGTCTTAAGAGGAACTGCAGGATTTTTACAGAATGATTAACAATGATTATTGCTGTTAAAGTGAGTGTTGCTGTCAAGTGTTCATAGTGATAGTCAGGTGAGTGTGCCAGGGGATCGTTGAGCAATGCAAAGTGATTGTTCTCACAACTCTGTGAAAGAATTTGTTTCTGAGGTTTGAGTTGGTGCTCTCGATGGTCCTGTATCATTTCGCTGATGGGAGAGGTACACATTATTCATCATTACAGGACACTACATTGCTTAATTACTGGGGGACAGAGGATAACTGTTTCTGCCTGAATGATGACACTTGAGCCTTGAGCAAAAACCAGATTCAACGTGACTTACAGACGAACAGAAGACAAGGTGGAAATGACCACTGGCATTCTGAAGGAAGTTTCCCAATGTCTGCATGGCCTCAGGGTCAGTCCAGAGAGGGCCTGTGATATCACAGTCGCTTGTGTTGATCTTCACAACATAGCCACACTGAGAGGAGAGTGCACCCCTGGCCCCCGGGAAGGCCGTGTGCAGAGTCTAAAAGTGAATAAAAGTGAAAGTGAGCAGCCAAACATCTGGTGTTAAAATGAAAGTTTTAAATCAGTGGTGAAAATGTTGTGAGATGTTTGAAACTACTGTTCGATTGTTTTCAGTCTCTTAATAAACTCCACAATGGAATCAAAAAAGTGGATTTTTATAAATATTCAGATTCTTTTATCGTTGTAACACAAGAGGGACATCTTGTTTTTTTTGTTCTGTTCTCTCTGTTGAAACAAGAGGTGACGTGGCCTTCTAAAACCTGCAAAGTTCCAGTAAAAAGGTTGACATGTCAGAGAGAAAGGGTGTGCACACTCTCTGTTAATAAAGGTTCATTACACTGAGGGTCCAACACACAAACTTCAAGATCCTCATCAGTTTGATCTTCCGCAGCAATGGCCATGGCACTCTACCTATTCTTCATTTATTTGAACGCCATACCGCTTCAACCCATGGTTCCAAGTGACTTCCATCCGAGTCTGGTATGATACTTTTGAAACTCCAGCATCTAGTAGACGTTATGTTTAAAGGATAGCTGTTTTAACATATGTAAATGACTTATTTTATCAGAGAAAAGAAATAAACGTGTCTGTTCTCCATGTTTTAGTGTCAAACAGGCCTGGCCTGTATCCATGATAAAATGCTTAGATGCTATTTCTTATCTATTACAATACTCTGCTTTGCTTAGATTTTAGAATACTTTGCTTTGCTTATGAAGGAAATGCTATACCTTGCTAATACAGTGAAATATTTTGTTTTACTTTTGTGCTTTTTTTTTTTTTTTTTTTGTTATTACAAATGTATATACTTTATTGTTTTCAAAAATGTTAACAACACAAATACACAAACAAATGAACAATTTAAACAAAAGAGTTGAACCCACCAACCCTCCCACCCCACCTGTTGTGTAGGAGAGGGAATGAGGAGGATCCAAATGCAGGTTTAACAGTTTATTAAGTGTTGAACAAAGGAATCCACAGCAGAGAGATAACGGCTTCAGGCAGTGCTGGATGGCCAAGAGGAAGGGCTGAAGGTTCCTGTGAGGAGAATAAGAAAATTAGTCTGATATCAAAATTTGACTCAGCTTAGAGGTGGTCAGTTTACCACTAGAATCGTTGAAGACCTGACAGAGACTGTGGGTGACACCAGGTCTTTTATAGCCACCGGTAAGTCTGTGCAGCTGGGAGCAATCAGCCAATCCTCCCGTTAGAAGCCATCCAGCACCTGTGAGTTTTGGGGGAGAAAAAAAAACAAACAAGCAGGCCTAAAAGGCCTCACACCACAGTACCCCCCCCTCTACGGACGCCACCTGGCGGACCACCAGGCCTGTCCGGAAAGCGGCGGTGAAAGTCCCGGACCAAGCCAGGGTCCAGGATCGCTGAACGGGGCACCCAGCACCGTTCCTCCGGGCCATAACCCTCCCAGTCCACGAGGTACTGTAGACCCCGACCTCGGCGATGAACATCCAAAAGACGGTTGACCGTGTACGCATCCGAGCCGTCGACAAGGCGAGGAGGTGGAGGGGGAGCAGAAGGAGGCTGGAGGGGACTGGTAGAAACCGGTTTGATCTGAGAGACGTGGAACACAGGATGTACCTTCATGGAAGAGGGCAGGGCGAGCTTTACCGAGACCGGGTTGACCAGCCGCAGGATCCGGAAAGGGCCAATGAAGCGGGGTGAAAGCTTGCGAGACTCTGCCCTGAGGGGAATGTTCCTGGTAGACAGAAGGACAGACTGACCAACCTGATATGCTGGGGCTGGCTGACGGTGGCGATTAGCTTGGCGCCGAGCCCGGCCGCAGGCCTGTTGGAGGGCCCTCCTAGTTTTCCTCCAGATCCGACGACACCGTCTGATATGGAGCTGCACCGAAGGGACGGCCAGCTCCTGTTCCTGATCCGGGAACAATGGGGGTTGGTAACCCAGAGAAGCCTCGAACGGGGACAATCCTGTGGAGGAACTAACTTGGGAATTATGGGCATACTCAATCCACGGGAGATGAGACGACCACGTGGACTGGGCAGAGGCCAACACGCACCGTAATGTGAATTCCAGGTGTTGGTTAGCCCGCTCCGACTGGCCGTTGGATTGGGGGTGGAAGCCAGATGACAAGCTGACGGAAGCCCCCAGCGCCTTACAGAAGGACTTCCAAACAGCTGATGTGAATTGCGGACCCCGGTCAGAGACTATGTCCAGAGGGATACCATGCAGACGGAACACATGGGTCACCATGAGCTGGGCAGTCTCCAAGGCTGAAGGGAGTTTAGGAAGAGGCACCAGATGTACAGCTTTGGAGAATCGGTCCACAATCGTGACCACAACAGTGTTACCTTCTGAGGGAGGGAGTCCGGTCACAAAGTCCAGTGCGATATGGGACCAGGGACGACTGGGAACCGGTAGGGGATGGAGCAGCCCCGCAGGAGGACGATGAGGGACCTTGCCCCGGGAACAGGCAGAACAGGCAGCGACAAAATTCCTAGTGTCTGCCTCCATCGTTGGCCACCAGAACCGCCGCTGAGGAAGCGCCATTGTACGGCGAATCCCAGGGTGACAGGACCACCGGGATGCATGTGCCGATAGGAGAACCTGGGAGCGGGCAGAGGATGGCACATACGAACGGTTAGCTGGGCCAGTACCTGGGTCCGGATCATGCTGCAGACCATCCCTTATTGCAGTCTCGATCTCCCAAGTGATTGCCCCAATGACGCAGGAGGGGGGTAGAATGGGCTCCGATCTGGACTGATGACAGTCATGCAGGCGGGAGAGGGCGTCAGGTTTGGTATTGCGGTTGCCCGGCCTGTAAGTGAGGGTAAAATTAAAGCGTGTAAAGAACAGCTGCCACCGGGCCTGTCGAGAGTTGAGTCTCTTAGCTGCTTGGATGTAAGCGAGGTTTTTGTGGTCTGTCCAGACCACGAATGGGTGTTCTGCGCCCTCGAGCCAGTGCCTCCATTCCTCGAGTGCCAGTTTGACTGCGAGCAGTTCTCTATTCCCCACATCGTAGTTTTGTTCAGCTGCAGAGAGACGCTTAGAGAAAAAGGCACAGGGATGGAGTTTGCCATCCTCCTGATGGTATTGGGACAGCACAGCACCCACCCCTGAATCCGAGGCGTCCACCTCCACAATAAACTGCCTCAAGGGGTCGGGCTGGACCAGAATGGGGGCCGAGGTAAACCTCTTTTTAAGCTCAGTGAATGCACCCTCTGCTTGGGGAGACCAAACGAACGGTCTGGCTGTGGAAGTAAGCTGGGTAAGGGGAAGAGCTACCTGACTGTAATTGCGAATGAAACGCCTGTAAAAATTTGCGAAACCCAGAAATTGTTGTAGTTTGCGACGGGTGTTGGGTCGAGGCCACTCAGCCACCGCGCTAACTTTTTCGGGGTCCGGGCAAACCTGCCCAGCGTGTACAATAAAACCAAGGAAGTTGACGGACTGAGATTGGAACTCGCACTTCTCAGCCTTTACAAACAGACGATTCTCAAGGAGTCGCTGGAGTACCGCACGGACATGGACGATGTGCTCCTCAACAGTGGGCGAAAAAATAAGAATGTCGTCCAGATAAACAAAGACAAAACGATTAAGGAAGTCACGGAGCACATCGTTAATGAATGCCTGGAAGACTGCGGGAGCGTTAGTTAACCCGAAAGGCATGACCAAGTATTCGAATTGGCCCAGGTGGGTGTTGAACGCCGTCTTCCACTCGTCCCCCTCCCGCATTCGGACGAGATGGTAGGCGCAACGCAGATCGAGTTTTGTAAAGACCCGGGCTCCCTGAAGTAGCTCGAACGCCGAATTAATGAGGGGCAACGGGTATTTGTTGCGAACGGTGATGTTATTAAGACCCCGATAATCGACGCACGGACGGAGGGAACCATCCTTCTTACCCACAAAAAAGGACCCCGCTGCTATGGGTGCCGAGGAAGGGCGGATAAGCCCCGACGCCAGGGACTCATTGATGTACTTCTCCATCGCCCCCCTCTCTGGAGCAGACAGATTGTACAGGCGACTGGCGGGTAAGGTTGCCCCAGGGAGGAGGTCGATGGCGCAATCATATGGCCGATGAGGCGGGAGAGATTGTGCCCTCTCCTTACTGAAGACCTCTTTGAGGTCATGATACTCTGCCGGGATAGACGCAACGTCCACCGGGTCGATTGAGCCTACCGTGTCAGAAGAGACGGTTGTCACGGCAGATTGGAGGCAAGTTGCATGGCACTGATTGCTCCACCCGACGATACGCCGGTTTTGCCAGTCGACCTGTGGATTGTGCAACCTAAGCCAGGGGAAACCTAGCACAAGGGGTGAGCCGGGTGAAGAAATAACGTTAAACGAAAGGTGCTCACGGTGATTACCCGATACCACCATCTCCAACGGGGAGGACTGGTGGGTCACCCTGGTGATAACGTGTCCATCGATCGCCGTGGCATTAATGGGTTCTCCGAGTGGTTGGGACTGGAATCCACACTGACGGAGAAAATCTGCGTCGATGAAGTTGCCGTCGGCCCCGGAATCCACCAACGCTTCGACCGGAAAAGAAGAGGAACAACCAGAGGTTAGTGTCACAAGAATCATAAGCCTAGGGGTACCATGACATCTAGTTGTGCCCACCCGTAACCCTAGGTCTACCGGTGGGCCCCGTCTTTTGGGCGACAAGGGCAAGCTGAGAGTAAGTGACTTCTCGACCCGCAATAGAGACACCTCCCTTCTTTTAGTCTAACCTCTCTTTCCTTTTTGGTTAGATGCATCTGTCCCAACTGCATTGGTTCTGTGGAAGGCTGCTCAGCCTCTTGTGGAACAGATGCAAATGCCCTAGGTGGGGGGCAGACCGAGGAAGGCTGTCGATGGCTGTGAACTGGAGTAGGGTGTAGGGCCCGGGTGGTATTTTCATATCGTTTCTCTCTTTGACGGTTGTCTAACTGTATTGCCAGGGAAATGAGTTCCTCCAATGTGGATGGGGTCCCCCTGCCAGCTAGCTCATCCTTCAGAGGATCATTCAGGGCATTTAGGAACACCCCTCTTAGTGCCTTCTGTCCCCAGCCAGCCTCTACTGCTAGGGTCCGGAATGAGATGGAGAACTCCGCCACAGATAGAGTTCCCTGGGAAAGGTGGAGTAGACGCTGGGAGGCATCTCCAGCCCGGTCCGGCACCTCGAACATGGTTCTGAATAAACTCAGAAAATCAGATGTTGAGCGATCAGCCAGGGGGGCTGCCGCGTCTTCGGCCTCGGCCCACTCCAGTGCCCTGCCCCGAAGAAGACCCACAATGTACAAATTCTTAACTTTGTCTGATTCGAAAGTCCGCGGTCTTAGAGCAAAGACATTTGAACACTGCAAGAGGAACCCACGACATTTCCCCAGGGTTCCATGGAAAGGTTCCGGGTCCGTAATATGGTGGTCCATGAGTGGGCTGGGCATAGCTGAAGGAGGTGCCGAGGCTGTGGACAGAAAAAGAGAACTTAGATTATTTACTTTGTCTGTTAAAGCCTGTAACTGTGTTTTTAATTGAGTATTTTCGTCCATAAGGGCCTTTATGGCCTGTTGTTGTTGTCCCAGGAATATTCCTTGTCGGGTCAGAATCTCTGACACTGAGGGTGATGCAGAACCCGCTGGATCCATTCTGGTCAGGTCTTCTGTTGTGTAGGAGAGGGAATGAGGAGGATCCAAATGCAGGTTCAACAGTTTATTAAGTGTTGAACAAAGGAATCCACAGCAGAGAGATAACGGCTTCAGGCAGTGCTGGATGGCCAAGAGGAAGGGCTGAAGGTTCCTGTGAGGAGAATAAGAAAATTAGTCTGATATCAAAATTTGACTCAGCTTAGAGGTGGTCAGTTTACCACTAGAATCGTTGAAGACCTGACAGAGACTGTGGGTGACACCAGGTCTTTTATAGCCACCGGTAAGTCTGTGCAGCTGGGAGCAATCAGCCAATCCTCCCGTTAGAAGCCATCCAGCACCTGTGAGTTTTGGGGGAGAAAAAAAACAAACAAGCAGGCCTAAAAGGCCTCACACCACACCACCCACTCACTTCCGACAGCCATCCAACTAAAACAAAACAAACAAACAAACAAAAAAAACAAAAAAACAAAAAACCAAACACAGGTAATACAGGTAACACAGGTGCTTCTAAATACATACAAACTGCTGGGCCACAAAACGTGTTGTTTTTTTTTTTTTTTTCCCTCTTTCCCCCCACTGTTTGAGAAAAACCAAAACACAAAATGATTACAAAAGCGCATCAGTCCACCGAGAATGCTTCTAATGGTTGTTTTGTCCCTTTAAAAGTAGATCTCTAAGGTCGGTAGGCAGATAATTTAAAAATGGAGTCCATGTTTTGAAGAACATCTCCTCTCGTCCTTCAACAACTGCATGTAGCCTCTCATGAGGAAGTGCACTAAACACCTGTTTGTACCACAGGGTAACAGTGGGAGGGTACTCCTTCATCCAGTTAAGCAGGATACATCTTCGAGCGATCACAAGGAGTTTCTCCAAAAGCTTATAATGTGTAGAAGGAATCTGTAATTTTCTCGAGGGAAGGCCCAACAGAAAGACACCCGGATCCCTCTTGATATTTAATTTGAACATCTCACTGATTACAGATGAAATATGCGACCAGAATCTAGAGATTTTCCTGCATTCCCAAAAACAGTGAAAATATGTTCCTCTCTCCAAGTTGCATTTTAAGGATATAGGTGACAGAGAGCGATTGATTTTGTGTAAAAAAACAGGAGTTATGTGTAGTCTGTGGATTATCTTATACTGAGTTTCTCTTAGTCTATTACATGTAAACGTAGATTTAATCAAATGGAGTGCTGTTTGCCAGTCATCCTCGATATATTGAGAGTCCAAGTCTATTTCCCATCTGCGGGAAATATCTGGAAGGATATATGTGCCTATAGAGTTAAGAAGAGAATAAAAGGATCCAATGAGGTGCCCTCCATCCTTGCGATCCCTCAAGAACTTTTCTACATCATTAACAGAGGTGGGTAGAACATGGGAAGAAATAAAATGTCTCACTTGAAGGAATGCAAAGAAATGTTTTTGAGGAATGTTATATGTGGTTTGTAAAATTTGAAAGGACATTAAGGTGTTATCTTTAATTAAATCACCAATTACATGTATCCCTAAATTACGCCAGGAAGAGAACACAGATGGACCCACACCAGCAGGAAAATCAGGATTTTGTGTTATGGGGGAAAGTAAAGACTTGGTTTTTATTTTACCCAGATATTTTAAAACATCGCGCCAGACTCTAGTAGTATTAAAAACAACTGGGTTTTTCCTAATTGTTGGTGGGATTTTGGTCACATCACAAGTGATCAATCCCCAGGGAGAATGACGAGAGCATGCCCATGAATCAATGCAGCTCTCCCTCTTCAGATATGTATGTAACCACAGCCAGTATTGTTGGGCATGACAGGCCCAGTTATAGAAAAGTATATTTGGTACAGAGAGACCCCCCATATCTGGGCGTAACTGCAAAATCTTAAGTTTCTGTCTTGGCTTCTTTCCAAGCCATATAAAATTAGTAAATGCTTTTTCCAGGTCTTTGTTCATTTTCTTCGATCTGTACAAAGGAAGCATCTGCAGAGGATACAAGAGGCGTGGCAAAACATTCATTTTAATCAAACTTATTCGACCCAGCATCGACAACGGGAGTTTATGCCACCGCAGTAGATCCTTCTTTATCTGTGTGCAAATAGGAGAGAAGTTAAGTCTCAACATGTCATTCAGGTCCGGGGACACTTTCACACCAAGATAAAGGAAGCCACTAACTGTCCATTTGAAAGGGAAATTGCTGGGAACATCAGCCTTAGTCAGACCTCCTAATGGCATAGCTTCTGATTTGGTGAAGTTAATTTTGTACCCAGATATAGAACTAAATTGATTGAAAGCTTTAAGAATAATAGGAACGGATTGTTTAGGTAATGTCAAAAATATGATTATGTCATCTGCATACAAAGCAACCTTGTGCTCGATGTTCCCTAGCGACATTCCCTTGATCCCAACCTGCATGCGTACAGTTTCGGCCAGTGGCTCCAATGCCAAGACAAAAAGAAGCGGGCTAAGAGGGCAACCTTGGCGAACACCTCTTGCTAATGTGAATGGTTCAGAGCGGCGACCATTAGTCAGTACGGAAGCTGTAGGTGAATGGTATATGGCCTGTATCCATCTAAGAAAGCCATTCCCAAGTCCAAATCTATGGAGAACGTCAAAAAGGTAATCCCACTCTATTCGATCAAAGGCTTTTTCTGCGTCAAGAGAGACAGCCAGAGCTTTCTGCTTCCTCTCAGAAGAGAACTGTACAATGTTCAACAATCTTCTCACGTTAGTAGTGGAGAACCGACCTGGTACAAACCCCGTCTGATCAGAATGAACTAGAGTTGGGAGGAAGTTCTGCAGCCGGTGAGACAGGAGTTTGAAGAGTATCTTGCTGTCAACAGAAATAAGACTGATAGGTCTGTAAGACCCACACATGTCAGCTGGCTTGTCTTTTTTTAAAATTACAGACACATGTGCATGGCTTAATGTGGGGGGGAGGAAGCCTTTCTCGAATGAATCTAGAAACATATCTGTTAAAGGACCAACCAGCATTTTACAAAATTTTTTTGTAAAATTCAGGTCCAAAACCATCTGGTCCTGGAGCTTTGCCTCCCTTTAGAGCAGATATGGCGTCAGAGACTTCCCGTGCGCTTATTAGATTATTTAGAATTTTTTTCTGTTCATCAGATAGAGTAGGCAGTTTTATTTTGTCAAGAAAATCTGCTCTGCTCTCAGCCGAGGATTCACATTGAGAAGTGTAGAGATCTTGGTAGAATAATTTCATAATTTTGTTTATATCTGCAGACTTACTTTGCCTTTTCCCATTTCTATCTGTAAGAGCAGGAATCACATTAACTTCTGTCTTACTTTTAGCCAGCCGCGCAAGCAACCTGCCAGGTTTATTTCCAGACTCAAATAATCTATGTTTAGCATAAAAAATTTGTGTTTGTGCTTTATTTGTTAATAGTTGGTTTAGGGCTGAGCGAGCCGCTTCCAGCTGCTTTGCTACTGAGTCAGTAGGATGCTGCCTGAACTGAACCTCCAGCTCTGCTATTTTCTTTTCCAGGTCTAACTGTGCTTTCAGAGCTTTCTTCTTCTGAGCGGATGTATATGCTATGATCGACCCCCGTATGTATGCCTTACCAGATTCCCATAGTGTAGCTGGGCTTATCTCAGGAGTTTTATTTATAGTAAGGAAAAACTCCCATTCTTTTGTAATGTAATCTACAAAGTCTTGGCTGCTCAGTAAAGTTGGGTATAATCTCCAGTGTCTACAGGCTGGGTCTAGGTACGGAGGGGAGATAACTACGCTAACTGGAGCATGATCAGAGATGAATTTGGTGTCAATTGTACATTTTTTTATTCTATCTAGAACACACTGAGATGAAAGAAAATAATCTATACGGCTGAAAACATGATGTGGGATTGAGAAAAATGTGTAATCTCTCTCTGTTGGATGTATAATTTGCCATGCATCATGCAAGTTCAGGTCACTAAGAAATTCTAACATTTTTTCTGATTTACTGCGGCGGTCTGATTTTGGAGGGGACATATCTGCTCTTGGGTCTAGTACACAGTTAAAGTCACCTCCTAAAAGTATATATGAGGATGAGAAGGCTGTCAGGTCTGAGATAAGTTGAGGGAGAAAAAGCGGATCGTATACATTGGGCGCGTAAACACATCCAAAGATGACTTGCTCCCCGTACAGGTGACCAGAAAGGAGTACATACCCTTGGCATGTCTTTAACCTCTCTGTCTAAGGTGAAAGGTAGACTACGGTGAAGAAGAATAGCAACTCCTCTGCTTTTTGAATTGAAAGATGAATAAAACACCTGTCCCACCCAGCTCCTCCTCAGTTTTACATGTTCTGTATCTGAGAGGTGAGTTTCCTGTAGCATGGCCATCTGACATTTCTCCTTCTTAAGAAAAGATAAGATTTTCTGGCGTTTGACAACATGGTTGATGCCTTTTACATTGAGTGAGACTATTTTTATATCAGCCATTTGTTGTTGTTGTTAATTTAGCCCTGAGAGAATGAATGGTTTCTTGGAATGTTTGTGAATACCTGTGCTTCTTATACATAGAGATACAAATCCAACACAAAACAAAATAGATGAAAATGGCTGTCTTTCCCCACCCACACACCCCCAAAAGAAAACAAACCCAAAACAAAACCCCACACAAACACACACAATACCCTTCTACCGGGAACAACCTTCCTGGGATGAGTGAAGCTGAGGGACGTCTCGTCCAGCTCAGAGAGTGCGCCAAAGTCTTCAGACCTACTCCTGAACTGCTACACCCCACATCCCGCCTAGTTAGTTAAACCCCAGTCCATACATGTCAGTATTACATGAAGGAATAAAAAGTATGATAGTAGCTTAACACTAGCACCCACTGAAACCCTGAGTTTTCTTTTTACGAAATCAGTTCTACATCCCACCACCGGCAGGTCATGTTACAGGTCACAGAAGTTTACTTCAAACCGTTTTTGTTGAGGAAGTCCTCTGCAGCCTGTGCGCTCTTGAAGGATCTCTCCGCTCCTTTAAGGTTAAAGCAGAGCGTAGCGGGGTAACGCATGGAGAACCGGACCCCTCCATCGATCAGGCGCTTGCACGTTCCGTTAAACTTCTGTCGGGCTTCACGCACCTGAGTGGAGAAGTCCTGACGGATGTGGATTCTGATGCCCTTGTAGATGATCTCTCCTTTGTCACTGGCCGCTGTAAGGATCCGCTGTTTGTCCGTGAAGTTATGGAGTTTAATGATGACGGGTCTGCAGCGGCCTTCTTTTAGTGGACCCAGTGCGCGGTGTGCCCTGTCCAGTTTTATAATCCCGCGTTTGGTCTCCATACCAAGAACTTCCGGGAGCCAGGATTCCAGAAATTTCCCCATTGCTTGTCCTTCAGAGCCCTCTTTCAGACCGATAATCCGGAGGTTTCCTCTGCGGCTGCGGTTCTCGCCATCATCACACCGCTCGGTCAGCGTTTTTACTTTCTGCTGTAGTTCACTGATCTGGTTCTCCAGGGATGAAATCCGGTCCTCATCATCAGAGATCCGGTTTTCCGCTTCAGCTATCCTCCTGGTGTTGTCCTCTATGCGACCATTTAGTTTATCCAGGGTGGAACGCAGATCCAGGAATTTCTCCTCCATGAGCTCGCTGATCTTCTGTGTTACCGTCTTTGCGATGGAGGCTGCCATGTTGCTAGCATTCATGCTAGCTCGATGCGCCGGTGACTGTTTGGTGTCAAAACGAGTTTTTTTTTACATTTTCCAAATAAAATTGGGGTCCTTCGGGTGCCGTGAAAGTTTAGGAAACGAATGTTAAAATAAAATCCGGGGTTCAAGAGCAATAATCCGGGTAAACTAGACTTTATGGCAGGAGGCTAGGGAAACACGTCCTCTCACTCGACTAGCATCACGTGACCCTCCACTTTTGTGCTTTTTAAAAATGTATTTTCTTTGATGAAATGTTTGAATGTTCTTCGTGAGATATCAACTGTTTTTGGACGATCATTTTAAGATGTCAAACATTTCTGTTATTTTTTTACGGTGTGTAAACTCGTGTAGTCACATCTGTTGTAAGGGCTACACAAGGCTAATCGTTCCGATCAGGAGAAAGGCTGCTGGTTGTGAGATCAGACGTCTTGGTTTCTTACACACACCTTGTCTAAATTGTTGGCTTAGCCGTTGTTGTTTTAAAACTTGCGACCTGCTTGACATAAAAAAACAACACAAATGAGCACGGATCTCTCTAGTTGAGTAAAAAAATCTGTGTCAAGGTTTCCCTTACTCCTCATTCCTGTTCCATAGGCTCAGCAGGATATTTGTTTAACTATTTCAGAACATAATTAAATCAGCACTGCAGGATTTTGGCTGCTTTGACCAAATTCACGTTAAGTCACTGAGTTCTAGTCTTAGATAAGAATAAACTAAGTGTTCAAACACGGGTAACAGGTATTGATCTCCAGATTGATTTGTTTCAAATTTGAGTTACAGACCTGCTCTGCTGCTCCTGTCCCTAGTAAAAGGGATGCAGAGAAAGTCGGTCACAAAACATCTCGAGTACATCTAACAAGGACAACCTGTATTCTGAATGAACGCAAGAGACAAACTGAATCAAAGTCAAGACGCACATTATATACAGACGGGATGGAGAAACAGTCAGACACAAATGAGACACATTAGGAAGGATCAGCAAAGAGAGGGGAAGAGAGGTCAGATTTTCAAAATGAAACAAGAAGCAAACAACAAAACCGCTGATAAAGACCTGAAACCCTGACAATAGACAAATGGAGGCATTTGTACTTTTTAGCTGTGAAATACTAAAACAGACTTCATTGCTGCGGTGTAGGAGTGCAACACACAAATTTCCCCGGTGAGGGATGAATAGAGTGAGTAAAAATAACATTTAATTCTTTTAATTGATTTTATTTTTTAACTTCTGATCTTTCTTTAACCAAAGTGTTTAGTCCTTCCCCCGACGGCATGTTGTCTTAGTTTTGACTGATTTGTGTGTTTTCTCTGTCTTTGCATCACAGATGGAGGGGGTATGGCACCGTGCAGCGATTGCTAGTAAAGACACATATTTTATGGAAAACAAAGAGGTATTTCAGCTTAGAAAATACAGAATTAAAAAAAAACTGAAGACAACGACTTACTCTTGTCCTATACGAAACAGAAGTGAGTCCAAAATAACAAACAGGAACATTTTGTTTATTTACATTACTTGTATATTAAGTCAGCTTCATAACTTTTCAGATTTGACAGACCTTGTACGACATATGAACATCTTTACAAGAAGACATCCGAGTTTGGAGTATACAGATACTATAGTTAGTATAATTACACATGTTTTGAAGAAACGAACTAACATTCATTGTTCTTTGCTTGTCTCATTTTGTCAGTCTCGCAAAGATTCCAGGACGAAATAGTCATTCATCAGGTCTCCAAACATCATGCTTTGATTTTTGTGTCTTCATTCTGGGATGGAGAAAGAAGCTGGTATACTTGGCTTCTGGGTAAAGTTTATTACTGATATTTATATTAATGAAGCAGTGATGTGCAGCGATTAACTGTTCTGTTTCGTCGTCCTTCCTTATCCGGGGCCAGCTCATGTGGGGAACAACCTGAGACACGATAGTCAGGCTTCTCTCACCCCTGCTGCATTCTCCGGCTCACCTGGGAGTATCCCGAGGTTTTCCCTGTCCAGCTGTGAGATATAGTCTCCCCAGCGGGTCTGGGGTCAGCCTCTGTGTTTCCTCCCAGTGACACATGCTCGAAACACCTCTCCAGCAAAGCGCTTGGGAGGCATCATAACCAGATAACCAAATCCCCCCATCTGGCTTCTCTTGACCCGGAGGAGCAACAGCTGTACTCCGAGCTCCTCCCGGAGGGCAGAGCTCCTCCCTCTATCTCCGAGTATGAGCTCAGCCACCCTGCGGAGGAAGACTTTTTCGCCACGTGTAGCCATGATCTCGTTTTAATCATCGTTTTTTTTAAAGCGTCAGCAGCTCCCTAAGTTAAAATATAAATGTGCAAGGGGGCAGTGGGCATCAGCTTTGGCTTCAGCCTACTCCTTTTTCAGACTTTGTACACACTGTTTTCTTGTTCTTCTTTGAGAAAATGTCTCAATGTCTGGAAAAAAAACCCAAATAAACTTGAAACTGGGTACCATGGTGAAGGTAGCAGCATAGATCTTTCTTGAGGAGCATAGGTTCTTGCTATTTCTCGCCAGAACTATGCGGCAGCTCACTTTGAATGCACGTTTTTGTCCTTTGTCTATTTTGCCTTGTTTGTTTTTGTTTTGTTTGCACATACTTGTCATGACCTTTTCTTCCTTCATGTGCCCATGCTGTTGCATACTGCAATTTTCCCATTGTGGGACAAATAAAGGTTTTCTTAATCCTGGTTACCATGGTGAGAGTAGAAACGTAGATCCTAGTTGCCATGATGAGGGTAGGAACGTAAATCAACTTGTAAATTCAAAGCTTTGCTTTTCAGCTAAGCTCTTTCTTTACCACGACTGACCAATGCAGCATCCTGATTATTGCAGACGCTGCACCGACTGTCAATCTCCTGCTCCATCCTTCACCCACTTTGAACAAACCCAGAAATACTTAAACTCCTCCACTTGGAGCTAGTAACTGTTTCAAATTCAAATTTGAATTCACAGTACGCAAGACAACACCCACAGATGAAGAAAAAAAGGCATTTCTGGTGATGTGCGGTTACTATAAATTCCGGAGTGAAAACATTCTTTATTTACCCGAACAAGGTACTTTTCAGTAAAACCATTTCTCCAAATAAGCATGATCATGTCAGTTATTCATAGTTTTGTTTCTTTTATTTTCGTGAAGAGTTTTGCCCAGATTCTTCATGAGCCAGCTGTCACATTAGTGACACAGACGGAGGACCAGACTGCTTTGGAGGAACTTTCCATCCATGAGGATCTAACCCTCACTTCATCGTCTCTTCTTTCAAATGTTTTGCACAACTTTGAATTTTTTATCCTCTAAAAAGCATTGGCAAATAAAAAGACAACCATTTAAAACTATTCTGTTGTTTGATTTAACACATACAGTAACTGAGTCAAAACGGACATGGACACTACAAAAGTTATATTTTTTTTACCAAAGCCATTTGTTAGATTTAAAATCTAAAACAGGTTGGTGTTTAACCTTAACACAGGAGAAAGTTGAGACAATCTATCACTGATCAACTCGACTGGACCTGTTCCTTCTCTTTTACGTGTTGTTACGACAGCGGAGCTGAAGGGGGATTCCCTGGTTACTGACAAGTTTATTCAGATTGATAGGGATTCCAGACAGGAAACCAGCGGATGGCTGTTATGGAGCGAGGCAGGATTCTTAGAAAGGAAAAAACAAGACAGTAAAAAACACATGTAAATAGTAATGTTCAAAATGAACCGAGGCTTTTAAGTGAGAGTCGAGTCGTCAGCTTAGGCAGCTGAAAATCAAAGTTTTGTACCAAGCGTGGCTTTAGTTCCATCTCTGATGTTGCTTCAACCACCCTGAAGTACCGCCTCCCGTGACAGATTCAGGAAGTGGTTTGCTGGTTTGGGAGTGCCGTGCATCTTTAAAAGGCTCTGCAAATGACAATGGCATACAGGGACACCCAAAAAGGCACGTGATAAAAATATGTACCTAAATATGTACCCTTTCCTTTCAGTCCCACACCAACAACATTACTTGGTGAGCATTTTTCAACCTCAGGTTCATAAACCATCTTCCCTCATCTCTGTCCACCCACAGCACTGCAATCCTGGTCCACAGTCTAGTCACCTCACGGCTTGACTACTGCAACTCCCTCCTTTTGATTGTCCTCCAGAAGTCCCAAAGTAAAAATCCACCGGATGTCGGTATCCGTCTGTACTGCATCAGGAATTCCTGAAGTGATTTCCTGGCAGCGAATACTTTTTTCCTGATCCGTTCATCCATTGCACAATCTACTCAGTTCCTGATTGGCTGTAGGAAATAAGCCCATTTAAATCCATTGATGCCCACTTTGACTTGTTAACCTTAACACAAAGATGGCAGAATGATTAGAAACTAAATAACTTTAAAGTGCTCATATGAACAATTCTCACTTTTTCATTTTCTGAAATAAACAGAAAATATGTAGACTTAAATTGGTTACATAAGATTTAACATGTAACACGTTATTCTTCACACACAGCTACCACCTTAAGCTGATGCTCCAGTATTTTTACTTCAAGTATGGCCTCTGTCTTTTTCCTCCTTTTAATAAAAATCCAGTGGAAAAAAAAAAGAAATATGAATTATACGTTCCAAGTCTCAAGTCATTAGAAAAATGATTGGGATTTGGCTAGATTTTCTGCTTCCTATTCTTTGCAAATATGTTTTCTTTGTTATCATACACTAGTTATGTCAATACTGTGTGTTAATTTAACTTTTACTCACCCAAAATAAATAAAAGAAAACGAAATATTCCATTCTGCTTATTTAAATTATGATGAAATGTTCAAAGAAGCACAGACTGACCACACTGTGTGCTCCTGTCATCAATATGAATCTAGAAAGAGAACAGATGGGTCTTAACTTGCCTCAGAGCAGTATTCCCAACCCACCGGACCGGTATCAGACCGCACAGAAACAAGAAACAACTTTCATTATTTCCATTTCGTTTATTATTCAAGCCCCGCTGAAGTTTTAATTTGAAAAGTCACCGGATTTTCTTCCAAAAACTTTATTATTGGTGGATGTTGCGGAGCAGACTGGACCTTAGAAGCAGTCTTCAGGTTTCAGGTCAAGATGGGACTGTCTGGTTCCAGCAAAAAAAACTCAGAACTCTGACTGATCTAGTCTTAATGTGAGGAGCCTAACCGGTATTTTTACTCAATTTTGTTTTTGTGATGTCTTTTATTTTGAAGGTATGTTTACCGTTACCATAGCAACCAGAGAGCGTTTGAGCAGAAAGAATATTTCCATGTTGTAAAGACGCTGCTAATAAATTTTCTCGTGAAGACAAAGTTAATTTAAGTTTATTTATTAAAAAATACAGTTTTTAGGCTGATCTTATTTAATTTTTCTGCAACACTTTTAAATCGGTTTGTGAAAATATTATCAGACACTAAACCGGCCGTCGGAGACCCCTGCCTTAGAGGACTTAAAAATACATAATAGTAAAATATGAAAAAAATGCGGGCCAACATTCATCAATCATGATTACAGAAGCAGCAACTTTAACATTTGGAGTAAATGTGAACAAGGCTATGTGGTGCCCACACAACAAAAACAGTCTCAGTATTACCATAAAACTGAAATTAGGGGAGATGGTGACTCAGTGGTTAGAGCGTTTACCCGCAGACGGAAAGTAAACCGGAAGTTCGCGGGTTCACATCCCACTGAGTTCACGTCTAGGTCATTGGAGAAGACACCTAAGTCCCCGTTTCTCCTACCATTGGCGCCATCGTGGGCAGCCTGCTGCGGTGTAGGAGTGCAGCTCACAAATTTCCTCGGTGAGGGATAAATAATGAGTTAAAAAAAAAAAAAAAGTCAAGCTCGTACAAATATTCTTTTCATAAATTTTTATTTGAATATAGATTTTTTTTCCACCTTGTTTGGCTTCAGTATGCACCTCTTCTGATTCACAATCTCTCCTGCTTTAAAGAAGACTCACTACATTCGAATCTACTGCAAGCTACTCGACAAGAGACGTCAGGTACGGAGCAGCCCCTGAGCTCTGGTGACGTAATATGCAAGGTTTGCTTACGCTTCTCGAAGCGTGAAGACAGGAAGATGTGTGTGCAGTCAAATGCACCAATTACACGAGGAAAGCCTATGTTTAGATCAAATGTGTTCAGGTAATGTTCAATGTAGGCCTACAAACCTTAGGACTATTTATAATTTTGTATGTTACCTGCTATGCTATAATTGAATTGAATATACTTTATTTTGAATATACTTTATTTATCTCTGCAAGAAAATTTGAGTATAAAATTCTTCTCTGATTTTATGGGACTGTCACAAGTTCTGATAGAACTACATTGAAGACAGATTAACACTAAGAGTCCTGACGTTTTCAATTTTTCTTCCTGTCCTCCCTATTGTTTCCAAAATGATAGTGGTCACGTGACCACAATGGCAACTACTTAGGTCTGATTTTTTTTTTTTTATAATTTAGATTTGCTTGAAAGAAAACCTGTTTTTGGTAGCTTTTAGGAACATGGTCAAATGCTGACTGGCTGCTGCTCGATCTTCTGGGGTGAAGGCGTTCTGCTACAAGAGTGGCCTCTTTTTCATCAGATGAACATTCTTCCTCTGTTGTGTAGTTTTCTCAAAATGGAAGTTTTTGTTTCCACCATCAGATACAGTCAGCATGTGTTGTAGCATACCTAGGTCCTCTTGCACAGTCATTTTTTAAGCCTCAGACGAGTTTAACTCTTTTTTCCAGTGGCTCTGAAAGTATTCAGTGCATCTTTTTTATTATTATTATTATTTTTATTTTTTTTACAAATGTTAAAGCCTTATTTTTCAAAGACTAAAATTCAATCATTTTCTTAATTTTTTTCCCTATAGTGACATTGAGAAACAAGATATTTTGAAGGTGTGGCAAATTTATTAAAATAAATAAAAAAAACCCAAAAAAACCTGAAAAAAAATCACATGTAGATAATTATTCACAGAATATGTCATGAAGCTCTAAAATGAGTTAAGGTACATTCTGTTTCCTCTGACTATTCTTGAGATAATTTAACTGCTCAATTGGAGTTCACCTGTTGTAAATTTAGTCGATTTGATGTGATTTGAAAAGCCACACACCTGTTTATATAAGGTTCCAATATTGACAGTCTGTAGAACTATCTGTGGACCTCCGTAACAGGATGGTCTCGAGGCACACCCTTATTTTTACGGATTCATAACAATCATACTTTTTACTTCCACTTGTGATTTTGCTTGCATCTTTACTTTTTTGTTGCCATTTGCTTTTGTTTAGGTCATTAGAAATAGTAGAATTGCTGTATTGTGCCTATTTTGTTTATACTTTAATTAATTTATTTCTTCTCTGTTCTTTTTCATTGCTGGTTGCCTATTCTGGCTTTTTTTCTTCAATTCTTAGTTTAATACACCCAGACAGAGGGGGACTTCTGGTTGTTTTGTTAGCTGGGGTTGCTGGCGGCTGCTTCTGCGGCTGATTGATTGGAGGTGGAGGTCCTGGGGTCTTGTGGGTGGGGCTTTATTCTTATGTTTTGTCTTGGATTGGGCAATCATGTTCCTAAAAAAACATATTTACAACATGTTCTTTGTTTTCAGTTCAGTTCTTGTTACAGCCATTCTTCATCTGAGTGTCCTCATCTTCACCATCTTACCTCTCCCAATGCTCACACCTTTGTCTGCTTTCTCCTTGTTGTCCACCTTGTTGTCCATCTCTCCAATGTGTTTCCTACTCATTGTTCTGTCTAGTCCTGCCTGCTCCACACCAGTCTGCTTCCCATGGTTAACCCCTCAGCCTCTGCAGACAGCCTGACCACCTCAATAAAAGTCAGTTGAATTTGCTTACGTGTACTTGGCTCCTACCTTCTACATTGTGACAATTTGGTGTTTTTGTGAGAGGTCAGTTTGTCTTGTTATGGAGTAACCACTGTGTTTTTAGAACTGTTTTGGTACAAATTGGATACAAAGTTAAGAACACGTACACAAACAATTTTCCATTCGCCCACATTGAGAAGAGACATTGAGGACATGACAGATTGGGGAAATGAAGGCCAAAACAGAGTAAAATTAGTCTAAAATATTTTTTAAAGATCTTGCCATTTCTCTTGTTGTTCTGACAAAATCTAAAAGTTCAAATGGTCTTTGTGTGTGTACTTTAAAATCCAAAATAAATTACTAGTTTGATCCCCCACCAGGAGTTCATGCAGAGGTGTCCTTGAGCAAGACACCGAACCCCCAATTTTTCCTGATGGAGGTTTGTACCTTGCTTGGCACTATTCCCATCAGGTAAGAATGTGTATGTGTGAATGTGAGCTACACTTTAAACCATTTTGAGTGCCATCACAGGTGGAAAAGCACAATATAAAGGGAGTCTATTTACTATTTACCATTAAAAAACCGGAAAACAATACTTGCTGCCTTTTTGAGGAAGGAAGCAATAAAAAAATACCTGTTGTATGTTTTTTCTTTTTTTCTTTATTTTTTTAAAAATAAAACAAGAGTCCTTCAGGCCAAGAAGCCGTGCTGTCCCTAAATTCAGTGGCATTGCTAAACAATCTGGATACTCACTAGGTTAAGGAACAAAATAAACACTATGGGTTCGAGTTTATTTCTTCATCAAAGTAACGGCCTGGAGGCATCCTGACCAGGTGTCAGAACCACCTCATCTGGCTTCTCTAGAACCAGTGACATAACTTCAATACAGAAGACCCCTAGAGTGTGGGTTGAACCCTTACTCTCTGTTTACAAATGACTGTCGCTCTTTATCCGCATCCACCAAAATTGTCAAATTTGCTGCGGACACTACAGTCAATTAACAACAACAGTGAAAGCGACTATGGGAAAGAAGTACAATACTCGGTATGACAATAACAAGTTGATCTCAAAGATCAAAAAGACCAAGGTAACAATTGTGGACAACGTGTGGCTACTTTTAGTGTTTAAAAAGATTAGATTTGCTTTGTAGAGACAGAAATTTATAAAATTATATTCCTCGTTTTTTTTTTTTCTTTTAATTAAATGAGATTACGGTACGTTCCATTTTTTTTTTCTCCTGCAACCATTTTTGATACTGAAGTTGATCATGAAGCTACAGTCAGGAGTGTCCTGTTGCCACGGCATCAGTTCTTCACTTTCATCACCTCGACACGCCCATTGGTAACATCATTGTGCACAGCCCACTGCGTCCTCCGATTATGTTTCTGTTGGTTGATCTTTGTGTTTCAGTTGGGGATTAAAGTGAAGTTTCGCTCAATTCTTGTCAGCTGGAAATCCAGAAAGATAAAGTTTTATGTGCTGCTGCTTCTGCTGCTCCCTCTCTGCACAGGTACATCCTCCCACCTGCAACTTTACTCACTGAACAGCTAGGAACATTTACAAAAAACATTGGCAGACATTTTAGATATGATTCATCCAAAAAGCATCAAACTGGAGTACTGTTCCTACTTTTTGTTTAAAAAAAAAAAGATCTGCTAAATTTCTGCTTTTATTTTTATAAAAATCACCAAAAGACATCTCTTTGGTCAAAGTTCAGGATTTGATTAACTTGTTTTAAAAGCCATTTTAAGCAAAACTTTCTGAAAGGTAGGTCTGTTTCTAAATATAAAGAAAATAAAAATATAGAAAATTTTGAAAGAAAGTGAACAGATCATTTGGAGTTCTTTAATATATCTTTTTAAACAAAAAAGAAATATATATAAAATAAATCTTTTTAAACAAACAAACAAAAAAATGGAACATCAGTGTTTGATTAAGACATTTTTAACCCAACAGAGCAAACGATATAGGCCCTGGCAGTCCACCACTGCATTTAGGAAAGTGTTATAAAACCTGTAACACTCCTTTTGCATACTGTTTTGGTTTAGTTTAATAAAGAATAATATGATCAATACAGGTTGTCCAGAAGGGATTTTGGTTAATCTGAACTAAACTTTTTTTCTTTTGTGTACATATGCACTCAATTGTTATTCAAATAGCAGTGGTACAATGAAGAAAATTTTTCGCCCTTTAGTTGCCTGCTACACTCACAGTGAGTCCTGCATCCTCCCGTTAGCACTGGTACACCATTTCCTCATGATCTTTCCCGTGAACTTTTCACATGTTTGTGTTTGCAGAGGATGGTAGAAGAGGCTGTGCATTGGCGTGTCCACCACAGAAGCCATGGAAATGTTGCATTACCAACTTCTGCAATGTCTGAGTTGTTCAGTAAAGTCTCTAACTTTCTGAGAAAGATTTTTCAGAAGTCTTTTGACTTTTTCTACACATCCATCAATGTGTGTTTAGTTCTCATAAATAAACAGCTACTTTTGGTCTGTGCAGAACCATAAATGGTCAGACCTTCTTTGTTGTCCTAAAAGCTAAACTTTCAGCTCTTAGTTCACATTAAATTTCTACTTTTAAACCTGAAAATTTAAAGACAGACATATGGGAGTAAAAATATCTAAAAGTGATCAAACTGCCTTATCAGGAAGGCAGCAGCCAGTGAGAAGTACTGAATGAGGGTCTCCAATGAGACTTGTGCAGGTTAGGGTTTAGGGTAAGTGTTTAGGTATAAGTGCAGGGGCCTACTGAACGATAGAGGAGACGGGGGTGGGGCAGGGTGAATAAAAGTGTTTAGCAATCATAAATTGCTTTCGGAGGTTAGTAACTAAATGCTGTTAAAATTAAGTGCTTAAAAAGTGCTAAATCACACAATCAATAAAAAAATATATATATCTTTATATATAAAAATAGACGAAATCTTAAAATAAAGGGTTAGGATTAAGTGAGTATTTCTATATCGACAATAACCCCTACACAGAATCACCAACCGAGTTATTAGGGGTGGCACTGGGCGGCACATGTAAATCATGGTTTCTGATACCCGATTGTGACCCCTTATAAAGACGTTGTGGTGATCCAGAGCCAATACCAAAGCTAAATCTAGTGCCTAGTGCAAACCGTGCTCTGATGATAGGATCGGATCCGCAAAAAGGAGTAGTGGATGATCATCTGATGACAGTAATGGAAAGACCTGATAGGATCCCTCCGGCCTGTGCTTGAATATGTAGTATCAGGACGACCGCCAGGGAAATGGAAGCTAGATTGAGCAAGTGACTGTGGGAGAGAAAAAAAATACATAATTATGTGGTTGAGTTTAGGCATGCCTAAGTATGGTGGTTAGGTTTAGGAATACTTAAGGGAATTTTTTAAGATTAGGGTTAGCTTTGGAGTTTAGGAATAGGTCTGGTGTTTTGGTTTGACATTTTAGTGCATGGGCCTGCTGAGTGACAGACAAAACAAATTAGTAATAAACAGGGGTGTCAGTTGATAAAAAAAAAAAAAAAAATCAAATTAATTACAAGATTTTGTAATTAATTAATCGAATTAATTGTATTTTAATGTCATATTTGCTAAAGGTCTCCTGATAAAGAATTTAAATTCAAGGAAATTAAAAAATGTACTGAATGACTAATCAACTGACTACAGTAAAAAGAGAAGATATTAAATCCAATTTATTATTGGTGAACTGTGCCTATCCCATATCCGTCTATCCCTTTGGGGGTCGCGGGGAATGTCGGACCCCATCCCAGCTGATTCAAGGTGAGGGGCAGGGCACACCCCAAACAAGTCGCCAGTCTGTTATGGGCCACACACTTACAACCATCCACACACACAATCAAGCCTAGGGACATTATGGCACCGGGCAATCAACCTAGCATGCATGTCTTTGGAGGGTGGGAGGAAACCAGAGTACCCGTAGGACACCCACGCAGACACGGGGAGAACATGCAAACTCCACAGAGAAAGGACAGTGTTCCAAGCCTCGTCCCCACCCAACGCAAACCCATGACCTTCTTGCTGTGAGGCAACTGTGCTACCCACTGCGCCACCGTGCCGCCCTGATAATTTTGTTTTTATTTTAAAAAATACAAACATGTTAGAATGTTAAAAATTCAAATAGAGATTTTGAGTTTTTTTTTTTCTTTATTCATGTTGTTGTTTATTTTTTTCTGAAAACCAGGAATTTAAAAACAAAACAAAACAAAAAAACCTGATTGATGTGTTTTAAATAATGATGAAGGAAAATAGTTTTTTTTAGTAATTATCTGCATCATGTCAAACTCCTACGAACAGGATATTAATTCATGACTCGGTCCATGAATGTTCCTCAAAGATTCTTCTTTGGGGCGTAACATCCATATTGAGCATGTTCACCAGTCTGTTATAATGTGTTATCATGAAGGTAAAAAAAAACAAACAATGAACTTTAATAATATTTACCTTTTTTATAAGATTCTTTACTGTCTCTTCCAAGCCTCCTGTTTTTATGAAGATCGGAAACAAATTAAATTGATTTAAACAGTGAACTGTTAACTGTGTGCTACCTGTCTCATATTCACAGTTCTTCATCTCTCATCTCACATTCCCTCTCTTTTAACTATGTTCTACTGTTACTTTTCACCAGATAGAACTGCGAATCAGGGCGTTCAATCTGCAGACCTTTTACTAGAATGTCTGCTACTACGTGTTGGACCAGCATCATCTAGTAATGCTGGATTTGAAGAAGCAAACGGAAGTATAAATTTAAACATAAATTTTAGTTTCTATTTCAGATGTTTTTAAGGTATTTATTTGTATTTTATTCTGTTCTATTTTACTGTAAATTCTCACAAAGCATTTCTTTATATGATGACTTTAAACATGTGACCGTAAACACCAGATAAAAAATTCACTAAAATTTAAAATGTAAAAAAACAAGAGAAAAAAAAATTGGAATAGAAACGCATGATTCTCAAATAAATAAAGAAAAACAATCCCTACTCTGAGATGATTGGCCAGGAAGTTGCCGAGCAACCAAGGACTTAATGATTTGAAAGTTCCCTGTGACATCAGTGACTGTGAAGATGATGTCAGGTTTAACATTATCAAAGGAGGTTTCCTCTTTTGATGAAACTCCTTTGGTCACAGTAAGACTTTTGTTGGATTACAGTTTGAAATAACGACAAAATCTTCAACAAACCAGTAAAAAGTCATTGTTTGTTGATCACAAGCCGAAATATGATTTCCAAAACGACAGGACGTCATCATCAGAGGGATCCAAAGTTACATGATTTCATCTAAAGAAAGAAAATAAACATTGATCAAAAATAGAAAGACACAGAAAAAAGAAGCTTCCTCATCCTTCATTCTCCGATTATCCAACACGACAAGCAAGATTTTAAAGACAGGACGAAGTAACACCAATGTAAGATGTTCGTGTCACTGCAGTCTGACATAAAGACAAAGTCATCAACCGACCAAAAGATGCCACTGTTGGTCGATCACCAGCCAGAGGATGATCACCAATAAGCAAACATCAGACAAAACGACAGGTCATGATTTCATCTTGAGAAAGAAAACAAACATTGATCAAAAGTAGAAAGATAAAGACATTGAAAAAAAAAAGTTTCCTCATCCTTCATTCTTTGACTTTCCACATGTTACACCTTCTAACACAGCAAAGAAGATCTTAAAGACAGGACGACATAAAACCAACAAAAGATGTTCGTCCCAAAGAAGTTTGGAATAAAGACAAAGTCATTAACCGACCAGAAAAGATTTCATTGTCAAAGATGATCTCCAAAAAGCAAGCGTCATTCAAGATAGTGACTGACTACCACATCTTGATTTCATTTTCAGGCCAGCAGGTGAAAAAACAAATATTTCTCAGCTCGAAAGGACAGAGATAAAGACATTAAAAACAAGTTTCTCCATCCTCCATTCTTCAACTTTCAACAAACAAAAATCTAAAACAAGACAACATAAAACTAATGTCAAAGATTTGTAAATATTCTTTCTTGCCGCCAATCACAGGCAAACAACAAAGAAGTCTGTCTGATCGAGAGGGGACCAAGTCGAGAAGAAACCTCAACGCTCCTGTCAGAAAAAAAAACCCAAAAACATCTTTTCCACCCACCTATCAAAGGTAATCCTATTATCATCATTCACATATTACAAATCAGAAATTGGCTTTAATTTGACTTTTAATTTGGCTACAATTTGGACTTTAATTTGGCTTTAATTTGACTTTTATTTGGCTTTAATTTGACTTCATTTTGGCTTTAATCTGGCTTCAATTTGGATTTGAATTTGACTTATATTTGGTTTCTACAGTATTTGACTTTAATCTGGTTCTATCACTTGTTCAAGCTTGCATTTGTAAATTTCTGACTGCTACACCACAGAACGTTAATAGAGAGCTATGGGGTGACTCGTACCAGTTGGCAAATGGGGTTTCTGTTAAAAAAAAAAAAAAAACACAGGAATCCCTGCTCACTGTAAATGACCTATTTTAGGCAAGTCTTGGTTCCAGTTTGTTTTTTCACCTGCTTTGCCAGTCGCACCTCAAATGCATGAGCTGCTGGAAATGAGTGTTTTCTCCTTGATGAGTAACTGGACAATATCAAGCTGGATTACAGTTGCTATAAAATTCCTCCTCCTCGCTGCACCAGATACTCTTTCATTCTTCGGAGTTCCACCAGTTTTAAAATCAATTGACTTTCTCACAAGATCATCATCGCTTGAATCATTAAGAGACGTTTTTTGCATCTAAAATGAATTCTTCCACCGTTTTTTGTTGATGGATTTTAACAGCTGTTGTGTTTTGAAAATGTTAAACTGTTCTAATTGCAATCAAAGAAAGTAGAATTTTCAAAGAGGTTTTCCAGGACGTAATGGATGTCTTCAGACGGTAAAGTTTTTTCAAGATTGTGAAATAATTAATATTGGAGAAGACACAGTCATCAGGGAGCTTTGTTGGACTTAAAAGAACTGAAACTCCAGCCAGGACGATGATATAAACTGCCAGCTTAGAACCAGTCAGACAGAACTGAAGAAACCACTCGGATGAGACATCAAACGTCTTCTAACCAGAAACCTTTTCATCATGACCTGACTGACTGAGAATCCACACAGTCATTAAACCTTCTTCATTTTCTGGAGCAAGTTGTTTCATTTTGTTTTTGAAGGATGAAATAAACATATTATTTAAATGTCTGAATGTCTGTTACTTTAAGTAGAATCACATCACCCCGTTCCTACACCCCGGCTGTATCCTTCAGCTCACCCTGAGCTGGTGTCCTTTGATAGCTCTTTGGTCTCGGCCACAGTGGAGTTTGGAGTGTTTGAGGTTGTGAACGGGTGTCTTTTAAATCGATAACAAGTACATATAGGTGTCATTAATACAGGTAAGTAGTGCAGGACTAAAGAGCCTCTTATAGCCTCTTATAGCCTCTTAGAGCCTAAAGAGCTAAAGTGCAGGACTAAGTGCAGGACTAAGTGCAAGGACTAAAGAGCCTCTTAGAGCCTAAAGAGCTAAAATGCAGGACTAAAGTGCAGGACTAAGTGCAAGGACTAAAGAGCCTCTTTAAGCCTCATATTTGGTGAGAGACGGTAGATCAGTGCTAGAGCGCTCTCCCGCGAACCGGAAGGTCGCGGGTTTGATTCCCCCTCAGACCACCATCTAGAGTCCTTGGAGAAGACACCTAACCCCCGCTTCTCCCACCATTGGCGCCGTCGAGGGGCAGCCTGCTGCGGTGGAAGGAGTGCAGCACACAAATTTCCCCGGTGAGGGATGAATAGAGTAATTCTTTATTTATTTATTTAGAAGAAGTTACAGGTCTCTGAGACAAAAATCAAACTTGTTTGTAGGCGACCAAATATTTATTTTCCACCATCATTTGCAACCTAATTCTTTAAAAATCAGACAATGCATTTTTTAAGCCTTTTTCTTATATATTTATTTATTTTGTGTTAGCTGAGGTTAAACTGTGATAAAAATTACTGGCTTTTGTCATCATTTTAAATTGGAGAATGTGCACAATTGGTGCTAAACTAAACGTTTCTTATCCAACTGAATTTCTGTTCAAACAAGTTTTTGTTTCTTGAAAAACAATCCAAATATTCTTTATGTTTTTAACTATATCAGAAATTACTTTTAAATTTAATGCATGATAATTTTTTTCCTGTAGTTTGATGATTCAACTGTTTATTTACAGTAAACGTCAGTGCTTACTGGAAGCGCAAACATTTTAAAACCATCTGGTTTCGTTTGAGTTAGTGGGTTTGTGACCTGCACAAAAGTGAGGGAATGATGGAACAGGAGATCGACAGACGGATTGGTGCGACATTGGTCATAATCAGGACGCTGCAATGGTCCATTGTGGTGAAGAAAGAGGTGAACTGAAAAGCAAAGCTCTGGATTTACATGTCGATCAACCCTCACCATGGTAACTAGTGTGGATGGTGATCGAAGGAATGCGATTGTGGATACAAGCAGCCAAAATGAGTTTCCTCCACAGAGTGGCTGGGCTCTGAATCAGAGATAGAGGGAGGAGCTCAGAGTGGAGACCTCCGGGTCGAGAGAAGTCAGATGGGGTTGTTCGAGCGCCTCTGTAGTGAGGTGTTTCTGGAATGTCCCACTGGTTGTAGATCCAAAGGCAGACCTGGGATCCGCTGGAGAGACTATGTCTCACAGCCGGAGAGGGAACAACTCCTTATCCTCCAAAGGGACCTGGAGGATGCAGCCGGGCTGAGAGAAGCCTGTGCCTCCTGTTTGAAACT
The DNA here is from genome assembly GCA_902685375.1 of Neostethus bicornis. Taxonomy (NCBI): domain Eukaryota; kingdom Metazoa; phylum Chordata; class Actinopteri; order Atheriniformes; family Phallostethidae; genus Neostethus; species Neostethus bicornis. The sequence continues at coordinate 626,026 of CACRXE010000080.1, forward strand.
GTTGCCCCGGCAACCTGGTCCCGGATAGGTGGAAGACAATAAAATAGAACGGACTGATTTCCAAAAAATAAAACTGAGGGTTAGAGGAGTCGTGTTAAAAAGAGAACGCTAACTTAAACCAGAATAGTTACCGAAACCTAATCCAGAGGTGGGCAAACTTTTTGACTCGCTGGCCACATTGAGTTCAGACATTTGACCAGGAGGCCGGAAGAGGAGCAGAACGATGCTATGTTTTGGTAACTGCTAGATTAGACCGATGGAATGGCGTGCTAGATTTTAAACAAGCACGCTAAATGGTACATAAAGAACATTAAATTTGAAATCTAGCAGGGCTAGGTTTGAAATCTAAGTGCTTGATGTAACATTTTGTTCGTTTTAACATCTCACATGCTTGTTTACGTGCGCGTACGTATTGGACCTGATGGCTTTCCATATCTGTGCACACTGTTTATTTTGACAGCGTGTGCGTCACAGAGACACACACATTGTAAGGGCGCAGTGTTGTTGTTTCCTCAACAAAGCCAATTTGTCCAGAGTGCGCCATCTAGTGGGGAAACATCAGAATTGCAGGGGAAATAAAACCCTAAGAAAGTTTATTTATTAAATTTTTTCAAGTTTGGCGGGCCGTATTAAAACATTTGAGAAAACTACTGCCTGCGGACCACATGCGGCCTGTAGTTTACCCATGCCTGACCTAAACCAAAGACCAGCCAAAACTCAACCTCAAATCTGTAAATATTAATTTATAATTCGGAGTTCCAATAAAATAATATTAAATTATACCAAAAAACATTTAAAATAACAAAAACATATAAACTTTAAATTTATTTTGTATAAAAAATACTCATGAAAAATATATACAATAAAAAAAAAAACACTTAAAACTTTTATCATATAAATTTTTAGTTTTAAAAAAAAAAACTATTGGGAGAATTGTTTGGATAAAAAATTGTTGTGGGATATTTTGGTTTTCTTTGATGAAAACTTTCAAGAAATTTTATTTAAAAACTGTTGGAGATTTTAATTTGTTTCAAAGACATACATACATACATACATACATACATACATACAGTATATATATATATATATATATATATATATATATATATATATATATATATACATTAGGAAACTGACGTTTTTCCAACTTTAAAAAGTTTATCCCAACAGTCATTGTTTATGAATGTTTTTCTTAAATTTGAGCCTGTAATTTAGGCCTGTAAAATTTAAAATCAGTGGGACTGCAATTCTAAAAAAACAAAAATGTTTTTGTGGACTCTGTAATTTAAAAAAGAAAATTGCAACCCCTTTTTTTAGTATCAAAAATCAAATATAAAATTGATTTTTTATGGTGTTTAATAAAAATGGTGTTGTGGCTGGACAAACCACAGTGGGGATATTTTTAAAATAGAAAATAATCCTGTTCCTAAACTAAAATGAACATTGGAACTTTTAAACACTCCCCTTAAAATGGATCAAGAAACCTGCAGGTGTCCTTTTTTTTAGCAGCTAATGAGAAAGTGAGGAGGAAAAAAAAAACCCAGACAGAGCTTCACTCATTGGTTGTTTTTGCTGTACATGTTTCCACCAGAGAATATGTCCTCTGTAGAAGAAAATAAATCCACTGTCACCCAGTTTGTTTAAGTGAGATAGGCCTTGCATGTTGTATCCTGCTGCTGCATTTGTTGCAAGAGGTCTCCAAATCCCGAGGCTGGTTGTGCTGGTTTCGATATCCAAACTGCTTTGTTGTTAGGTAGAGGGGGGCAGTTGGCTACCAGTCTGAAGTTTGGGGGCCAGGGGGCGCGATCCTCTAATCTGTTGTCAACTGCCAAACCGAACTGTGGTCGATTCATTCTTCTTTCGGCATTTCACTTCAAGGGTCGCCACAGTCCCACCCACAGCAAGTCGGTTTCTTCCATCTAACCCTATCTATTGCATCCTCTTCGGTCACACCAACTAACTATCCTCATGTCCTCCTTCACTGCATCCATGAACCTCCTCTTTTAGCCTTCCTCTAGACCTCTTTCCTGGTAGCTCCAAATCCAGCATCCTTCTTCCGATGTACTCACTCTCTCTGGTTAGATACAAATAACAGTAAATAAAGTGGATAATTTTGGTTAAAAAACAGATAAACACTACACGGTGTCTCATTCTCTTTTGTTTTGTCTAATGTTGTAAACTTTTGGACCATGCCTGTGCACCTGTGTTTCTTGAGGTACTTTTCCTGTTTTATTTTGAAACAAACTCCCATTTCAGGCACGTTTTTCCTGCCCCGTTGTGTTACCCACAGCTGTGATTATCTAATTCTCCCTGATTGTTTCCACCTGGGATTCCCTTCCTTTTGTTTTAAATAGCCTGTCTCTCCTTGCCCAGTGTCAGCGAGGAATCCATGTCACAGCAAAGAGAGCAAACTCATGTCTAAAATCTCTGAACTTGAGTCCTAATTGAACTTCAACCTCACAAATTATTGAGATAAAAATTGAAGATTTTTTTGTTGAATGAATAAGTTTACATTAATATTGTATCAAATTTCCAAATATTCAATCCCTTGAATATGGTTCTTAGAGATGGAAAATCCGAGGCCTCGTGACTCATCGAGCAACTTCAAGCATCTGCGAAAAGTCGACACGAGGAGTCGGCACATCTGCAGGCTGTGCATGCGTAGATGAAAAACAAACCCCAAGAAAAAGAAAATTTACGCCTCAAATTTTGTCTTACGAGAAGATGAAATGTGGGTTTTTGTTGAGCAATAACTCTTGTAGTTTTTTATTTTTATCATGAAATGAGATTATTGCACTAATCCGTTGCCATAGTAACAGTTACCTAAACAATCAACTTTCACTCAGTTACTGACAATGTAATTAAATGTTCAATACACACACACACACACACACACACACACACACACACTGTTTTTTTTTTTTTTTCGTTTTTTTTTTTTGTCATTTGAATAACTACAAAGGACTGGCTGATAGAATCTTACGGAAGGGAAAATGAACACACTGATACAATTTAACAGAGATGTTTGTGTGTGAGCGCGCAGTGAAGATTTCATAAAAATAGTTTGGTTTTCGGAGAGGGTGTGATATTTTCACTTGTGTCCAATTGGTTGTTCTCACAATTAAATAAAGTTTAAATAATAAAATCTGTTTTGATTTTGTTCTTTTAATCTAAAGCACTTTGTAATGTTTTGGTTAGAGAAATACTGTATAAATTAAATACGATTTGAATCAACAATCTGTGACACAAGCAGCAACAGTTAGGGAAGACCTAAGAGAGTCTCTGTGGCTCTAAAACAGCGCAAAAAACTGAAACTGGACAATTGTAAATGTTTTTGTCACAAATTTTTATTTAAAAAAAAAGATCTTTTCCACGGTGGTTGGCTTTAGTCTGCTCCTCTTCAGACCGACTATCTCTCGGTAAGGCCCGCTCACAAGGCACTGGGGTCGCTGGCATGTGAAGATGATGCTTCACCAGTTTGGGCAGGTTTGGGTAAACGGTTGTCCTCGATGCCCAGAATGTGAGCGGGTCTTCTCCCCTGGAGAGATAGACCACTGATAGGCATCTCTAAACCTCCGCTGTGGTGTTCGCCATCGCGCACCAACTTCTCTGGGTTTCACCTAGAAAATAGAAGTTAGTAAAACCATGTAACATGAGGACATCGTTGATCAGATGAAATTACTTACCAACCCAGTTGTCCAGCAGGTCCCACTAATAGTCATTCTCCGCTGAAGATGACGCTCCCGGTTGTGACAATTAAAACAGAATTGGTTCTCCCTCCATTTATAACTTACACACAGAAACATACACTCACCTTTCACTCTCATACTATTCACGCAAAAACTCTTTCAACCTCTCAATTCCAAACACATTATATTTGTGTTGGTGAATCCTAAAAACTAATCTAAGAAATCTGTGTGTGCGTGTGTGACTGTGTTGGTTGAATGTGTGTGTGACTATGTGTTGGTTGAATGTGTGTGTGTGTGACACCTACAAAAGGTCTAACAAGATCAATGTGATCTTATTGTGTACAATAGCTACCTACTGTGATAAAATCCCTGTAGAATCCAAAGCTGTGATGTCGCAAAATCGCTGTAAAATCTCCTCACAAAAAAACCCACGTCTCCCTGAATGAATGAAACCCTTTTATATCTTTTGACTGATTGACCAACCCGCCCCTTCAAACTTTCCGAGCTCTTCGACACCTGGCTCCACGTGACAGTAGCTCGGAGATTGGGTTGCGCGATGTTTGGCATTCTGACACATGGAATCGGAGCAATTCTCGTCATACTTTTGTGTCACTCTGTTCTGCTCAGCTCCAGCAGAAAGGCTCGAGCTGGCCATCCCGAATGGTTATGTCCAGAAAGTCCGTTGTTTGGGGGTGGAGAGTGTGATTCAATTTAATATTTGGATGATGATTATTCAGGATGTTGAGGAAAAGTGAATAATTCTTCTTCGGTGTCTTTCCAAACCCCCCAGATGTCATTAAGGTATCTGAAAATACACAGTGGGGTTTTTGGTCATTTTTTCAAGGCATCTGCTTCCCAATGGGCCATATATAAATTGGCATATGCTGGTGCAAATTTTTTGCCCATTGCCACTCCTTTAATCTGAAGGTAGAATTCAGAATAGAAGAAGAAATCCTTTTTTGTGAGGTTGATTTACAGTAGTTGTAATAATTGTGTGTCAGGTCTGTGGGGATCTGGGTAGTTTTGAAAAGTTTTCCTGATGACCTCTATTCCTTCTTGTATCATGATATTAGTGCAAAGGTTGTTGACACCCATAGTGAATAGTAAACAGTCCTGTGGGAGTTTATGTGTAGAAATTATTTCCAAAAAGTGATATGTATTTTTGATGTACGATGGATGACGTATGGAAAGAGGGGTGAGGTAATGATCCAGGAATTAAGCGGTAACATATGATTCACTACCGCAATCAGAAACTATGGGTCTCCCTGGTGGGATTACATAGGGGATAGTCCATTTGTCTGGGGGTTTATGGATTTTAAGGAGGGTGTAGAAATGTCTAGGTCGAAGATTTGGTGGACCTAGTAAGTATTGTTGTTGCTTGGAGTTGATGAATCCATCTTTTTTGAGGGAGGAAATGATTCCTCTTATTTGTGATATGATAGATGGAAATAGTGGTTCTGAGAGTTTTTTATAATAGATGGGGTCTTGTAGTTGTCTGTTAGCTTCCTCGAGATAGTGTTCTCTGTCCATGATGACGGATGAAGATCCTTTGTCCGCAGGTTTTACTATATTTTAATTTCTTTGTAATTCCATCAGAGCTTGTATTTCCAAATCCGTGATGTTAGGTTCTTCAGGGATCAGTTTCTTGTAGTGTCGTAATGTTTGTTTGTCTTCCTCAGTTAATTTCCAAACTTCTAAAGGGAGTTGATGCATCAACCTAGAATGCATCAACCGTCTAACCCTCCACCAGGTAGACAGTGATGTAAAGGGAAGGGATGCTTCTTTGTGGGTGTCTGTGAAAAAGGAGGCCAATTTGATCCTCCTATGATATTTATGAAGATCCATGGTGATGGTATTTTGATATCCTTTGTGGAGATCCAAAGTTGAAATAAAGGATAGCCCTCTGTTCAGAAGAGAGTTGTGGATTGGATAGTTTAACGTTTTTGGAGAGAAGTAATACTTCCGCTGGTTGGGTGTTCTTTGAGTACCTTGCTGTATTTAGATTTGGGAGGAATGAAGGGTTGAAAGTTTTTATCCAGTGGTTGAGCATGTGTCTGCCTGTCTCCAAAGTCCAGTGAATATCATCTTGAACTGTTTTGAAGGTTTCAGTAGGAAGAAGGGGAATATGCAGCATATTGTTACAATTGTGTTTATTTAACATCAATAGGTTATTCTGTTTTTCTTGTATTAGATTTTTGGAAAAGTTCACCAAGGGAATCCAAATCTTTGCATGCTTTCACCGAAGTCTATCTAGATTTCTTGCATTGACTACTGATGCCAAAGGAAATAATAACTTAGTCCACCACCGAACCCGCTCTCGGTTGGCATTCGTGCAGGAATGCTTGTGAGCTCCTTGAAAGACCTGTACATCCTCATAAGGGTAATCACATAGGTTCGTGAGATTGGAATCTCTGGTGATGATCGTCTTTTTCTCAGGGATAAAGTTCCAATCGATCAACTTGTGATTGGGGCTCATACGTCTTTTGACTAAATGTATTTTTTCCTTCTGGAGGTTCTAGTTGAGAGGTTTCATCACTTGAGATATTGTGTGTGAGGGTTCAGTGCTAGCCGTCTCCTCATAGGGGTGATTGTCCTTCGGGATGTCATGTTGATAGATTTGGTCATGTATAGAAATTTGTAGTGCTATTGAGGAAGTCTGGTGTTTAGTTGGTCTTGGAGGAGAAGTATATTGAGTCTCAGCCTTCCCACCTGATTGGGTGGATGCTTTTGTAGATTCAGAGGGTCCGAGGGGATCCTGCAGAACTGCTGCGGCTTCAGAGGGATGGGGAAAGGATATGAGGGGATCTTCAAAACTTTCCTCATGTTGTTGTAGAATTTCTCCTGATGCTGTTAGATCATCATTGTCATCAAGTTCCTCTATGAAAGTATCTAGATCTGGAATGATGAGATTATTTGAATTTTGTTCAGATGGTTGGTCAGTGATTTGGGTTGTCGAGGAGGTATGCAACATCCTCCTAGTGGACCTCTGTGGTAACGACATTACAAAACAGTTTAACAAATAAGTGAAACAAACAAACAAAAAAACACACAAACACAAACAACCAAACTTGCTCCAAACTTTCAACTTCACACCAGCTACCAATAGATCATAAAGAGAAACAAAATAAATTAGAATATAAACATAAACAAACATATATACAAATGCATGTATAGACAATCAAAATGATAAAATAAACAATCAATATAAGGACACGCAATCTAATACAAGTTTGCTTAATATGTACATGTATACAAATCCCAAAATAAACATTTTCAATGTAACTATAAAGTTAAAATGAGGTTATGACAAATAATAATAATAAAAAAATGTGAATAGAGATGACTTAAATAAACTAAATGAAGTCATGGATCTTAACGAGGTGGGCAACTTATTCTAATCAGAGGGAGCTTTGTGTTGAAATATGTGTCAATGATGAAATGTATAGTCGTTTTTCATCATTCAACCGCTGGTTAGCTAGATGGTGCCCAGAGAATGGCATTGGTTTTATAGATAACTGGAGTGCGTTCTGGGGGAAGCCTGGTCTCATGCGGAGAGATGGTATCCATCCCACTTTGGAAGGTGCCGCTCTTCTTTCTAGGAACATTCGTGACAGCCTTAGTCGTTCAACTTGACAATCCAGAAACGAGACCCAGGAACAGAGCAGTAATTTAAAACTCTCCTCTAAGCTTCCTTCTGTGCTGGTGCAAACCCAACAGGACCTAGCTTTAGCTTATACACGGAAAGACAAGTGAAAGGAGTGAGACCAAGAAACTTAAAAGTGATAACCACCAACAGTCTCAGTAACAATGAGCAGAATTATGATATAGTTAAATGTGGCCTACTGAACATCAGATCAATTTCTTCAAAGTCCCTTCTAGTCAATGAACTAGTTAGTGATAACAAACTTAGTCTACTAGCGCTAACTTGGCTACTACAAGATGACTATGTAAGGCTAAATGAAGCAACGCCTCCAAGTCACAATAACTACCTAAAATCCAGAAGCTCTGGGAAAGGTGGTGGTTTAGCAGTAATATCACAGTCTAGCTTACTTCTTACCCCTAAAATAAAATACACATATACTGTAATTCCTTTGAAAGTATCGTACTATCTATTAACCAGCAAAACCGGAAAAAACAAAAAGCGATTTTATTCATAATTATCTACAGTCCGCCGGGACCTTATTCAGAATTTTTTTAGAATTTTTAACTGAGTTCTCTGATTTTCTGTCCAGTGTAGTTTTAGATTCTGATAAAAAAGTAATAGTAGGAGATTTTAATATTCACGTTGATGACTCTAGCGAATGCTTAGGAAATGCTTTCACTGCTTTACTAGATCATGTTGGTTTCACACAAAATGTAAATGAACCTACTCACTGTCACAAACACACCTTGGAGCTAGTTTTAACCTATGGTGTAGAGATTAGTCAGCTTAGCATCTTTCCTCATAACCCTGTACTTTCAGACCATTTTCTAATTACATTTCAGTTTTTATTAAAAAATGTGTCCGCCCCAAAGAAAAAAACACAACTTCGAAGAACGATATCTGAGCGATCTGTGTCTGAGTTTAAACTTCAAATTCAGCCAATACTTAGTACCATACTAAATGAATTTACTGAGAATACCTGTCTTATCTCTAGTCCCAGTATTAATGACCAGTATGTCTTCCAAAGTCTCAGAGGCTCACTAGATTCTGTCGCGCCTTTAAATTCCAAAGTTATTAGACGGGACTGAGTGCCACCTTGGTTTAACTCTGATACACGCTCGCTTAAACAAGAAACCCGTAAGCTAGAAAAAGAATGGCGGCGTTCTGGATCAGAGCAATCTCAGAACGCCTGGAAACGTAGCCTCCTAGATTATAAAAAATCTTTGCGTAAAGCTTGAAACCAGTACTATTCAAATTTAATAGCGGAGAATGAAAATAATCCCAGATTTAGAAAAAGTTTCAAAAAAGTCTTCTGGACAGTTTATTTCTTCAACGAGACGTTTCGACTTCCATCCGGAAATCATTTTCAATCTGAATGAAATGAACTGAAACCTGGATCTATTTATACTAACCTGAGTAAAAGGCAAAAAAATAGTAAGAAGGGCTCTACCAATGAGCCTGTGTTACTTAAGATGGCCGTGAATGGCCCCTATTGTAGCCACAGACCAGTAAACAAACCTATAATAAAAATGCTAAAAGCCTAGTGAATAGAAATTACTTGCTAACGAGAGGTGTGAAACTGGGTCACGAGGTGTCATCTTTAGTCCATGGCTTCAAAAGGCTGCTATAGATACCGGGCAAAACGTATCTAATGCCTCCACTCCGATTCAGTGAGGGATTTTCTTTCATCACAAAGATGGCTTCTTTCACCCCTCTTTCAAACCAACCTTTCTCTCTACTTAGAGTCTTCACCTCACTGTCCTCAAAAGTGTGTTTGGTGGATTTAAGATGCAGATGCACGGCAGACTGTGGACCACTTAGAAGCGTCTAAAAAATACACGCTTCTAACACACAGAAGGGGACTGGAATCAGCAAGGACAATTGGATTAGAAATCTTTCAGATTGGATACTCTCACAGGCAGAGAAAGATGTTCTTTCCAAAGGACTTAACTTTGCAATTACGTCAAAAGACATCCCCACAGTAGACTTCATCACAGCCACAGAAGCAGCCATAAAGAAGAACAATTTGTCTGGATCAGAAGCTGCAGATCTAAGGCTACGGGTCACCGCTTCACTTAACAGTGCGAAACCTCCACCGTCCAACATCACACCAGAGGAGAGGAAAGGACTGTCAGCCCTGCAGAAAGATCACAGCATAAACATTCTACCAGCAGACAAAGGACGTTGCACTGTGATTCTCAACACCACGGATTATGAAGCCAAGATGAACAACCTCCTGGAAGACACGTCCACTTATCAAAAACTCAAGCGGGACCCTTCCAGTGGCTACAAAAAGAAGGTGATTGACTATTTACAGAAGCTGGAAAAGGACGACATGATTGATAAAGCTTTGTACTTCAGACTGTATCCTGGTGATGCCATTCCATGTATCTATGGCTTACCCAAAGTCCACAAACAGGATGTTCCTCTTAGACCCATTGTGTGCAGCACTGACTCTATAACCTACAACGTAGCCAAATACCTGAAAACCATCTTGGCCCCCTTAGTGGGCAACACAGAACACCACGTGGAGAACACACAAGATTTTGTAGAGAAAGTGAAACATCTACATCTAGACAAAGATGACATCATTGTTTCTTATGACGTTGTATCACTCTTCACCTGCATCCCTACAAAAGAAGCTGTAGCAGCAGTCAGACAAAGATTACAAGGGAAAGGACCAAACTGACTCCGGAACACATCTGCAACCTGTTGGACATTTGTCTCAACTCCACTTACTTTCAGTTTCGTGGTGGTTTCTACAGACAAATCCACGGCTGCGCGATGGGCTCTCCAGTGTCTCCTATAGTAGCTAATCTTTACATGGAGGAGGTCGAGAAGCAAGCCCTGAGCACATTCCCAGGAAATCCGCCCAGTCACTGGTTCTGCTATGTTGATGACACTTTTGTGAAGATCAACAAGCAAGATCTGGAAGCCTTCACTTCACACATCAACGTTGTGGATCCTAACATCAAGTTTACACGTGAAGACTCTAAGGACAACCGGTTGGCCTTTTTAGACTGCGCTGTGATCTTAGGAGAGGATGGGAATTTGCAACTGGAAGTATACAGGAAACCCACTCACACAGACCAATACCTACAGTTTGACTCTAATCATCCATTGCAACACAAACTGGGCGTCATCAGAACTTTACAACACAGGGCTGAGGAGGTACCCACGAGCACAGAGGCTAAGGAGAAGGAGACACAGCATGTCCAAAAAGCCCTCTCGGTCTGTGGATACCCCAAATGGGCCCTGAATAGGGTGAGAGCGTCCAAGAAACGTGAGAAGAGGGAAACAGAAACTGAGAAGAGAAAAAATGGAGTCTCTATTCCCTACGTGTCAGGACTGTCCGAGAAGTTACAGAGAATCTTCAGACAACATGACATCCCGGTTTTCTTTAAACCGGTCAACACATTGCGTCAGAAACTAGTACATCCTAAAGACAAGATGCCTACAGAAAAACAGAGCAATGTAGTTTATTCGATCCGGTGCAGTGAAGGGAGCTGCAAAGAACACTACATTGGGGAAACAAAGCAACCACTCCACAAAAGACTTTACCAACACAGAAGAGAAGCCTCAAGTGGTCCACAGTCTGCCGTACATCTGCATCTTAAATCCACCAAACACACTTTTGAGGACAGTGTGGTGAAGATTCTAAGTAGAGAGAAAGGTTGGTTTGAAAGAGGGGTGAAAGAAGCCATCTTTGTGATGAAAGAAAATCCCTCACTGAATCGGAGTGGAGGCGTTAGATACGTTTTGCCCGGTATCTATAGCAGCCTTTTGAAGCCATGGACTAAAGACGACACCTCGTGACCCAGTTTCGCGCCTCTCGTTAGCAAGTAATTTCTATTCACTAGGCTTTTAGCATTTTTATTATAGGTTTGTTTACTGGTCTGTGGCTACAATAGGGGCCATTCACGGCCATCTTAAGTAACACAGGCTCATTGGTCGAGCCCTTCTTACTATTTTTTTGCCTTTTACTCAGGTTAGTATAAATAGATCCAGGTTTCAGTTCATTTCATTCAGATTGAAAATGATTTCCGGATGGAAGTCAAAACGTCTCGTTGAAGAATTAAACTGTCCAGAAGACTTTTTTGAAACTTTTTCTACTATGGATCACTCCTGGATGAATGAGGGACTACACGGATTAATCCCAGATTTCTTTTTAGCACTATAGCTAGGCTGACCAGCAGTCACAACACAATAGAGCCTTCCATCCCAGTTACTCTTAGCTGTGAGGATTTTATTACATTTTTTAATGATAAAATCTCAAATATAAGGCATAAACTGAATGAACTTATTCCTACAATTAGTCCAGAGCAGGCTGAAGCTGCAGAAATGAAAGCTTCTCTAAAAACTTCTGTAACATTAGATTGTTTCACTGCTATAGACCAAACTGAGCTAACAGATGTTATTGCATGCTCCAAAACATCAACCTGTCTTTTAGATCCAATTCCAACGAAGCTTTTCAAAGAAACTTTACCTATAATTAACAAACCCATTTTAACTATAATAAATTCCTCCTTACAAACAGGATATGTTCCACAGTTATTTAAACATGCAGTTATTAAACCGCTTCTAAAAAAGACCAATTTAGATCCCAGCATTCTGGCCAACTATAGACCAATATCAAATTTACCTTTTATGTCAAAAATTCTAAAAAGAGTTGTAGTTTAGCAGCTGAACCGTCACCTGCAGGACAATAGTCTTTATGAAGAATTTCAATCAGGGTTTAGATCACACCACAGCACAGAAACAGCGCTAGTTGCAGTGACAAACGACCTTTTATTAGCCAAAGAAAAGGGACTAATTTCTATCTTGGTTCTCTTAGACCTTAGTGTAGTCTTTGACACAATTGACCACAGCATTTTACTTCAAAGATTAAAATATGACTTAGGGATCAGCTCTTAAATGGTTTAAATCTTATTTATCTGATAGATACCAGTTTGTTCATGTAAATGATCAGTCCTCTACTTCTACCAAAGTTAGTTTTGGTGTCCCTCAGGGTTCAGTTCTTGGACCTATTCTGTTCATGCTCTACATGCTGCCCCTGGGAAACATAATCAAAAAACACAGTATTAATTTTCATTGTTACGCAGATGATACACAATTGTACTTATCAGTCAAACCTGACCAGAGAGACCATATAGAAAAACTTAATACCTGTATCAGGGACATAAAGACTTGGATGACAATCAATTATCTCCTTTTAAACTCAGACAAGACTGAAGTTATTATAGTAGGTCCTAAAAATCTGAGAGATGTTTTTACTGACCAAGCAGTCTTCTTTGACGGAGTAACTGTGGCCTCTGGCCTCACTGTTAGAAACCTAGGAGTTTTATTTGATCCAGATTTATCATTTAAAGCTCACATAGCAAAGGCTTGTAAAACTGCATTTTTTCACCTTCGCAACATTTCTAGAATCCGAAATATCTTATGTAAAAGTGATGCTGAAAAACTTATCCATGCATTTGTTACATCGAGATTGGATTATTGTTACGCTTTGCTTGCAGCATGCCCTAAGTCTTCCCTAAAAAGTCTTCAGCTAGTTCAAAATGCAGCAGCAAGACTATTAGCAGGAACTCATAGAAGAGATCATATTACTCCTGTGCTAGTGTCTCTCTATTGGCTTCCTATTGAGTTTAGGATCAAGTTTAAAATCCTCTTGCTAACCTACAAGGCCCTAAACGGCATGGCTCCATCCTACATTAGTGAACTTATAGTACCTTATCAACCAAGCAGAACACTCCGCTCACAAAATGCAGGGCTGTTGGTGGTTCCTATGATTTCTAAAACTACAGTTTGAGGTAGAGCCTTTAGCTACCAAACTCCAGTTTTATGGAATAAGCTCCCAGCTCAAGTGAGAGAGTCAGACAGTGTTCCTACATTTAAAGGAAGGCGTAAAGCATTCCTGTTTGAACAAGCTTATCAACAGGCTAACAGATTCATTTAGCTGATATAATTACTAGTTGGCTGCTAGATAGTAGAAGTTGGGGAAAGTATGGTACAATGGGGTTCTGTCCTCTAATTCTATCTACTATTCTCTGCCAGACTGCCTTGGCCCTTTCCCCCTTACCCCTTACTCAAACCCCTCTCCTAACCCCTGGCTTTCTATCTCATTCATTGTTCTCTATTGTCTGTTTATTTAGAATTACACTGCTAGTTGGTACAATACAATTCACATGTTGTCCACCTATCTCCCTCCTCTCTGGGAGAGAGCCCCATTCAGGACTCTGCGTTCCTGTCCTGGACATGGCCACACCGAGGAGTCCTCCACGCTTCATCATCCCCGCTCCATCAGGATGAAATCCATCTTCTCATCCCCGTCCAGGGCATCGCTGGGCTGAGGAGTCCCCCCCGTGTTTCCATCAGGATCTAGAAAATTATTGTCATTATCAGAAGATGCCATTATCAGAAGGGTCTATTTGGGGTGTGTAATGGGATTGGTAGAAGTATTTGAAGGTGCTGTTTATTGCTATTGGATCATGTGTTATGTTTCCCGATGGGTCTGTGATTGATGATACAGTTGTTTTTTCTTTGTTTACTTTAAGTTGGTTTGCTAGAAATTTCCCAGATTTGTTACTATGATCAAATCTCTCTAAGCGTAATCTCTGTATTAGAAATTGAGTTCTTTGGTTAATTATGTCATGTCATTCATGCCTACCTTTCCTTATTTGATTCAAAGTTTGTTCATCTGTAGATGAAATTTCTTTGTTGCAATCTGTATTATTATTACGATATTTGTTAATTTGTATGTTCAAATGAATAAATCTGAATCTGAAAGTTATAGTATTCTTCAAGCAGTTTAATAAATCCACTATTTTAGCATCTTCCTGTTTTTTTTTTTTTTTATGGGATGAGAAAGATATTATTTTGCCTCTCATGACAGCCTTCCCTGTCTGCCAAAGAAGGCACAGTGAAATACCTGGGTGGTCATTGTTTTCTAGAAATGAGGACTATTCTTTAATAAAATAATCAGTAAAGGCGGGATCTCTGAGTAACGCTGTGTTTAACCTCCAGTTCCTAGGTGAAGGAGTAGAATTTTTATTTCTAAGAGTCAAGCAAACTGGTGTGTGGTCACCAACAGTGATTGGGTGTATCTGAAACTATACTTGACAGAGAGCTTCTGACCAGAAAATAATCTAGCCTGGAATATGATTGATGTACTGAGAAGAAAAGGGTGTAAGCGCTCACTGAAGGGTGGAAGGATCGCCAGATAATTCCATATACTGTTTAACAGAGTTTGTGGATTGCCAGGTTCCAGCATTTCTGGCACTATTTAGCCTGTCAGTTGTTGGATCTTAAACCATGTTAAAGTCCTCTCCTATAAATAGTGATTTGTCTGTGTATTCAGAAAGTGCGGGAAAAAAAGGAATGAAAGAAAGCGGGCTCATCTACATTGGAGCTTCTTAGCTTAACAGAATGACATTTTGGATGAAAAGGGTGAGTATTTTATACCCCCCTTCTGGGTCTAAGACTTTGTTGATTTCTGTGTTTTCAATTTTTCTATTTATGAGGATAGCTACTCCTCGTTGTCTGGAATTGTAGCAAGCTGAGTATATGTTAAAAAAGTCTGTTGTGGAGAGGACATCCAATGTTGAACTGGACATATGAGTTTCTTGAAGAAAAATCAAGTCTGCCTGAAGGTCTTTTAATTTACTAAAAATTTTTAGCCTCCTAGCTCCATGCACATTCCATGTGACTAACTTAAGAGTGCTGTTATTAGGGAGAGTGTGAATGAGTGTCTGATGTTGAATGGTAAATAAAATAAGAGTTTCTGTACAAGTACAATCTGGATGTGTTGCATGTGACTCACTATTTGTGCTGTTTTTATGTGTGTGTTTGTAATATTGGATGTGTGAATGTGTCTGGTTTAAGAACTATTGTCCAATTTTTTTTTTTTATTGAGCGTCAAAGTTAGCGATGGAAGCCGTATTACAGTAGTCATATTCTGAGATAAACGATTCCAAAACTATACCAGATGAGAACATACTTTTTTGTAGGATGACAGAATATGTATCATAGAAGAAGGACGTGTAGGTCTGGTTAAAGAACTATGGTCCAACTTTTTTTTTTATTGAGTGTCAAAGTTTATAGCTTTCATAGCAAAGCTATATTACAGAAGTCATATTCTGAGATAAATTAATCCAAAACTATTCTAAATAAGAACGTGATTGTTTGTAGGATGATAGAATAAGTGTCATAGAAGAAGGACGTATTGGTCTGGTTTAAGAACTACGTATGGTCCAATTTTCTTTTATTGAGCGTCAAAGTTAGTGATGGTAGCCATATTACAGTAGTAATATTCCAAGATGAATTATTCCAAAATTGTACCAGATGAGAACATACTTTTTCTGTAGTTGATAGAACACAGGCTGACAGACGAGGTTATTTTTTTTTGTTAATATTTTTATTTGATGTACCAACTGATACAAAGCAATATCAAATGAAATAAACATGTGCATCAAGTTTTTTGGTTTTACAACAGTAAACAAAAAAAAAAGAACAAATCCAATGGCACACACCTCAAATATATCACCACGTAAACAATACAATGCAACATTTGTAGAGTACTATGAATAATTGAGATAAGATAGGTACTAACTTTGTGTAAGAGAAAGAGAAGAAATGTAACAAAAGAAAGAAAAAAACAAAACAAAAATAAGGCAAACAAAGATAAGTGAAACAAACTAGAGAGATGTAGGGAGGGTGTTCAAGTTGTGTTAAAGAAATCTATAAATGATTGCCATTTTTTCTGAAAAATGCTAACTTTACCCGTTTTTGAATACCTAATTTTCTCCAACCTCAAGAAAGACATTACCTCATTGAGCCATTGTATGTTAGGCGGGGCATTACTTGATTTCCAGTGCAATAGGAGATGCCGTCTGGCAACTAAAGAGGTAAATGCACTTGTATCTGCAGAGACGAATATTGTGTACAGTCCTCAGGAAGACCAAAAATCGCCACGTGTGGGGTTATGGCAACAGTTTTCAAAAAGATCTTTGACATAGAATCGAAATATGTTTGTTAGAATGTTTTGAGACAAGTACAAGAAAAAAAACATGTGTGTCAAGTCGCAAGGAGACCCACCGCATCTGTCGCAAACGTCCGCCACAGCAGAGAAGATTTTAGCCAACCTTGCTTTAGAATAGTGGCATCTGTAAATAACCTTAAATCGTATTAAAGTTAGCCGGGCACAAATTGAAGTCTTAAGAATAGTTTTTAGTGCAGAGTCCCACCAGCTGTCCTCAAACGTTATCCCCAACTCGCACTCCCAAGCCCTTCTTGTGTTGGCAGATAAATGCCCATCATGAGACTGAACAGTGTTTGTTGTAAAGCTTTGAAATTAGGGATTTTTGTCATGGGTTATACTGAAGAAATTCAACCCAAACCTGATCCGGTGGAAGATGAGGAAAACCAGTAAATAAGGATTTTGTGCAATGCCTAATTTGAAAGGATCTGAAAAGATGAGATGGTGGAAGAGTAAAATCAGCAGCCAAATCTGTAAAAGAGTAAAATATTCCGTCTTTATAAAAGTCTTTAAAGCACGTTAGCCCTTTATCATGCCACACAAAAAACTGCTTCAATAAAGGCTGGCTTAAATATGTGATTCTTCAATAATGGCGACAAAGGAGTGGGAGATGTAAAGTTAAATTGTTTCTGAAACTGAAACCAGATTTTCAAAGTAGAGATCACCACAGGGTTGCTAGTAAGGCCAGAGGGGTTAAGAGAAATTGAACCAGTCAACAGAGCAGGAAGTGATGAGGAGGAACACGATTGTGCTTCCAACTGACACCAAGGTATGTCCGTGGTTGTCGTCCAGTATGCAATCCTACCAATATTCACCGCCCAGTAGTAAAATTTAATGTTCGGGAGAGAAAGGCCACCGTCAAATTTACAGTTTTGGAGCACTCGTCGCTTTACTCTGGGAGTTTTACCATTCCACAAAAAATGAGAAATTGTTGCATCAATTTATTTGAAAAAACGTTTTGATAAGAATATGGGTAAATATTGAAACAAAAATAAGAATTTTGGTAAAACATTCATCTTAACTGTATTGATTCTTCCAATTAATGTGAGAGGGAGAGAGGCCCACTTTTGAAAATCTCCTTTCATTTCTGCCAACAAAGGAGAAAAATTTGCAGCGTAGAGAGATTTACAAGATTGACCAATATTGACACCTAAATATCTAAAGCCTGACAAACTAAATTTGAGTGGAAAGTCTGATGGAATTAGTTGCGTGGCCAGTTTATTAACTGGATAACATTCACTCTTTGACATATTGATCTTATACCCTGAAAAAAGGCCAAATCTATGAAAAAAGGAGAGGATAAAAGGGAATGCAGTTTTGGGATCAGAAACATACAGCAGCAGGTCGTCAGCATAGAGTGAGAGCTTAAATTCTACGTGTGATCGAATAATACCGGTAAAAATTGGGGACGACCTCATATGGATAGATAACGGCTCTATGGCGATCGCAAACAGAAGTGGTGATAAGGGACACCCCTGTCTACACCCTCTTCTTAGATTAAACTGACTGGATGAAATCTTATTGGTAAAAATACTGGCACTTTGTAACGTATAAAGAAGATTTATTCATGATATGAACTTTTCTCCAAAGCCAAATCTTCTCAAGATTGCAAATAGGTAGTGCCATTCAACTCTGTCAAACGCTTTTTCCGCATCGACTGATATAACTACTTCAGGCACATTCGCAGTTTCCTCAGAATAGATTACATTTAATAAAGTTTGAATATTGTAAAAAAGTTGGCGCCCTTTTATAAAGCCTGTCTGTTCCTTAGCGATAATCGTCGGGAGAACCTTTTCTAAGCGATGAGCGAGTGCTTTTGCGAGGATTTTGGCATCTACATTCATCAATGAGATGGGCCTGTAAGAAGTGCACAATTCAGGATCTTTGTCTTTCTTCAAAAGAAGACTGATAGAGGCCTGTCTTAAAGTTGGGGGAAGAGAGCCATCTGATAAAGACTCTAAATACACAGAGTGCAGCAGCGGAAGGAGTTTGGCTTGAAATGTCCTAAAAAATTCAGCCGGAAAGCCATCGGGGCCCGGCGCCTTGTTACATTGCATGCTTTGCAACGCCGCAGAAAGTTCTTGGATTGTTAAGTCAGAGTCTAACTGAGCTAGTAGGTCTGAATTCATTTTTGGGAAATTAAGGTCATCTAAAAAAGCATGCATATCCGTCACATCTGCGGAGAGTTCTGAAGTATACAAAGATTCATAAAAAGAAGAGAAGACAGAGTTAATGAGGATGGGATCCTCCACTACTACTCCCGACCCATTTTTAATGCGAGGTATTATTCTAGATGCTGCCTGACGGCGCAACTGATGAGCTAGGAGTCTACCTGACTTATCGCCATGCTCATAATATCAAGAGCGAGAATGGAGGAGTTAACGTTCGGCTTCATTGGTGGTGAGCAGGTCCAGATCTGTCTGTAAGGCAACTCGACGTTTTAACAAATCAGTGGAATGGGCCACAGCAAGCTGTTGGTCAATAGAACCTATTTCAGTTGACAATTCCTGAATTTTAGATACCCTCATCTTTTTTACATCGGCCGAATAAGAAATAATCCGGCCCCGCAAATAGGCCTTTAGAGATTCCCATAGCAGTGCCTCTGAAACTGGTTCTGTATCAGAACGATTAAAACTAATAAAATCATCAGTCGCATTCGTGATCATTTTACAAAACGTATCGTCTGATAGAAGTGACGTATTAAATCTCCACTGTACTGGATAGCCAGATTCTGGTGACATTTGAATATCCAAGGAAACAGGGGCATGATCTGAGATAATAATAGGATGATACTCTGTATTCGCCACTTTAGGTAGAAGTATAACATCTATGAAAAAATAATCAATGCGAGAGAAACTGTGGTGTACAGGAGAGTAGAAGGAATATTGTCTGCTAGTAGGATTGTGATACCTCCAGGGAACGACATAACCACCACCAGACATGAATAGCTTAAGAGTTTTTGCCATCTGAGACTCAAAAGACCCTGGTGTAGAGTGGTCTAATTTAGAGTCTATAACAGAATTCATGTCCCCTCCAAAAATCAAATAGTGGTTATTTAAAGATGGCAAATTCGCAAACACCCTGTTCATGAAACTAGGACTATCAAAATTTGGAGCATAAATGTTAACCAGTAAGACAGGCATGCGGGATAGTGTACCTGAAACAATCAAGTATCTGCCATCCTTGTCAGAAATAGTCTTGGTCAGTGTAAACTGGGCCGATTTACCAATCAAAATGGCAACCCCTCTGGCCTTAGAGTTGAAACTAGAATGGTAAACATTGCAACCCAGGTGCACCTCAGTCTTGAATGATCATTATTTCTCATGTGGGTCTCCTGCAAAAAGACAACATCAGGTTTCAAGCGTTTTAAGTGAGAAAACACCCTGGACTGTTTAACAGCACTCCCCAAACCTTTAATGTTCCAGCTAACAAATCTAGTGTTTGAAGCTATACCGTTAGCCATGACCAATAAATTTCAAAAGGGTAAAAATGAATGAAATTTTCCATCCTCCCAAAAAAAAAGGCAAAGATAGAAAGAGAGAAAAAAAGGAAAGGGAAAAATATACAAGAATCCCCTCCCATACCCACCCTCTTTTGCACTTACCACTACCCTGTCCCCAATCGACAGGATACCAGTGCCAACTCCACAAGTAGTCAAAGAAAAGTTAAGGAAAAACCACAGGGGTACACACAGACAGTCATCCTAACGCTCTAAACTAAAAAGACGCTCCTGCAAATTAAGCCTTTAGAAGCAATGAACATACATATGCGGCAGGGCATTTTTCAGACAACATTTGTGATAATTTAAAGAAAAACATGATTACAACAATATAAAGAACCAGAAAGCAACATTACATAACTTTCTAAACCTTATTGTTGCATCAAATATATAATCAAGTCACAAACAACAGCTGTGGCATGACAAATAAAGTATGGCAGATCTACTATAAGTAATTAACTTTGCACCAACGAACCAGATCTACTGGAGAGTCCTCAGATAGATGTTCGCTTCTTCTGGAGACGTGAACTCCTTGGTGATACCGTTGCTTGTGATCCGAAGGCGTGCTGGATGCAGTAAACCAAAACGAATACCGGGAATTTCCTTAAGCCGGCTTCGAACCTCGTTGAAAGCAGAGCGAGCTTTTGCTGTACGTGCTGTGTAATCCGGGTAAACCGAGACCATCGCGTTGCCAACCTGCACCCGTTGCTGGACCCTGGCACGTTTTAAAATATCCACACAGTCCGAATGATAATGTAAACGCGCTATCACAGGGCGAGGACGTTCACCTGGTTTTGGTTTCGGTTGAGATGATCTGTGTGCTCGGTCCACCAGCGGCTGTTTGTCCAGATTGAAAGCATCTTTCAGCAGCGTGGAGATGGTACCTGTAGAGACAGGGCCAGTTTCTTCAGGCAGTCCCAAAATCCTGATGTTATTATGGCGAGACCTTGCCTCCAAATCCTCACATTTACTCTCCAGAGAGACAACTTGAGCAGTCAGCTTTTCCACAGATGCTTTCAGCGAAACAACATCGTCTGTGCAGGACGATAGAGGCCCCTCCATGTCCTGCACGGTGCTCTTTAATGCGCTAACGTCGGCCTTAATAGCCGCCATGCTAACACTTAGCTCGGTTTTCACTGTCTGCAGCTCCGTCTTTATCTGAGCCATATTAGCCGTCATAGCCGCCGTGAGTTCCGCTCTAAAAATCCCTGCCATCTCCTCCCTTTAGCACGCGAGAAGATCAGCTTTAAAGTCTGCCGACATCATGTCGGGGGCACGAGCGGCGGCTGCTCCCGGAGATTGCAGTAGAGAAAGCGGAGCGGGATCACCCGGAGCCGAGGTCGGAGCGCTAGCCACAGTAATGGGCCGCGCGTTCATCAAATTGCCGGTATTCTTGTTTTTGGGAGGCATATCAGCATTCAGTCCAACAAAATGAGCCACAATTAGAAAATAAAGTCTTGCCACAGAGTAAAAAAAAACGCCACGATAAACGTTTGAAAGACGGTTTGCAGGAGCTCTTAAGAGACGCAACCTACTCCATCTGTCGCCAACCCGGAAGTCAGATGAGGTTTGACAGGAATCTCCACGGACAATGATGTTTGCAGATGACATTGTGATCTGTAGTGAGAGAAGGAAAGAGGTGGAGGAAAAGCTGGAGAGGCGGAGGTTTGCACTAGAAAGAAGAGGAATGAAGATTAGTCAGAGTAAAACAGAGTACGTGTGTGTGAATGAGAGGGATCCAAATGGAAAAGTGAGGTTACAGGGAGAAGAGATAAAGAAAGTGGAAGATTTTAAGAACCTAGAAGGATCAACAGTCCAGAGCAATGGAGAGTGTGAAAAAGAGGTGAAGAAGCGTGTGCAGGCAGGCTGGAACAGGTAAGGGTTCACACCTTAAGAAAAGTATCAGGTGTGGTGTGTGACAGAAGAGTTTCAGCTAAAATGAAAGGGAAAGTGTAGAAAACCGTGGTGAGACCGGCCATGCTGTTTGGTCTAGAAACAGTAGCACTGAAGAAAAGACAGGAAGCAGAGATGGAGGTAGCAGAAATGAAGATGCTGAGGATCTCTCTGGGAGTGACTAGGATGAACAGGATCAGAGGAACAGCACATGTTAGAGGTTTTAAAGTCAGAGAGTCCAGACTGAGATGGTTTGGACATGTGCAGAGCAGAGAGAGAGAGTACATCGGAAGAAGGACGCTGGATTTGGAACCACCAGAAAAGAGGACTAGAGGAAGACCAAAGAGGAGGTTCATGGATTCAGTGAAAGAAGACATGAAGATAGTTGGTGTGACCGAAGAGAATGCAGCAGATAGGGTTGGATGGAAGAAACTGCCTTGCTGTGGCGACCCCTAAAGGGAAATGCCAAAAGAAGAAGAAGAATAAGTGTCATACAAGAAGGAAATGTTGGTCTAGTTTAAAGATTATGGTCCTACTTTTTTTAATGAGCGTCAACGTTACCTATGAAAGCTATATTACAGTGGTCATATTACGAGATGAATTATTTCAAAACTATTCTAGATAAGAACGTGATTATTTGTAGGATGGTAGAATAAATGTCATAGAAGGACGTGTTGGTTTGAGTTAAAAACTATGGTCCAATTTTTTTTTTTTACTGTGCATTAAAGTTGGCTACGATTGCCGCTTGGAATGCGACAAAGTAAACCGCGGCTCACTTGACCGCAGTATGAAAAATTGACACTGATTTTTTGTGATGCACGTTTTCTCTGTCAAATAAACTGAGGGTTAGACACTGATACAGAGGAACAAAAGTATTTAGTCGGCTATTAATTATGCAGTTTACCCATTTAAAGGTTTTATAAAGCATAAACTTTTTGGGTGAAAATTTTCAATCTCCATTCAGTCCAATGGGGATAAAACCCCACTAAAATTTTAAATTGACTAAAAATAAGCAAAAATTTAAAATATTTGAATAGAAGCACACTAATCCCAAATAAATGAAGAAAAAAATTCCTACTCTGAGATGATTGGCTGAACAAGTTGCTGAGCAACCAAGGGCATGATGATTTGAAAGTCCCCTGTGACATCAGTGACTGTGAAGATGATGCCAGGTTTGACAGTATCAAACAAGATATTCTCTTTTGTCATGAAACTTCTTTGGTTGACTAAGACTTTTGTTGGATTACAGTTTGAAATAATGACAACATCTTGAACAAACCTGAAAAACGTCATCGTTTGTTGATCATAAGCTTCTTCATCCTTCATTCTTCAATTTTCCAACACGACAAGCAAGATATTAAAGACAGGACGACATAAAACCAACGTAAAATGTTCGTCGCACTGCAGTCTGAAATAAAGACAAAGTCATCAACCGACCAGAAAAGATGTCAATGTTGGTCGATCACAAACCAGAAGATGATCTCCAAAAAGCAAGCATCAGACAAGGTGGCAGGTCATGATTTCATCTTGAGAAAAAAACAAAAAAACATTGATCAAAAGGAGAAAGACAAAGACATTGAAAAACTGAAGTTTCCTAATCCTTCATTCTTTGACTTTCCACTTGTTACACCTTCTAACACTAGAAACAGGAACTTAAAGACAATACGACATAAAACCAACAAAAAATGTTCGTCCTAAAGCAGTTTGGAATAAAGACAAAGTCATTAACCGACAAGAAAAGATTTCATTGTTGGTCGATCACAAGCCAGAAGACGATCTCCAAAAAGCAAGTATCAGACAAGACAGCACGTCTTGATTTCATTTTGAGGCCACCAGGTGAAAAAACAAATATTGCTTGAAAGGACAAAGATAAAGACATGAAAAACAAGTTTCTCCATCCTCCAACTTTCAACAAGCAAAAATCTAAAACAAGACAACATACAATGTCAAACATTTGTAAAGATTTTTTCTTGCCACAAATCAAAGGCTAACATATTAATTTCACAATAACAAAGAAGTCTGTCTGATCGAGAGGGGACCAAGTCAAGATGAAATCTCAACGCTCCTGTTGGAAAAAAAAAACATCTTTTCCACCTACCTATCAAAGGAAATCCCATTATCATCAATCAGAAATTACCAATCAAAAATTGACTTTAATTTGACTTTTAATTTGGCCATAATTTGGAATTTAATTTGACTTTTAATTTGGCTTTATTTTGACATTAATTTGACTTTTATATGGCTTCAATTTTACTTTATTTTGGCTTCATTCTGGCTTTAATTTGGATTTGAATTTGACTTCTATTTGATTTTAATCTGGTTCTAATCAGTTGTTCAATCTTACATTTATAAATTTCTGACTGCTACACCACAGAACGTTGATAGAGAGCTATGAGGTGACTCGTACCAGTTGGCAAATGGGGTTTCTGTTAAAAAAAAAAAAAAAAAAAAAAAAAAACAGGAATCCCTGCTCACTGTAAATTACCTTTTTTTTTGGCAAGTCTTGGTTCCAGTTTGTTTTTTCACCTGCTTTGCCAGTCGCACCTCAAATGCATGAGCTGCTGGAAAT
Source organism: Neostethus bicornis (assembly GCA_902685375.1). Classification (NCBI taxonomy): domain Eukaryota; kingdom Metazoa; phylum Chordata; class Actinopteri; order Atheriniformes; family Phallostethidae; genus Neostethus; species Neostethus bicornis. Next base: position 650,353 of record CACRXE010000080.1, read on the forward strand.
GAGTTTTTGCTCCTTGATGAGTAACTGGACAATATCAAGCTGGATTACAGTTGCCATAAAATTCCTCCTCCTCGCTGCATCAGATACTCCTTTTTTTCTTTGGAGTTCCACAAGTTTTAAACTCAATTGACTTTCTCACAAGATCGCCATCGCTTGAATCATTAAGAGACGTTTTCACAACGGAAACTAATTCTTCCACCTTTTTTTTTGTTGTTAAACTGTTTTATTTGCAATCAAAGACAGTAGAATTTCCAAAGAGGTTTTCAAAGACGTGATGGATGTTTCGGATGGAAGAGTTTTCTAAAGATTGTGAAATAATTATTACTGGAGAAGACACAATCATCAGGAACTGAAACTCCAGCAAGGAGGATGCTTAGTACCAGTCAGACAGAACTGAAGAAACCACTTGGATGAGACACCAAACATCTAACAGAAACTTTTTCATCATGACCTGAATGATTGAGAACATACGGACAATAAACCTTCTTCATTTTCTGGAGCAAGTTGGTTTATCTTGTTTTTGAAGGATGAAATAAACATATTATTTAGCTGTATGCATGTCTATTACTTTAAGTAGAATCACATCACCCCGTTTCAACACCCCGGCTGTATCCTTCAGCTCACCCTGAGCTGGTGTCCTTTGATAGCTCTTTGGTCTCGGCCACAGTGGAGTTTGGAGGCTTGTGGTTGTGAACGGGTGTCTTATATCGATAACAAGGTCAAACAGGTGTCATTAACACAGGTAAGATGTGAAGGATTGAAGAGTCCCTCGTAGAAGAAGTTACAGGTCTCTGAGACAGAAATCTAACTTGTTTGTAGATCGACCAAAAGCTTATTTTCCACCATCATTTGCAAATTAAATTTTTAAAAATCCCACAATGTTATTTTCATTTTTTTCTCTTTTTTCTGTGTTAGTTGAGGTTAAACTTTGATAAAAAATTACTGGCTTTTGTCATCATTTTTAAGTTGGAGAACGTGCACAAATGGTGCCTGACTAAAACCTTTTTTTGTCCCACTGAATTTCTGTTCAAACAAGTTTTTGTTTCTTGAAAAACAATCCAAACATTTATTATGTTTTTAACTATATTAAAAATAAATTTTATATTAAATCTATGATCATTTTGTTCTCATAGGTTGATGATTCAACAGTTTGTTTAAATGTTAGTGAAGCTTACTGGAAGCGCAAACATTTTAAAACCATCTGGTTTCGTTTGAGTTAGTGGGTTCGTGACCTGCACAAAAGTGAGGGAAAAATGGAGCAGGAGATCGACAGACGGATCGGTTTGACATCAGTCATAATCAGGACGCTGCAACGGTCCATCGTGGTGAAGAAAGAGGTGAACCTCCTGCTTTCCACTGTCTTCCTGCATCCGGGCAAGCCAGTGTTCCACAGGCTCCTACAGTTGGGGGGCGTGGTCTGGGAGTGAATCCTTTCCCAGACCTGAGTTTGTCTCCAGATTAGAATGTTTCTCTGGGACACAGTCCCTTTTCCAGGGCTGAGTCTGCTTCCAGGTTTTTATCAAAGTGCTGCAGCAGCGCCTTCACATGGCCGTTAGTAGTAATGTTCTGCTGGATGCTGAAAGCAAAGCTCCGTGGGCAGCGTGGGCACTGCTGGCTGAACTCCGAATACCGGCAGAGCCCCTTGTGAAAGTGGTTGCTCATCTCCTGGGCAGGACTCTTGAAATGAGTGGTGCTCACCCTGTGGGCAGAGCTCAATGTATGGGCGGGGCTCCATGTCTGAGTGCCACTCTCGGGGGGGCGGGCCTCCAAGTGGAGACGCCGATGCTGCTTAAGGTGGATGAACTGTGTGAAACTCTTGGAGCAGAACTTGCACTGGTACGGTTTCTCTCCAGAATGAAGCTCCTGGTGAATTTTCAGTTTCCCGCTGGTGCCGAAGCGCTTGCGACACACCTGAAGAAAATGAAACATGTCAGGACCAAACAAACCGTGTGCACCATGCACAGTGTGTACCATAAAGTGTGTGTAGTTGTGTACAACATGATACCTTTTGTATGTGGTAACTGTGTGCAGTGGCACAAGCTGTGTGTGTCCATGTGTACATGTTTTGAGAGTGTGTGTAAAGAGCTCAAGGAAATGGATGATCTGCATGTTTTAGTCTCACACAATCTTCCCAATAACTAGGATGCTGCATCGGTCCGTCGTGGTCAAGAGAGAGCTGAGCCGAAAAGAAAAGCTCTCGATTTACAAGTCGATCTAGGTTCCTACCCTCACCATGGTAACCATGATCTAATGGTGACCGAAATAATGAGATTCCGAATACAAGCGGCCGAATGATCTTCCTCCGTAGGGTGGCTGGGCTCTCACTCAGAGATCAGATGAGGAGGTCAGCCATCCGGGAGGAGCTCAGTGTAGAGCCACTCTTCCTCCAGGTCGAGAGAAGCCACATTGGGTGGTTCGGGCATCTGGTCAAGATGCCCCCCGAGCGCCTCGCTGGTGAGGTGTTTCGGGAGAACACCAAGAGGCAGACTCTGGACCTGCTGGAGAGACTGTCTTACAGCTGAACAGGGAACACCTCAGGAATCTTCTAGGTTCGCTGGAGGATGCAGCCGGGGTGAGAGAAGTCTGGGCTTCTTGTCTGAGACTGTTGTTAAAAAGATATATTTAATAACAAACAAATTTAATGCAAAAAACTTTATTGAATAAATAGTGTCCACATAAATTTTTTCTTTAAATAACAAAAAATTTAGTAAAAACAAAACCATTTAATAAATAACAAAAAATATAATAATAACTAAATGTGTCCTCATGTAATTTTTAAAAAATAAATAAATAAAAGTAATGAACAACTAAAAGTGTCCACATTGGATTTTTTAAAATAAATAACAAAAAAATTTTACTAAAAAACGTAAGTGTCCACATAATTTTTTTTTCAATAAATAAAATTTTTAATAAAAACATAAAGTGTTCACATTGTTTTTTTTTTCAATAAATAACAAAATTTTTTTAATAAAAACTAAAAGTGTCCACATGTATTTTTTTTAAATTAACAATCAAAAAATGCAATACAAATTTAAAGTGTCCACATTGAAAATTTATTTTATAAATAACCAAAAAAAGTAATAAAAACCTAAAACTGTCTACCAAAAAAAAAAAAAATATCTGTGGACCATCCTTATGTCTGTAAAAAAACAAACAAAAAAAACGCTTCTGATTGTTTAGTTTTAGAAAAAAAATTAAATAAAAAAATAATAATTTGTAATACACCTTTTCTTTAGGGGCTTTCTGGAGGCTCCTGTTTTTTATCTACATCCACTCCCCCATCCTCCAGGTCACCGGCCGGTCCCTGGGTCTCGGAGTTTGGGTCGCTTATCCCTTCTTTGGTCTCCGGGGGGGAGTCGTTGGTTGGATTTTCCAACCGGGCCCTCTTTTTGGGGGGAGGGTTGTCACCAGAGCTTTCACTGGAGCTCTCATAAGAGCTCTCACTATTGCTGTCACTACGGTAGTCGAGGTCTTCATTGCTAGGCTGGGGCTCGCTAGCGGCCTGCAGAGCCCGCTGGGTCAGAGCGAGGGTTTCCTGCGTCTCTTTCTCTTGACGCTCGAGCATGCCGCGCTCATAGCGGTTTTCACAGCTTTGCTGATGCTGCCGGAGACGCTCGATCCTGTTCTTGAACCTATCCATCATCAAATCTGTGGTTTGATTTCCTCCTGAGAATGTAACACACACACACACACGTGTTGAGGACTGTTAGCATCAGCGCTATCCCCTACCTAGCCATTGGACATAAAGTACTGGACTCACCTAGACAATTCTATCCTCCTAGGAAACCAGAGGGTATAGGATCCTCACCCCTGCAGACCCGGTAGACCCTTTTAAACTGTAATGCAAATACAGAAAAAAAAAAAAAAAAAACAGGAATCAGAAAACAAAAACAACAACTCAAGCAAATTCATACCTGTTATGCCGCTAACTGCTAAAATAACACACACACACACACACACACACACACACACACACACACACACACACACACACACACACACACACACACACACACACACACGTGTTAAAAACATTTCTCTATCATAGCCACAAGAGGAATGTGTCCTGTGATAGACTGTAACCATAGCAACCCACTCTTCTTCTTCCATGCTTTTTTTTTTTTTTTGGTTACATGCTGCTTTAAAATATTCTAAGTGGTTTGATTTAAATCCCAGGATTCCCTCGACAGGAATGAGGGAAGGCTTTCATCTGAAGCTGCTGTTTTCACAGCTGTACAAAAACAGAGGAGAAATGACTTGGTTTTACTTCCAGTTTTAATAGTTATTATCGGTAAAATGTTACTGATCAGAATGTAAAAACTTTTATTTCTGCAGAAAACATCAAAGTTCTTTTCAGTAGTTTCATCTATTTTACTGCAGGACATAATGACGTCATAAAGGAAGAACGATGGATTTGTCACGTGATAAAAGGCTCAATATCAGCATAAGTGTGAAAAAAGGAGGAGAGAAAGATTTATTTAAAAAAGGAGGAGAGAGAGAAAGATTTATTTAAAAAAGGAGGAGAGAGAGAAAGATTTATTTAAAAAAGAAGGAGAGAGAGAAAGATTTATTTTGGCTAGATCACTAGAGTTAGCACCAAAGCTAACTCTGGAGATCTAGCAAAATAAAGCGATCAATCAGAACAACAAGCTTCTCTAATATTATCACCCGATTTTTTTCTTATTGTTCAAGTAAATGATTTCTTCTATCTTGTTTTTTATTTATATTCTTACAGTCTATATTAATCTACGTTTAATCTGTCTAATTTACCTGTTTTTAACGCGAACTTGAATCCACATGCGTAAACAAGCCTGAGCGGAAGTTAGTGTCTGAATGGAGTGAAGGCTCCGCCTCCTCCTTTAACTATATATATATTTTTTTTATTCTTTTTTGTATAGTTTAACATTATTAATCCGTCTTTATTTTATTTTTTCTGTGTATCATTTATTTTTGTGTCTCAATTTGTCTTTTTTAAGGGTGTTTAGTTATTTTCACTTCCGGTTTGGTCTTGACCTTTTAGCATGACGTCATGACTCCGCCTCCTCGTTCAACTTATATTTTTGTTCTCATTTTATTCCTTTTGAATGTTTAAAATGTTTAATCTTTCTTTATTTTATACAGTTTTCATGTACTAATTGTTTTATTTCTCCATTTAACTTTTTAAAGAAAGTTTAAAGTGATTTTAACTTCAGGTTCACTTTCGGTTAAGATTTTTTTTTTTTTTTTTTTTTAAGATCATTTAAAAAAAAAATATTTAATCATTTCATTTTATTGGAGTGGAGTGGGCATACTTGTTGCCCCCCAGCTCGGCTCCTGTGTGTTGGAGTTCTCCCCAGTGGACAAAATGATTGCTTCCCTCCGCCTTCAGGTGGGAGGACGGGTCCTCACTGTCGTTTGTTGCTATGCACCGAACGGCAGTGTAGCCTACCCGCCCTTTTTGAGGGGAGTGTTGATGGGGGCACCCCCGAGGACTCCATTGTCCTCCTCAGGGACTTCAATGCTCACGTGGGCAACGACAGTGAGACCTGGAGGGGAGTGATTGGGAGGAACGCACCCCCTTATCTAAACCCGAGTGGTGTTCTGCTGCTTGACTTCTGTGCTCGTCACGGATTGTCGGTACCGAACACCATGTTCAAGCATAAGAGTGTCCACATGCACACGTGGCACCAGGACACTCTAGGCCGCAGTTCCATGATCGACTTCATAGTCGTTTCATCAAACATGCGGCCCCATGTCTTGGACGCTCGGGTGAAGAGAGGGGCGGAGCTTTCAACTGATCACCACCTAGTCGTGGGTTGGCTTCGATGGTGGGGGAGGAAGCCGGTCAGACCTGGCAGGCCCAAACGATCTGTGAAATTCTGCTGGGAACGTCTGGTAAATCCTTCCGTCAGAGAGAGTTTCAACTCACACCTCCGGCAGAGCTTCTCACAGGTACCGGAGGAGGTGAGGGACATCAAGTCAGAGTGGACTCTGTTCTGCACCTCTATTGTCGACGCGGAAAGCCAGAGCTGTACACCCAAGGTCATCGGTGCCTGTCGTGGCGGCAACGCCCGAACCCGCTGGTGGACACAAGCAGTGGTGAGGGATGCCGTCAAGCTGAAGAAACAGTCTTATCGGGCCTTTTTGGCCTGTGGGACTCCTGAGGCAGCTGACGGGTATCAGCGGGCGAAGTAGAACGGAGCTTCGATGGTCGGGAGGAGTTCGGCGAGACCATGGAAAACGACTTCCGAATGGCTTCAAAGAAATTCTGATCCACCATCCAGCAACTCAGGAGGGGAAAGCAGTGCACCATCAACACCGTTTACGGTGGGGATGGAGAGCTGCTGACCCCATCCCCACCGTCCCACGTTTTGGATCGGTGGAAAGAATACTTTGAAGACCTCCTCAATTCCACCAACATGTCTTCCGATGAGGAAGTAGAGTCTTTGGAATCCGGGATGGGTTTTCCTATCTCTGGTACCGAGCTCGCCGAGGTGGTCAAAAAGCTCTGCGGCGACCGGGCTCCGGGGTGGATGAGATCTGCCCGGAGCTCCTAAAGGCTCTGGATGGTGTTGGGCTGTCCTGGCTGACACGCCTTTGCACCATTGCAAGGACATTGGGGACAGTGCCTCTGGATTGGCAGACTGGGGTGGTGGTCCCTCTTTACAAGAAGGGGGACCGGAGGGTGTGCTCCAACTACAGAGGGATCACACTCCTCAGCCTCCCTGGGAAGGTCTATTTGGGGTACTGGAGAGGAGGGTCCCTCGGATTGTCGAGTCTCGGATTGAAGAGGAGCAGTGTGGTTTCCGTCCCGGACGTGGAACTACGGACCGGCTCTATACCCTCTTCAGGGTCCTGGAGGGGTCATGGGAGTTTGCCCAACCAGTCAACATGTGCTTTGTGGATCTGAAGAGGCATTCGATCGTGTCCCTAGGGGACTCCTGTGGGGAGTGCACTGGAGTACATCAGCAATAGCTAGGACGCTGCATCGGTTCGGCGTGGAAAAGAGAGAGCTGAGATGAAAAGCAAAGCTCTCGATTCACAAGTTGATCTACGTTCCAACCCTCACCTATGGTCACCAGCTGTGGGTGGTGACCATTGGTTAGTGTTTAAAATGATTAAAAAGTTTTAAAAAACAAGATGAAAATGTTTCTTTCATGGTGTTGAGCTGAGGCCAAAAATATACCCTTGACACAACAGACAGGCTCAGATGAAAAATCACAAGCAGACTTATTAGATTGATAAAAAGTCCAAATAAAGCAGACAACAACAGATAAACCATGCAGGTTCTGATGTAGGAGCTGGAGCTAAAAAATGGATAACACATCAAGCATGATAAACAAACAATCTGGTAAAGAGTATGTCAAAAACTGATCCATTTATGCTCCAGCAGATGAGTAGATTAGTTTCAGGTTTGGCTAGTGCACACACAGACAAGAGGAAGGGGGAAACAGGACAAAGAGGGGGAGCAGACTACTCTCCTGACAGTACTCCCCCCCATAACGCCAGGCCGGCGCCTGCCAGTCCGGCCAGGATGTGACCAGTGAAAGTCCCTCACCAGGGAAGCATCCAAAATGTGAGAGTGTGGGACCCACGACCGTTCTTCAGGACCATACCCCTGCCAATCAACCAAGTACTGAAGCCTCCTGCCGCGCCGACGCACATCCAAAAGGCGGTGTACAGTATAGGCAGTAGAACCGCCCATGAGCCGGGCGGCAGGAGGAGGATCGGCAGGAGGGCAAAGGTTTTAGTAGTAGTTTTGTAGTAGTTTAGTTTAGTAGTAGTTTATTTTATTTTTCCAGACATTTGAACATTTTCTTACAAAACAAAAACAAAAGCAAACAATATGTATAAGGTCTGGAAAGGAGCAGTCTGAAGCCGAAGCTTATGATGCCTACCCCTAACTTATCCAAACTATATGTAATTAAGCTGTTGACTCTTTGACAACAACAACAAAAAAATCCACATGCACAGTAATTTACATGAAATAAAGCGTCCATCTTTAGAGCTCTTTTTCTTTGTATGATTTTATAATATTTTTTTTATATAAAGTGTTGAACTGTTTAAGTGTTTTACATTCTTTTAAATGTTGATCCAGGTTGTTCCAAAGATTTACACCAATACATGAAATAGAATGTTGTTTTACAGTTGTTCTTATTGCCATCTTTTTAAACACATTACATCCTCTGAACTTATGCACAGTATCTCTCTTATGAAAAAAAGTTTTGAATAGACTTGGGTAGATGATTATTGTTTATTTTAAACATGATTTGTGCAGTTTTAAATTGAACCAAATCATTAAATTTTAAAGCCTTTTTGTTAATAAACAGTTGATTTGTATGTGCCCTCTAATTGGCTTTAGTTACAGTTCTTATTGCTCTTTTTTGAATAATGGTAATTGGACTGGTATTTGTTTGATATGTGTTGCCCCACACCTCGGAGCCGTACGTGATGTAAGGAAGAAACAGGGAGCAGTACAAAATATAAAGTGTTTTTTTGTTTAGAAGATCTTTAGCTTTGGTAATAAATGCTAACGTCTTTTTACTCGTTTTTACTCGTTCTTATGATCTTTATTAATTTATTCCCATATGTTGTATAAATGCATTCAGCCTCTTTTGTTCTTTTTATCAAGAATTTTTTGTACAGTTTATTCTTTTTCTTACAGGCTCTTTGAATCCCTGCAGTTGAGCCACGGTTTTTCGTCAGATTTATTGCTGACTATTTTTTTCACTAAAGGACAGTTCTTATCATAAAAAAAGCAAAAGGTTTTGAGAAAGGTTTCATATGCGACATTTACGTTGTCCACAAATACATCATCCCAGATATGTGCTCTTAGATCCGTTTTAGATTGATTGATGGTTTCTTGTGT
>CACRXE010000081.1:0-58426 GCA_902685375.1 Neostethus bicornis
CTTCAGTCGGGAAGCCCAGGATTCTCTCACCCAAGCTGCGTCCTCAAGCTTACCCGAAAGGATCCCAAGTCGTTCCCCAGCCAGTTGTGAAACATAGACTCTCCAGCGGGTCCGGGGTCTGCCCCTTGGTCTCCTCCCAGTGGGACGTGCCCGAAACACCTCACAAGCGAGGCGCTCGAGGGGTATCCTGACCAGATGCCCGAACCACCCCATCTGGCTTCTCTCGACCTGAAGGAGGAGCGGCTCGACATTGAGCTCCTTCCGCATGGCAGGGCTCCTCACCCAATCTCTGAGTGACAGCCTAGCCACCCTGCGGAGGAAGCTCATTTCGGCCGCTTTTATCCGCAGTCTCATTCTTTCGGTCACCACCCACAGTTGGTGACCATAGGTGAGGGTAGGAACGTAAATCCAGAGCGAGAGCTTTACGAGTCGTCCTAGCAGCATCGTAGTTATTGCTGACACTGCACCGATCCGCCTGTGGATTTCCCCGCTCCATCCTTCCCCCACCCGTGAACAAGACCCCGAGATACTTAAACTCCTCCTCTTGGGGCAGGACGCTATGTCCTACCCGCAGGAGGGATTCCACCCTTTTCCGGGCGGGGACCATGGTCTCGTATTTGGAGGCGCTGATTCCGATCCCGGCCGCTTCACACTCTGCTGCAAATCGATCCAGTGAGAGCTGGAGATCCCGATCCGATGAAGCCAACAGGACCACATCATCCGCAAAAAGCAGAGATCCGATCCTGAGGTCAGGATCCAGGATCCTGGAGAGGGTATAGAGCTTTTCCATTGTTCCACATCCGGGACGGAAACCAAACTGCTCCTCCTCAGTCCGAGGCTCGACAATCCAACCGACCCTCCTCTCCTTCTTCTTCTTTCACCTCCTTTCGGCATTTCCCTTCAGGGGTCGCCACAGCAAGTCAGTTTCTTCCATCTAACCCTATCTGCTGTATCCTCTTCAGTCACGCCAACTATCTTCATGTCTTCCTTCACTGTATTCATGAACCTCCCCTTTGGTCTTCCTCTTGCTCTCTTTCGATGGACCCTCCTCTCCAGTACCCCTGAATAGACTTTCCCAGGGAGGCTGAGCAGTGTGATCCATCGGTAGTTGGAGCCCCTTCTTGTAAAGAGGGACCACCACCCCAGTCTGCCAATGCCGAGGCACTGTCCCTGATGTCCATGCATTGGTGCAAAGGCGTGTCAGCCAAGACAGCCCAACACCATCCAGAGCCCTGAGGAGCTGCGGGTGGATCTCTTCCACCCCCGGAGCCCGGCCGCCGCGGAGCTCTTTGGCCACCTCGGTGACCTCGGCACCAGAGATTGGAAGACCCATCCCAGATTCCAAAGACCCTGCTTCCTCATCGGAAGACACGGTGGAATTGAGGAGGTCTTCAAAGTATTCCTTCCACCGATCCAAAACGTCCCAAGTCCAGGTCAGCAGCTCTCCCATCCCCACCATAAACAGTGTTGATGGTTCACTGCTTTCCCCTCCTGAGCCGCTGGATGGTGGACCAGAATTTTTCTGAAGCCATTCGGAAGTCGTTTTCCATGGTCTCGCCGAACTCCTCCCAAACCCAGGTCTTTGCCTCAACAACCACCGAAGCTGCGTTCCGCTTCGCCAGGTGATACCTGTCAGCTGCCTCAGGCGTCTCACAGGCCAAAAAAGCCCTGTAAGACTCCTTCTTCAGCTTGACGGCATCCCTCACCACCAGTGTCCACCAGCGGGTTCGGGTGTTGCTGCCACGACAAGCACCGATGACCTTGCATCCACAGCTCTGGCTGTCGACAATAGAGGTGCGGAACAGACTCCACTCTGACTCGATGTCCCCCACCTCCGGTATCCGACAGAAGCTCTGCCGGAGGTGTGAGTTGAAACTCTAAAAAGGAGGTTCATGGATACAGTGAAGGAAGAAATGAAGATAGTTGGCGTGACCGAAGAAGATGCAGCAGATTGGGTTAGATGGAAGAAACTGACTTGCTGTAGTGACACCTGAAGGGAAATGCTGAAAGAAGATGAATTTTTGTAAAATCATTTTGATCCAGTAAGTGGAGTTTTTAATTAATTCGATATGTATAGTTTAATATCAGCTTAAGTAACATTTCAGATTGCTAAAGCCTCACACCTTTATGGTTTGTTCGCTCCACGGTTGGCGGGTACTTTTTCGCTTTAACCAATCATTCTTTTCTGGTGGGGACCAGACGCAACATGTAATACATCTAAACAGTTAGTGTAGTCTGGAAAACAGAGCGTAAAAACAAAATTTGTATGAATAAACTTTCAAAACACTGTCTTTAAATCTTCAATCTGGGGAATCGTTGCCAACACAGACCGTGGTATAGCATGTTCAGCTAAAGAACTACAACCATGGAGGACTGATGCTTGTGTTTATGTCCTGCCATGATCCCTGTTCAATTTACCAGCATCATAATACTTGACCTAGTTGCCAATGTGAAATGAAATTGAGCACCAGTGTTGCTGTATGTGTGGTGGGGTTAGAGAAAGAAACATTGAGCTGTAATCTGGTCTCCTCATGAGCAAGTTCTCTACCTTCCTGTCTGCTGACCCAGGGCTCGCCCACATCTAAAAACTCTTAACTCTAATAGATTGTTTAAGATATGTCTTTTTAAATGCTTAGTTGATATACATATTGTTGCACTAAACTGTTTTATGAACAACAATTTAATTCAAATTTGCTGTTTTTTTTTTTTTTTTTTGTAGGTCAGAAGATTTCTAACAACTTCTGTTAGAAACACCCACAAACTCTCTTCCCTGGACGAAGTCTCTCAGAAAATATTCAAAGCAGCTATCGGAGGATAAAGCTGCCCTTTCAAAAAATATGGAAGATCTGAACTCGGATTCCGTCACGGCACCTTTACAGAAGGTCTCATCTGTGGAAAATGCCAGTGTCGGAGATAAAAAAGAACCAGTCGCCGTCAAAAAGCGTCCCGACATAATTATTCCAAAGGTTGAATTACCAACTAGGGGTGGCTATACTTACCAACAAAACATAATGACTAAAATTTTACAGAGTGCACTGAACGTCGAACAAATCCGTATCGGCTCAAGATTTGTGGGCTACGTGGAGTTTGCTTGCAATCCACATCACTTCTGGATCAGAACTCAACGTCGTAACCGTGAGTTCAAGAAAATGATGGAAAAACTGACCAATCATTTCCACGATGTTGATTCGAACTATAAGATTTTGTTCAAACCACAGCTCGGGGCGTTGTGCTGTGCAATGTATGAGGAAGACCATCACTTCTACAGGGCAGTGGTTATTGATACCGACATTGACAAAGCTACTGTCCTGTACTACGACTTTGGAGACGTGAAAACTGTGCCATACCCTCTGATAAAAAACATCCCGGGGACAATCGACAGCCAATCACCATTTGCCGTTTGTTGTACTCTGGTGAAGCCCTTCCTGTGGGATGAGATCTGGTCCAGCAAAAGACACCAACAATTCAGAAGAGAAGTCGCAGGCAGAGCCTTAATAGTTCAGGTCAGGAACATAAACCCGATGCAACTTGAAGTCGACCTCTTTGAGGAAGAAAGCGGCAACAGCATTGCTGAACTTTTGATGCATAGCCCGGACGAAGAGGATTCTAAGGTGCAAGATGAAAATCTTGAGGACAAAACAACAATTCCGGGTGGCTTTCTGTATAGAGATAAAGTTATGGCTGGCGCTTTAGCGAATGCACGGAGCGTTGAACAAATCCATATCGGCTCAACATTCGTGGGCTACGTGGAGTTTGCTCGCAATCCACATCACTTCTGGATCCGAACTCAAAGTCGTAACAGTGAGTTTGAGGAAATGATGGAAAAAACTGACCAATCATTTCCGCGATGTTGATCCGAACGATGAGATTTTGTTCAACCCACAGCTCGGGTCGGTGTGCTGTGCAATGTATGAGGAAGACCATCACTTCTACAGGGCAGTGGTTACTGAAATTGACATTGACGGAGCTACTGTCCTGTACTTCGACTTTGGAGACGTAGAAATTGTGCCATACTATCGGATAAAAAAACATCCCGGCGACAATCACCAGCCAATCACCATTTGCCGTTTGTTGTACTCTGGCAAAAGCCATCATGTCGGATGAAATCTGGTCCAGCGAAGAATGCGACCAGTTTAGAGAGGCTGTCGTAGGCAAAGCTTTAAAAGTTCACGTCAGCAACATGAACTCAACGCAACTTAAAGTTGACCTTTTTGAGATAGAAAGCGGCAACAACATTGCTGAACTTTTCAAGGTTAGCCCGGACGAAGAGGATTCCATGGCGCAAGATGAAAATCTTACGGACAAATCAAGGGTCCTGGACTCTACAGGAGACGAGCCCAAGGACACCTCGATGCTGACAGACGCTCACACTCAGCGCGACCCAAATGAAGGAACACATCATTCAGGAGAATCTCAACAGTCTTTTGCTTACTCTTCGTTTGATCTGAGCACTGGAACTGAGCTAAATGTGTTTGTTACACACGTATGCAATCAGACTGAGATCTACTGCCAACTGGATAAGAACTATGTAACAGTCGAAGGGCTGGAAAATAAAATCCAAAAGGAAATGGAAATGATAAAGGAAGTCCAAACGATCAAGGGGAAGAAGCAATGTCTGGCAAAATACTCTGATGGACACTGGTACAGAGCCCTGGCCGAGCCCAGTCCGTGGCCCCAGTATCTCCGCATCTTTTTTGTCGATAATGGCAACAGGTCTATGTCTGATATAGAGCAGGTCCACTTCATTCCGGAGAACAGCAAGGTTCTGTTGCGTACGCCCATGCAGGCTGTGAGGTGTCACTTATATTCAGTGCCTGCAGGAGAGCTCTTTGCGGAGGTTAAAAGATGGCTGAAATCCCAGGTCCATCGCAAGGAGATGAGGGCGGTCGTACAAGGGCAGAGAGACGATGGTTCGTTCGATGTCGAGCTCTTTGACGGAGAGTTTAACATCAATGAAAAGCTGAAGGAACTTATTTCGAGTCTTTCGCTCTAATAGTGCAGCGGAACCAGGTACGACCACCATTAAGCATTCACCTGTGCAGAAGAAAACAGTGACCTTGTTTTTTTTGTTTTTTTTAATTATTTCCAGGTCCCAAGTGGAAAGTTCCCGTGGCGCCCCGACTTGGGCAGGTGGTGAAACGCAGTAACGCTCTGAAGCTTGTCCACCAGAAAAGAGACAATGTAAATATGAGGATCTGAATCTTAAGATGAGTTCATTTAGAAAGCATTCATTTTGTAGATTTTTTTTTTCTTTATTTTTTTTATTCTTCGGGCTTCCTCCTGATTTAGAAGCAGCTTCTTCAATTTTAGGAAAAAATCATGGAATTAGTCAAAATCAGAAAACTCAAAAAAATGTATTGTTTTTTTTCATTCTGTTTTGTTTATTTTTACGTTTTTTTTGGACTGTGAAATTTAAATGCTGTGATTCTGATTTTTTATTTTTTTTTTTTACTGGTAAAGTTAAAGAAAACCAGGCTTAATTTATTTTTAAAACGGGAGTATTTTTGTTACCGTAAGCTTTGAATTGTTTAATCACAAGGTTGGTTGTTTTTTTATAAACATGTAAAAACATCAAAACTGTGTTTTTGGCCGTTTCTTGTTTTAAAACTAAAGATCAGAGAAAAAAAAAATCATTGGTTCGGGCAGCTGGGTAGAAGAAAGGTGGAGTGACCGACCGACCGTCCGTCCCTCCGTCCGTCAGTCAGTTAGTTAGTTTGGTTTTAACATGAAAATGCTAATGATGACTATTTAATGGGGGAGGTGATAGCCCAATGGTAGAACGTTTGTTTTGGACCGGGACAAGCCGGTTTGATTACCTTTGACCTCATGTCCAGGTGTCCTTGAGGAAGACCCTAACCCCCTATTTCTCCCACCATTGGTGCCGTCCTGGCAGCCTGCTGCAGTGTAATGGACCACACAAATTTCCCTGTTGAGGGATGAATAATGTATGTAAACATTAAAGTTTGAAATGCCCAACAGGTTTTTTGTGTGTGTCTGTCTGTGTAATCAGCTGCTCATGGCTCTGTCTCAAAGTCAAGTTAAGGGAAAACTAGGCTGGAGATAAAGATTAAAGCAAAATAAAAAGTTATATATATATATATATATATATATAAAAAACACTCCTAAAAATCAATGAAATTTTTCATTGTAATACAAAAACTGATTTGAAAAGCAAACACTTCCTGTTGGTGACGTCATATACGTCTCCACTACCGTACGTGCTCCCGTGTGATTCTTGTTACTATAGCAACCACAATCGGCTCTCGAACCATGTTTCAGGTACATTTTCTGATAAACCTGCTTTGTTTTCTTAATGATACTTCCTACTGATTGGGGTGGGGGCTTGGGGGGGTGATGTGAGCGCGTGCAGTAAAACACTTCCTGGTTACATCATCATGTGAACATGTGATTGGTGGAGCAGGTGTTTCCATGGAAACGTGATGAAATCAATAAAACGAGAAAAACACGGAGAAGGTTTTTCATTCCATGGAAACCACGACGAGTCGAGAGACCTGTTTTAAAAAAAAAAGTTTGTTTCTGATTCAAAATTTTAAAAAACTTTACAAAAAAATACTTTAAAAATGACAAAATTTTGCAAAGTTGGCAAAAAAATTGCAAAAACCTAAAAAAAAAATTAAAAATGTTTACAAAATATCACACACACAGCCGCAGCAGCAGGGGGCGGCATGCTGCTGCTGCAGCCGTTAGAGCGCAGAAGAAGGAAGGCTCTGTAAAAAATGACAGTGTTTCAGCGAAAAAGTGCTAAAACACGATCAAACGTCCCTCAAAAACATCCGAATTCAAAACGAGCCGCTTTCTAAAATCAGTGTGTAACTATCGGTGGGGTTCCGGAGGAATGTCAAAACGGTTTTCATGGAGAAAACGGCTTTTTATCGAGCTGGCTTCCTGGATCAGAGCTGACTTCCGGGTGAAAATTCAGATAAAAATACAGTCAAAACTAATAAAATACAGCGTGACAGCGTTTGATATTAGCGCCGAATTGCGTGTAAAATCAATGTTTCACCGTCCGGTCTGTCCGTTTTTTTCTCCGGTCCTTCATTACTGAGAAAAACCTCGTTTTGTCTTAAATTGCAGGAAATGTCTTAGGAATTTGTTTTTGTTTTGTTTTTTAAAAATCGTTTTTTTTGGGGGTCGAGACGGCGAGGCTTGTGTTTTTGAAGCGATTCTGAGAAAATTCTTTTCGAAAAACTTTTTTTTTTTTTTGCCAGGAGTAGCAGCAGCACGGTGGGTGGCGCTGACTGTCTGGCTGTGTGTGTGTGGCCCCGCGACAGACTGGCGACCTGTACCCTGCCAGATGCCCGAACCTCCCCATCTGGCTCCTCTCGACCAAAAAGCAGGGGGTGTGACTTGGGGAATAGGGGGAGGGGCTTATAGGGGAAGGGAAGGGGCTTGTGGAAATAGTGGAGGGGTTGACCAGGTGCCCGAACCTCCCCACCTGGCTCCTCTCGCACCCAGAGGAGGGGCGTGGCCTGGAGAGAGGGTGACGGGCCTGGGGAATAGGGGAAGGGGCTTACGGAGGACGGGGAGGGGTCAACCAGGTGCCCGAACGTCCCCATCTGGCTCCTCTCGAACCCAGAGGAGGGGCGTGGCCTGGGAGCGGGGGAGGGGACTGGGGAAGGTGGCGTGGCCTGGGAAGCGGAAGAGGGGGCCTGGAGAGGAAGGGGGAAGGGGCTTCGGGAGAAAAGGGAGGGGTCAACCACATGCCCCAACCTCCCCATCTGGCTCCTCTCGAACCCAGAGGAGGGGCGTGGCCTGGGGAGGGGACTGGGGGAAGGGGGAGTGGCCTGGAGAGGAAGGGGAAAGGGGCTTCGGGAGCAAAGGGAGGGGTCAACCAGGTCCCCCAACCTCCCTCGCTGGTCCAGCCGGTCCAGCCGGTCCGACTGGTCCGACTGGTTCAGGTTTTAGTCAGGAAGCTGGTGGAAGGAACGAACCAGGTACTGTTCCGTTCCGTCGTCTTCCTCCTATCTAGTGCCAGGTCATCATGGGTAACACCCTCAGAGGGTAAACCCAGTCTTCTCTCACCCCCGCTGCATCCTCCAGCTCAGCCAGGAGGATCCTGAGGTGTTCCCTGTCCAGCTGTGAGACATAGTCTCTCCAGCAGGTCTAGGGTCTGCCTCTGGGTCACCTCCTGGTGGGACGGAACACCTCACCAGAGAGGGAGGCATCCTAACCAGATGCCCGAACCACCCCATCCGACCAGGAGGAGGAGCGGGTCTACAGAAGGTTGCAGCTCGGCTGGAGGATGAAGAACCAGATCACCAGACGAGAGTGCGGCCATGACACCAGATGAGAGTGCGGCCATGACACCAGATGAGAGTGCGGCCATGACACCAGATGAGAGTGCGGCCATGATCACCAGATGAGAGGGCGGCCATGACACTTTGAGAACCAACGCAGGTAAAAAAAAAAACGAGCGAGAGAAGATTTGATGTTTACCATTTATTTTCATGTGTGTTTAATTAAAAAGACAATAGAAAAGAAATGGTTTACCGAACTCTTTATCCATTGGCTAAGGTAAGAAAAACAACTTTTTAGAATGTTTTATTAGCGACGGTTTTATTTTCTATTTTATATGATGATCAGTGGAGGCTGGTGGTAAAAAAAAAAAAAAAAAAACTCGGGGGCGGGGGCGCACATTTTTCAAACACACAAGCATACACCCACACACAACAAATATATCTATATTTTGAGACATCCTCTATATAAAAGAGATCACATGCCAGTACATACATATTTAAAAGTTTTATTTTCACATGTATATGATCCACCCTACTTGAACAGAAATTTGGCCCTTCTCTCTTTCTACTACGAAAATTTTTAATTACCTTCTAATTAAAGTCTCACATGTTTGTGATTATATTTTTCTCTTGATGGCGACAATCTCTATGGATTCAGCAGTGAAAATAATGGACGGGTCGTGGGCGAGATTATGGGTCAGACATGCACATTCGTGAAGCGTTCCTCGTTAGCCTTGAATGGTAATTTTCTTCCAAAAACACATTTTCTTGTCTGTATGCCCCAGATACATTCATACCAACAGACATGCTGAGGCATTCTTGCCACGGCTGGGATTTGAAGCCACACTCTTTTTTTATGGGAAAAAGGCCTCAGCAGACATACCTCTTGTTTCTGACTTGTTGTGGAGCTAGCAGAGCTATCTTGTTGAGCGGATGCTCAATGCTTTAACCAATGTTTAACCACAGGAGGCAGTATTAAAAAAAACAAAACACTAAGACAATCATCACTTCTACACATGCCTGTTGGAATTAATACCTTAAAAAAAAACTAATGAAGTAGGTGGAGTGAGAAATGGGAGAAAGCAGGTTTAGATGGTGCCCAACATATTAATGCAAGCTTATGTTTACTTGTAATGAAGTTGAAAAAGGTCAAGTAAAGGCTTTTTTAATCAATGCGCTAACTTGGAGCAAACAAATTTCCCCGGTGAGGGATGAATAGAGTAATTCAAAATAAACAAAAAAAAATAAATAAATAAAAACTTGCTGGGGCAGCCAGAAACACAGCCGCCTGGTGCACAAATGTGGGCAACGAACACGAACAGGTACTTTGCTCTGTGCTAACAGCAGCAGAGGGGCACGAGCTCTGGCCCATGGCAGCTGGACTCATGAAGCGTTACAGGGAGGCAGGAGTACCACCGCCTGCCATCATGTACGTGGACAGAGACTGCTGCAGCCTACATGGACGGTCCCAGGTCAAAGCCATTTTCTCAGAGTGGACTTCAAGTGCGCCTGGACATCTGGCACTTCATGCGGCGCTTTGCCGCGGGAGTTACCACAGAAGCTCATCCACTCTATGGAGTCTTCATGGCTCGGCTGTCTCGCTGCATATTTGAGTGGGACCCAGAGGACGTGGCTGCTCTGCGTCGGGCAAAGCAGGGGGAGCTATTGGCCAGTGGCATGGGACGCGTGTCTGAGACGGCCCTGGATGAGCGGATCGGCAGGAAAGAGCTGGCACTCCACTGCAGGAGGAGAACTGGAGGAGTGGAGGAGACCGCCCGGCTGATCAAGGCACTTATTGATCAGACGGACGGAAGAAAGACACACTGGGTGTTCCGCTGTTGGACCATGACCGCATCCAGCAAATCTGGCTGGACCAGCAGAGACACAACGCCTGTATTCAGGACCTGCCAGGTTTTCCCCTGTATATGAAAACTGGCACCCTGAAAAAGGGCGGTGTGGAGCGTAGCACTTATCGCTGTGCTCGTGGCTCCACCTCTCTTGAGTCTTTCCACCTTCACCTTAACCGTTTCATCTCAGGTGGGTGTCGATTTTTTTCATCCGACTTTTTGTGTGTGATACATCTGCAACAATGATCTAATTTTACTGTTGTTATAACAAGGAACAAGTGCCAGTGACGCCCATTTCCAGGCATATCTGCTGGATGGCTTGATGCGCTGGAATGCATCAAGAATGCGCTGGAATGAGGACAGCGCATGAGGAAGAAGCCTGTGAAGGAGGAGTTAAACCTCCGGATCTACAGCAGCTCTCAGAAGGAGGCTCTGCACAATATAGGCAACAAAGTCCTTGGAAAATCTCTGGTCTCCGGCTACTATCCTCCAGGGGCTTACACGGGTAAACACAAAAAAAGTTGTTTATCCAATAAATAAACTGTCAGTCTACTGAAATAAATGACAGCATGAAGTATGTGAATAAGTAGTAATCTGCACTTACAGTATGACTTACGTCTTCATAAGGTTTGTTTCAGGAGAGAATCTTGGGATTGAGTATCTATACAGTCGGACTGACAAAGCTCTGACTGTATTAGAGAGTCCAGAAGAGGAGGACAGGCTGACGGAGCAGGTGCAGGACGAGCTGCTACTGCAAGATGACGGCTTTGTGGAAGGAACCCCAGAAGACATGACAGTTCCTGTGCTGTTTGAACCCAGAGTGTCAGCTCCAGCTCAAAGCAGTGACTCCGTGGCAGAGGTACTCTTCTATAAATATACAAAGTATATATATACATATAAATGATTTATGTTGCTTGAATTTTTGTAATTACTTTTTTTTTGATTATACAAACTTTGAAATACTAATCAGATGAGTAATATTGAAAAGATTAGTATTTTTTGTTTTACTTTTCTAACCACTAACTCTATTTAACGTCTCTTCAGCACGTCACTGTCCACCAGCCTGCATCACCACAGCCCTCCACCTCCTGGCAAGCAGAAGGTGTCGCTGGCTTGCCTCTATCGGATGTTACGGATTCAGAAACCAGCCTTGCTGATCAGCCTTCGGTGAGTATATCATTTTGGTTCATATTTACACCTTTATGTGCATAAAGAGCAGTTTGCTTTTTAAAGAAATTGTGAAAAAAATGTGTTTACTTTTGCATTTACACAAAACTACAAATATGGTTCAGAAAAATAATGCAATGCAAATCATTTTTTATTTGAGATTATCCCCACTTTGAAAAAAAAAGTGAATTGTGATGTTTCTGTTTCTCAGGCTCCAGTTCTGGGACCTGATGGTGCAGCTGGCTGGGATAAGGTGCAGGACTTGGCTGTGCATCTCGTCTCCTTACGAGAGCTATCCTACCTGGACGACCAGCGGATCAAAGACACCATCCGTCTGTGGAGTGCTCTTCTCGAGGGGGACAAGCCCAGCCCAGACACCAGGTCAAGCTCAGCAAAGGCCCCTTTAAAGCCCCCAAGGGTAGCGGAGAGACAGCAGGTGTGGAGAGCGTGAAGCGGTGCATGGTTGGACATCCTGGTGGTCCGGCTCAGTGGCCTGGCACCAGTCGCATTGTCGAGGCGATGTGCAACAAGCTGTGCGCGTTGCACAGGTACCCGACCAAAAATGGAGGTGTGTCAGTTCCTCGATGGAGTAAAATCCTGAGAGACTACACCACCACATACGCGAGCTGGTGCTGAACTGTCCAGCTGTCATGGAGGCCACCTCTCTGCAGCTGTTTGTTCTTGTTGTATCTGACTTGTGTCCTCGGCCATCCGGCCGATCCTCGAAGAAGTCGTGGATACGGCAAATAACCAGGACAGGGACTGGTTTTCTAGAGCAGGCTTTTATTGTTAGAAGTTTGTACACACACTCACGCTGGGGCACAGGCAGACAGGAGAGCCCCGTTATTCGTGATCATCTTGCTTATATCATGGTTGAGAAAATGGGGGAGGCTGGCGATCACCCTTAATTTCTCCAAATATGGCCTGTACTCTGTCTGTACTCTCATTACCAGCCACCTGGGAAAACAGGGGAGGCTGGCGATCACTCTTAATTTCTCCAAATATGGGCTGTACTCTGCCTGTACTCTCATTTACCAGCCACCTGGGAAAAGATTCATTAACATTGCTTTCTTAGTATCACTGGCTCTTAGTCTGCTAATCTTTGCCAGGGACTTTCCATGAAGACATTTCACTGACACACAGTACATAGTCACCTGTTGTTTTCCCCCTGACTCTGGGTCAGGCTGACTCCCTGACTCTGGGTCAGCCTGTCCCCCTGATATTGAAGCAATATACCACATTCTCAACCAGAAGACACTTCTCCAGTGGTGAGTTTAGACGCTATAGTTTAACATAAAAATGCTTAATGCAATGATTCTAATTGTGTCGTGTTTGCAGGTTTCAGCGGAAGGAGAACAGGCAGGAGAGGAGTGTCCTCCAACAAGGTGTCACCAAGGAGACGTCTATGCCAACGTCATCGGCACCGCTCCCTCCTCCGCTAAAAAAGCAGGTGCAAAGAACCTCCTCGAGGCACGACTTTGGCCACCAGCAAAACAGAGCAGGACAGGCTCCAAAACTGCGGCCTGGTCCTCCTTGTAAGCGGCCTGGTTCTGCTGCTGATCCTGCTCTTGGTGCTGCTGCTGCTGTTGCTGCTACGCATCCCATCGCACCAGCGGCTCCTCTACCAGTGCCAGCCCAGCTACTGTCTCTCTCGACACAACAGCCAATGCCCCAACCAGTCCAAGGCTTCTTTTTTGTGAGAGCCGCTGGTGTCAACACGCAGACCACAGCACCCTCCACATTTGCTTTCCCCTCCTCCACGGTGCCCGTTACCATAACACCAGCTCCTCTTCAAATTTCACCCGTGGCAACTCCCTACGTTAATCCTGTGTCCAGAAGCACAATATGCAATAGGAAACGTAGGGCAGAAGAGGAGGCAATGGGCATTAAAAGGAGGTCATATAAACATCAGGCACCATTTAACACGTGCTCCAAATGTGGCCTGCCTGCTACCAAATGCTTCGGACACAGCCGTTATGGCAGTGCTTTATTTTGTTCCCGGACTTCTGGTGGGAAAACTGTGGAACAATGGCTGACTGAACAGCGACAGAAACCCAAAAACCCACCCTTCTGATTTGTTCAGGGATTTATACTTTTGTAAATATTGTTAATAGTGAATGTGTGTACATATATATATATATATATATATATATATGTATGTATATATGTATATGCAGCTTCCTTCTCTTGGATCCTCCTATCATAACTGTGTGTATCTCATGCCACGCTACATCCCAGTATTCAAACGTCTCCCTCAGGAAGTAAAAACTATCAAATGTTGGTCTGAAGACAGCATTTCAACTCTTCAGGCTTCATTTGAGTGTACAGACTGGAACTGCTTTTTTGAGGGATGTGATGATTTACAACATTTTATGTGAAACTATTTCTTCCTATGTAACATTTTGTGTGGATATCATCGTTCTATCCAAGAAGGTTGTTATTTATCCAAATAACAAACCCTGGATAACTAAAGAACTCAAATCCACAATCAACAGGAAGAAACTGGCCTATTGCACTGGTACCCAGCTCGAGAAAAAAGCTGCATCCCGAGAGGTGAAGAGAGACATTAGGAAAGCCAGACTGAAATATAAAGAGAAAATTGAAGGCCAATATTGTGGTGGGGATCTTCGAGCGGCCTGGAGGGGGATTAAAAACACGTAAATGAAATAATAATTTCTCAAGATCAGTGACAACTCTGTTTAGACAAGTTAAAATGGGTAAAGCAAAGGGCCCTGATGCCATTTGCAGACGCACCCTTCACCACTGTGCCGCCCAGCTCAGTAAATTATTTCAGAGATGTGCTGATCTCGGTCAGATACCTTCCCTATTGAAGACGTCCACAGTGATTCCTCCTCCTAAGTCAAGCAAGTCAAAGGAATTGAGTGAATTCAGACCAGTAGCACTTACCTCACTGGTAATGAAAAGCTTTGAAAACATTTTAAAACAGCTTATTTTATCGAAGACAGAGGAAAATCTGAAAACACTACAATTTGCATACCAACCTAAAAAAGGAGTGGAAGACGCTAAAATATTTTTATTGAATCTTGTGTTCAAGCACCTTGAAAATGCAGGTGCTCATGTCAGACTTTTATTTGCAGACTTTTCCTCAGCTTTTAACAAAATGCAGCCACACATTTTAATCAAAAAGCTGGCATCTGATTTTAATTTTTCTGATCAACTTCTTTTATTGATTTCAAATTTTTTAACAGACAGTGTCCAGCATGTTTTAGTAAAATGGTAAAATGTCCCCTCCTGTAATGTCCAACATTGGATCTCCTCAGGGTTGTAGAACAATTGGCCTTTGGGACTGATAAAGTATTCTGATTCTCTGTGTGTGTGTGTGTGTTCCCTGATCTGTACGTTTTATACAAATTTTCTATTTATTTTCTTGTGTGTGTTTTACTAACTTTTGATACTAATTTTGATTTATTTATATTTTTTTCTTATGGTTAATCATTTTTCAATTGTTTTGTTGTGGTTAATAAATTTCACAATTGAAGAAAAAATCTTTTTGAATTATTTTGCTTTGAGAAGATTTTCTTACCTGAGATCCAGCATATGGAATACACCCAGATACTTTTACTGTCTTAGAACAGAGTTTAAAGTTTATTTTACAGATCTAATACCACACACACCTATAGAACTACAAACAACACAATATTTTATTTAATTTGACAGTGATAATACACACCCATAGACACAAAGCAAATAAAATGACACAAGAGTTTATTTTGCAGCAATCATAAACGCACGCACACGCGCGTTGGTGCACACACATTACAAATTAACACGAAAAAAAAAAAAACACATCTGTTGTGACAAAATAAAAATTTATTCACATAGTTTTAATCATTTTAAAACCTAAAAAACTGAGGGACTAGAATGCGCACTATATGCACAGTTTGGCGGAGGAACGACGTGCATCGCCGTTGAACGAGAGGTTGTGAGTTCGCGTACAACAAAGAGAAAGTGAAAGTGAAAATATTAAGATCTGTGGATTAAAGCAGCTGAAAGTTTCCAAAATCATTTCATGACATCCGGAGGGTCCTCACACGTACAGACCGGGCGCATTTGCGCATCCTTTCTGCATTATGAAAAGTTACTATATTGCGCCGGAGCCTCTTGCGCTAGTGGTTTCATCTGTGTGAGCAGGGGCCATGCTAATCTTCTCTGTGTCGTTCCAATTTTAGTATATGTGATGCCAGAGCAACACAATAAGTAGTGAGTGTTGTGCTCCACTTGTTGGGCATGTGCATTACACCACCCTGCACAGTGGTTGAAAGGCAGAAAGGATTTTGAGTCATTTGGGGTTTTTTGGATCAAAACTTTTTTTCTTTGCCTGTATGCTGCTCCTTTAGACAGGTCACTGTAAGACATAATTAAACAGCTCAATGTGTTGACAGGGTTCAATTTTATTTCCAAATTGCAGGTCTTGCCGTCACACAAATGCATTGTGAGAAGTTTTAGAGCAATGTTGTCTCAGCCAATTAGAAGGCTAAAGACATAAAGAGGTAATAAGTTACTAAAAGTGTCACCTTAACAACCCTGCTTTCAGAGATTGCTACAGGGATTGTTTTTCTTTTTTACTTTTCAGACGTTTATTTGCATGTAAATAAATGAAAACTCTTTCTGGATTGACTGAGTCCATTGTTGATGTGTGGGCACAGCTTGCCGTCTCAGAGGTATTGCAATGCGTCTTCATTCGCTGTAATTGTTTACTATTTGCTTAATCTATGTGTTTCAGGTGTCACTTAGTGCTTTGGCTTAGCTGGTGAAAGTGCCTTTTCAAATAACTTTTTTGATTTTATTTGACATTGATAATACACACCCAGAGACACAAAGTAAAAAAATGACACAATTTTAATCTGTTCTTTATTTTAGAGCAGATTATGAATTGGGCATACGGGTTTGAATGACGAGCTCAGGATTATGGGAAAGCATTTGGATGGGAGCTGTGATTTCTGTGGGTAGATGAAAGGGTGGGACACATGCTGCTGATTTGTGATAAATATGAGGAAGAAAGAGAGGCTATGTTCGGGGTGCTGAGGAGTGTTGGGATGAGACAGGTTTGTTTGAGAGTGGTGTTTTTGTTTGGTCGTCACGGGTAGGGTTTTGGCGCTTCTTGGGAGTCAGTAGGTGGCGGTAATGCACCTATGTTGGTGCTTCACGCCTTCAACCAACAGAAGAAGAAAGTCAATTCAAATCCGGGAAACGGATTTGAAAAGCCGATTCTAACAGTTGAACGAAGCTCCCTTTGATTCAGAAAACATCGTTTCTATTGGTTTTTACTGTATTTAGAGTTTTTAAATAAGTGGAATTTGTTTTGTAGAAGTTTTAACGAAGAAGCTAGTTAAAAAAGAACGTTTTAAAGGTCTAATTAATGTTGAAACTTTTATCAAGACCTGAATAAACACGCGGTGATCGTTTGATCTTCAGTCAACTTGATGAGTTTCTAAGGAAAAAAAATCAGGTAAGAATCTTTTTACTCATTGATCCACTTTTAATACAAATTTCAATGTTTATTCACGAAGTTTTAAGAACTAAAAATTGTAAAATAAAACTAGCTTTTTTTTTTTAGCATTAGCATCGTTAGCTTAACAGTTAGCATCTGTTTTAAAACAGAAAAAGGGTTTATTTTTATTCAAAATATGTTAAAATCTAAATTAAAACTTAATCAAACATTATTTTTCTTTAATTAATAAAACTTTTAAGCAGTATTTTTTTTAATAATAATGAATTAACTTGATTTACAAGTGGTCTGAAAAAATAAAAATTGAATTGAATCTATGACATAAATATAGCTGCATGATGGCCTCACAGCAAGAAGGTCGGGGGTTCGAGCCCTGTGTGGGACGAAGGTTAGAACACTGGCCTTTCTGTGTGTAGTTTGCATGTTCTCTGATGTGTTCGTGGGTTTTCTACAGTTACTCCGGTTTCCTCCTGCTCTCCAAAAACATTCAATGTACTTTAATTCGCCGCTATGAAATTGCCCTCAGGAATGAGTCTGTGTGTTTGGCCCCACAGCAAACTAGCGACCTGTTTGGGGTGTATCCTGCCCCTCACCTAAATCAACCGGGATAGGGTCCAGTCAACTCCGCTTCCCCATTAGGGATGGACGGTTCAGAAGACTACATGAAATACTTTATTTTGTCTTCTGAGCCGTCCATCCCCATCTGGATCGTGGGATTGCCAAAGCTTATCCTGGCAGATTTAAGGGGAAGAGCAGGGTACACCCTGAACAGGTCGCCAGTCTGTCACAGGGCCACACACATACAACTATTCAAATCCGCACTCATTCCCAAATCTCCCAGTTTAAAATCGATTCTATCAGTTGAAGCTCTTTTTGATACAGAAAACATCGTTTTTATTTGTTTTTACTCTCTTTAGAGTTTAAAAAAAAGTGGAATTTGTTTTGTAGAAGTTTTAACAAAGAATCTAGTTAAAAACAATTGTTTTAAATGAGTTTTAAAAAGAAAAAAAAAAATCAGGTAAGAATCTTTTTACTCATTGGTTCACTTTTAATACAATTTTCAATGTTTATTCACAAAGTTTTAAGATTCAAAAATCGTAAAATAAAACAAAAACTAGCGTTTTTTAAGCATTAGTAACGTTAGCTTAACAGTTAGCATCTGTTTTAAAACAGAAAAAGAGTTTCTTTTTATTTAAAATCTTTTAAAATTTAGATTAAAAGTTAATCAAACGTTTTTCTTAATTTAATGAAACCTTTAAGCAGTGCTTTTTAAAAATAAAATAAAGATTTAACTTGTTTTACATAAAAAATTATTGTTTTACTTGAAACAAAGCAGATCTTTCAGAATAAAAGGTTTAACTTTAGATTTAAAAGTTATTCAAATGATTTTTTTAAAACAATTTAGTCGTGATTAGCTTTAAAAACAGAGATTCATCATGATTTACATTAAAAACAAGTTTAGTTTGTTGTTTACTTTTAACAAAGCAAATCTTTCAGATTACAAGAGACTTTTTTACCACAACAAAACTTGTCTAAACTGAACTTCTTTCATTTTATGGAGCTGGTGAATCTACAACAGACTTTGATAGCGGTATTATCAGAGGTAGGATACCAGGAGGAGTGGCAATTCAATGGAGAAAAAACCTTGAAAAATATGTTAAAGTTGTAAGAATGAGAGCTGATTGGTGCATTGGATTACATTTCACATATGATAATAAGGACTTCACTATTTTAAATGTGTATATGTCATATTATGTCGCCAAAATGAAGATGGATATTTAAATAAGCTTGCTTATTAAATGCTTTTATCCAAGAGTGTGCTTTGTCTTGTGTTTATATCGTAGGAGACATGAATGCAGATGTTGCATTAATTCATTGTTTGGTAAACATATGTTACAGTTTTGTGAAGATCATAAATATATTTTGTCAAGCAAACTGCTATTACCAGCAACTAAAATCCTCATTAAAGATAGAAAAGTGTGTGATGTCCTGGGAAGGAGGAGGGAGGGAGAGAGTGAGTGGAGTAAGAGAGAAGGGGCCTGAGAGGGGTATCCACTTTACACTGGAATGTTTATGTTAAAATGTTCAATGATCATCAATGAAGGGTAAAAATGCTGGTCTTATTGAACCCAAACTATTTGTATATATAAAACTAATTTTGATATTAAAAAAAAAAATATAGTCATTCCTTTCCATTCCGTAGTCTTCCGCTGATCGGGAGCCGGGTCGCGGGGGCAACGGCTTCAGTCGGGAAGCCCAGGATTCTCTCACCCAAGCTGCGTCCTCAAGCTTACCCGAAAGGATCCCAAGTCGTTCCCCAGCCAGTTGTGAAACATAGACTCTCCAGCGGGTCCGGGGTCTGCCCCTTGGTCTCCTCCCAGTGGGACGTGCCCGAAACACCTCACAAGCGAGGCGCTCGAGGGGTATCCTGACCAGATGCCCGAACCACCCCATCTGGCTTCTCTCGACCTGAAGGAGGAGCGGCTCGACATTGAGCTCCTTCCGCATGGCAGGGCTCCTCACCCAATCTCTGAGTGACAGCCTAGCCACCCTGCGGAGGAAGCTCATTTCGGCCGCTTTTATCCGCAGTCTCATTCTTTCGGTCACCACCCACAGTTGGTGACCATAGGTGAGGGTAGGAACGTAAATCCAGAGCGAGAGCTTTACGAGTCGTCCTAGCAGCATCGTAGTTATTGCTGACACTGCACCGATCCGCCTGTGGATTTCCCCGCTCCATCCTTCCCCCACCCGTGAACAAGACCCCGAGATACTTAAACTCCTCCTCTTGGGGCAGGACAGCTATGTCCTACCCGCAGGAGGGATTCCACCCTTTTCCGGGCGGGGACCATGGTCTCGTATTTGGAGGCGCTGATTCCGATCCCGGCCGCTTCACACTCTGCTGCAAATCGATCCAGTGAGAGCTGGAGATCCCGATCCGATGAAGCCAACAGGACCACATCATCCGCAAAAAGCAGAGATCCGATCCTGAGGTCAGGATCCAGGATCCTGGAGAGGGTATAGAGCTTTTCCATTGTTCCAGAATTTTTGTAAAATCATTTTGATCCAGTAAGTGGAGTTTTTAATTAATTCGATATGTATAGTTTAATATCAGCTTAAGTAACATTTCAGATTGCTAAAGCCTCACACCTTTATGGTTTGTTCGCTCCACGGTTGGCGGGTACTTTTTCGCTTTAACCAATCATTCTTTTCTGGTGGGGACCAGACGCAACATGTAATACATCTAAACAGTTAGTGTAGTCTGGAAAACAGAGCGTAAAAACAAAATTTGTATGAATAAACTTTCAAAACACTGTCTTTAAATCTTCAATCTGGGGAATCGTTGCCAACACAGACCGTGGTATAGCATGTTCAGCTAAAGAACTACAACCATGGAGGACTGATGCTTGTGTTTATGTCCTGCCATGATCCCTGTTCAATTTACCAGCATCATAATACTTGACCTAGTTGCCAATGTGAAATGAAATTGAGCACCAGTGTTGCTGTATGTGTGGTGGGGTTAGAGAAAGAAACATTGAGCTGTAATCTGGTCTCCTCATGAGCAAGTTCTCTACCTTCCTGTCTGCTGACCCAGGGCCCGCCCACATCTAAAAACTCTTAACTCTAATAGATTGTTTAAGATATGTCTTTTTAAATGCTTAGTTGATATACATATTGTTGCACTAAACTGTTTTATGAACAACAATTTAATTCAAATTTGCTGTTTTTTTTTTTTTTTTTTTTTTGTAGGTCAGAAGATTTCTAACAACTTCTGTTAGAAACACCCACAAACTCACTTCCCTGGACGAAGTCTCTCAGAAAATATTCAAAGCAGCTATCGGAGGATAAAGCTGCCCTTTCAAAAAATATGGAAGATCTGAACTCGGATTCCGTCACGGCACCTTTACAGAAGGTCTCATCTGTGGAAAATGCCAGTGTCGGAGATAAAAAAGAACCAGTCGCCGTCAAAAAGCGTCCCGACATAATTATTCCAAAGGTTGAATTACCAACTAGGGGTGGCTATACTTACCAACAAAACATAATGACTAACATTTTACAGAGTGCACTGAACGTCGAACAAATCCGTATCGGCTCAAGATTTGTGGGCTACGTGGAGTTTGCTTGCAATCCACATCACTTCTGGATCAGAACTCAACGTCGTAACCGTGAGTTCAAGAAAATGATGGAAAAACTGACCAATCATTTCCACGATGTTGATTCGAACTATGAGATTTTGTCCAACCCACAGCTCGGGGCGTTGTGCTGTGCAATGTATGAGGAAGACCATCACTTCTACAGGGCAGTGGTTATTGATACCGACATTGACAAAGCTACTGTCCTGTACTACGACTTTGGAGACGTTAAAACTGTGCCATACCCTCTGATAAAAAACATCCCGGGGACAATCGACAGCCAATCACCATTTGCCGTTTGTTGTACTCTGGTGAAGCCCTTCCTGTGGGATGAGATCTGGTCCAGCAAAAGACACCAACAATTCAGAAGAGAAGTCGCAGGCAGAGCCTTAATAGTTCAGGTCAGGAACATAAACCCGATGCAACTTGAAGTCGACCTCTTTGAGGAAGAAAGCGGCAACAGCATTGCTGAACTTTTGATGCATAGCCCGGACGAAGAGGATTCTAAGGTGCAAGATGAAAATCTTGAGGACAAAACAACAATTCCGGGTGGCTTTCTGTATAGAGATAAAGTTATGGCTGGCGCTTTAGCGAATGCACGGAGCGTTGAACAAATCCATATCGGCTCAACATTCGTGGGCTACGTGGAGTTTGCTCGCAATCCACATCACTTCTGGATCCGAACTCAAAGTCGTAACAGTGAGTTTGAGGAAATGATGGAAAAACTGACCAATCATTTCCGCGATGTTGATCCGAACGATGAGATTTTGTTCAACCCACAGCTCGGGTCGGTGTGCTGTGCAATGTATGAGGAAGACCATCACTTCTACAGGGCAGTGGTTACTGAAATTGACATTGACGGAGCTACTGTCCTGTACTTCGACTTTGGAGACGTAGAAATTGTGCCATACTATCGGATAAAAAACATCCCGGCGACAATCACCAGCCAATCACCATTTGCCGTTTGTTGTACTCTGGCAAAAGCCATCATGTCGGATGAAATCTGGTCCAGCGAAGAATGCGACCAGTTTAGAGAGGCTGTCGTAGGCAAAGCTTTAAAAGTTCACGTCAGCAACATGAACTCAACGCAACTTAAAGTTGACCTTTTTGAGATAGAAAGCGGCAACAACATTGCTGAACTTTTCAAGGTTAGCCCGGACGAAGAGGATTCCATGGCGCAAGATGAAAATCTTACGGACAAATCAAGGGTCCTGGACTCTACAGGAGACGAGCCCAAGGACACCTCGATGCTGACAGACGCTCACACTCAGCGCGACCCAAATGAAGGAACACATCATTCAGGAGAATCTCAACAGTCTTTTGCTTACTCTTCGTTTGATCTGAGCACTGGAACTGAGCTAAATGTGTTTGTTACACACGTATGCAATCAGACTGAGATCTACTGCCAACTGGATAAGAACTATGTAACAGTCGAAGGGCTGGAAAATAAAATCCAAAAGGAAATGGAAATGATAAAGGAAGTCCAAACGATCAAGGGGAAGAAGCAATGTCTGGCAAAATACTCTGATGGACACTGGTACAGAGCCCTGGCCGAGCCCAGTCCGTGGCCCCAGTATCTCCGCATCTTTTTTGTCGATAATGGCAACAGGTCTATGTCTGATATAGAGCAGGTCCACTTCATTCCGGAGAACAGCAAGGTTCTGTTGCGTACGCCCATGCAGGCTGTGAGGTGTCACTTATATTCAGTGCCTGCAGGAGAGCTCTTTGCGGAGGTTAAAAGATGGCTGAAATCCCAGGTCCATCGCAAGGAGATGAGGGCGGTCGTACAAGGGCAGAGAGACGATGGTTCGTTCGATGTCGAGCTCTT
This sequence comes from Neostethus bicornis, assembly GCA_902685375.1. Lineage (NCBI taxonomy): Eukaryota > Metazoa > Chordata > Actinopteri > Atheriniformes > Phallostethidae > Neostethus > Neostethus bicornis. The sequence continues at coordinate 22,701 of CACRXE010000081.1, forward strand.
TGACGGAGAGTTTAACATCAATGAAAAGCTGAAGGAACTTATTTCGAGTCTTTCGCTCTAATAGTGCAGCGGAACCAGGTACGACCACCATTAAGCATTCACCTGTGCAGAAGAAAACAGTGACCTTGTTTTTTTTGTTTTTTTTAATTATTTCCAGGTCCCAAGTGGAAAGTTCCCGTGGCGCCCCGACTTGGGCAGGTGGTGAAACGCAGTAACGCTCTGAAGCTTGTCCACCAGAAAAGAGACAATGTAAATATGAGGATCTGAATCTTAAGATGAGTTCATTTAGAAAGCATTCATTTTGTAGATTTTTTTTTTCTTTATTTTTTTTATTCTTCGGGCTTCCTCCTGATTTAGAAGCAGCTTCTTCAATTTTAGGAAAAAATCATGGAATTAGTCAAAATCAGAAAACTCAAAAAAATGTATTGTTTTTTTTCATTCTGTTTTGTTTATTTTTACGTTTTTTTTGGACTGTGAAATTTAAATGCTGTGATTCTGATTTTTTATTTTTTTTTTTTACTGGTAAAGTTAAAGAAAACCAGGCTTAATTTATTTTTAAAACGGGAGTATTTTTGTTACCGTAAGCTTTGAATTGTTTAATCACAAGGTTGGTTGTTTTTTTATAAACATGTAAAAACATCAAAACTGTGTTTTTGGCCGTTTCTTGTTTTAAAACTAAAGATCAGAGAAAAAAAAAAATCATTGGTTCGGGCAGCTGGGTAGAAGAAAGGTGGAGTGACCGACCGACCGACCTACTAGGCTGGAGATAAAGATTAAAGCAAAATAAAAAGTTATATATATATATATATATATATATAAAAAACACTCCTAAAAATCAAGACATTTTTCATTGTAATACAAAAACTGATTTGAAAAGCAAACACTTCCTGTTGGTGACGTCATATACGTCTCCACTACCGTACGTGCTCCCGTGTGATTCTTGTTACTATAGCAACCACAATCGGCTCTCGAACCATGTTTCAGGTACATTTTCTGATAAACCTGCTTTGTTTTCTTAATGATACTTCCTACTGATTGGGGTGGGGGCTTGGGGGGGTGATGTGAGCGCGTGCAGTAAAACACTTCCTGGTTACATCATCATGTGAACATGTGATTGGTGGAGCAGGTGTTTCCATGGAAACGTGATGAAATCAATAAAACGAGAAAAACACGGAGAAGGTTTTTCATTCCATGGAAACCACGACGAGTCGAGAGACCTGTTTTAAAAAAAAAAGTTTGTTTCTGATTCAATATTTTAAAAAACTTTACAAAAAAATACTTTAAAAATGACAAAATTTTGCAAAGTTGGCAAAAAATTGCAAAAACCTAAAAAAAAAATTAAAAATGTTTACAAAATATCACACACACAGCCGCAGCAGCAGGGGGCGGCATGCTGCTGCTGCAGCCGTTAGAGCGCAGAAGAAGGAAGGCTCTGTAAAAAAATGACAGTGTTTCAAGCGAAAAAGTGCTAAAACACGATCAAACGTCCCTCAAAAACATCCGAATTCAAAACGAGCCGCTTTCTAAAATCAGTGTGTAACTATCGGTGGGGTTCCGGAGGAATGTCAAAACGGTTTTCATGGAGAAAACGGCTTTTTATCGAGCTGGCTTCCTGGATCAGAGCTGACTTCCGGGTGAAAATTCAGATAAAAATACAGTCAAAACTAATAAAAAACAGCGTGACAGCGTTTGATATTAGCGCCGAATTGCGTGTAAAATCAATGTTTCACCGTCCGGTCTGTCCGTTTTTTTCTCCGGTCCTTCATTACTGAGAAAAACCTCGTTTTGTCTTAAATTGCAGGAAATGTCTTAGGACTTTGTTTTTGTTTTGTTTTTTAAAAATCGTTTTTTTGGGGGTCGAGACGGCGAGGCTTGTGTTTTTGAAGCGATTCTGAGAAAATTCTTTTCGAAAAACTTTTTTTTTTTTTTGCCAGGAGTAGCAGCAGCACGGTGGGTGGCGCTGACTGTCTGGCTGTGTGTGTGTGGCCCCGCGACAGACTGGCGACCTGTACCCTGCCAGATGCCCGAACCTCCCCATCTGGCTCCTCTCGACCAAAAAGCAGGGGGTGTGACTTGGGGAATAGGGGGAAGGGGCTTATAGGGGAAGGGAAGGGGCTTGTGGAAATAGTGGAGGGGTTGACCAGGTGCCCGAACCTCCCCACCTGGCTCCTCTCGCACCCAGAGGAGGGGCGTGGCCTGGAGAGAGGGTGACGGGCCTGGGGAATAGGGGAAGGGGCTTACGGAGGACGGGGAGGGGTCAACCAGGTGCCCGAACGTCCCCATCTGGCTCCTCTCGAACCCAGAGGAGGGGCGTGGCCTGGGAGCGGGGGAGGGGACTGGGGAAGGTGGCGTGGCCTGGGAAGCGGAAGAGGGGGCCTGGAGAGGAAGGGGGAAGGGGCTTCGGGAGAAAAGGGAGGGGTCAACCACATGCCCCAACCTCCCCATCTGGCTCCTCTCGAACCCAGAGGAGGGGCGTGGCCTGGGGAGGAGACTGGGGGAAGGGGGAGTGGCCTGGAGAGGAAGGGGGAAGGGGCTTCGGGAGCAAAGGGAGGGGTCAACCAGGTCCCCCAACCTCCCTCGCTGGTCCAGCCGGTCCAGCCGGTCCGACTGGTCCGACTGGTTCAGGTTTTAGTCAGGAAGCTGGTGGAAGGAACGAACCAGGTACTGTTCCGTTCCGTCGTCTTCCTCCTATCTAGTGCCAGGTCATCATGGGTAACACCCTCAGAGGGTAAACCCAGTCTTCTCTCACCCCCGCTGCATCCTCCAGCTCAGCCAGGAGGATCCTGAGGTGTTCCCTGTCCAGCTGTGAGACATAGTCTCTCCAGCAGGTCTAGGGTCTGCCTCTGGGTCACCTCCTGGTGGGACGGAACACCTCACCAGAGAGGGAGGCATCCTAACCAGATGCCCGAACCACCCCATCCGACCAGGAGGAGGAGCGGGTCTACAGAAGGTTGCAGCTCGGCTGGAGGATGAAGAACCAGATCACCAGACGAGAGTGCGGCCATGACACCAGATGAGAGTGCGGCCATGACACCAGATGAGAGTGCGGCCATGACACCAGATGAGAGTGCGGCCATGATCACCAGATGAGAGGGCGGCCATGACACTTTGAGAACCAACGCAGGTAAAAAAAAAAAACGAGCGAGAGAAGATTTGATGTTTACCATTTATTTTCATGTGTGTTTAATTAAAAAGACAATAGAAAAGAAATGGTTTACCGAACTCTTTATCCATTGGCTAAGGTAAGAAAAACAACTTTTTAGAATGTTTTATTAGCGACGGTTTTATTTTCTATTTTATATGATGATCAGTGGAGGCTGGTGGTAAAAAAAAAAAAAAAAAAACTCGGGGGCGGGGGCGCACATTTTTCAAACACACAAGCATACACCCACACACAACAAATATATCTATATTTTGAGACATCCTCTATATAAAAGAGATCACATGCCAGTACATACATATTTAAAAGTTTTATTTTCACATGTATATGATCCACCCTACTTGAACAGAAATTTGGCCCTTCTCTCTTTCTACTACGAAAATTTTTAATTACCTTCTAATTAAAGTCTCACATGTTTGTGATTATATTTTTCTCTTGATGGCGACAATCTCTATGGATTCAGCAGTGAAAATAATGGACGGGTCGTGGGCGAGATTATGGGTCAGACATGCACATTCGTGAAGCGTTCCTCGTTAGCCTTGAATGGTAATTTTCTTCCAAAAACACATTTTCTTGTCTGTATGCCCCAGATACATTCATACCAACAGACATGCTGAGGCATTCTTGCCACGGCTGGGATTTGAAGCCACACTCTTTTTTTATGGGAAAAAGGCCTCAGCAGACATACCTCTTGTTTCTGACTTGTTGTGGAGCTAGCAGAGCTATCTTGTTGAGCGGATGCTCAATGCTTTAACCAATGTTTAACCACAGGAGGCAGTATTAAAAAAAACAAAACACTAAGACAATCATCACTTCTACACATGCCTGTTGGAATTAATACCTTAAAAAAAAACTAATGAAGTAGGTGGAGTGAGAAATGGGAGAAAGCAGGTTTAGATGGTGCCCAACATATTAATGCAAGCTTATGTTTACTTGTAATGAAGTTGAAAAAGGTCAAGTAAAGGCTTTTTTAATCAATGCGCTAACTTGGAGCAAACAAATTTCCCCGGTGAGGGATGAATAGAGTAATTCAAAATAAACAAAAAAAAATAAATAAATAAGAACTTGCTGGGGCAGCCAGAAACACAGCCGCCTGGTGCACAAATGTGGGCAACGAACACGAACAGGTACTTTGCTCTGTGCTAACAGCAGCAGAGGGGCACGAGCTCTGGCCCATGGCAGCTGGACTCATGAAGCGTTACAGGGAGGCAGGAGTACCACCGCCTGCCATCATGTACGTGGACAGAGACTGCTGCAGCCTACATGGACGGTCCCAGGTCAAAGCCATTTTCTCAGAGTGGACTTCAAGTGCGCCTGGACATCTGGCACTTCATGCGGCGCTTTGCCGCGGGAGTTACCACAGAAGCTCATCCACTCTATGGAGTCTTCATGGCTCGGCTGTCTCGCTGCATATTTGAGTGGGACCCAGAGGACGTGGCTGCTCTGCGTCGGGCAAAGCAGGGGGAGCTATTGGCCAGAGGCATGGGACGCGTGTCTGAGACGGCCCTGGATGAGCGGATCGGCAGGAAAGAGCTGGCACTCCACTGCAGGAGGAGAACTGGAGGAGTGGAGGAGACCGCCCGGCTGATCAAGGCACTTATTGATCAGACGGACGGAGGAAAGACACACTGGGTGTTCCGCTGTTGGACCATGACCGCATCCAGCAAATCTGGCTGGACCAGCAGAGACACATCGCCTGTATTCAGGACCTGCCAGGTTTTCCCCTGTATATGAAAACTGGCACCCTGAAAAAGGGCGGTGTGGAGCGTAGCACTTATCGCTGTGCTCGTGGCTCCACCTCTCTTGAGTCTTTCCACCTTCACCTTAACCGTTTCATCTCAGGTGGGTGTCGATTTTTTTCATCCGACTTTTTGTGTGTGATACATCTGCAACAATGATCTAATTTTACTGTTGTTATAACAAGGAACAAGTGCCAGTGACGCCCATTTCCAGGCATATCTGCTGGATGGCTTGATGCGCTGGAATGCATCAAGAATGCGCTGGAATGAGGACAGCGCATGAGGAAGAAGCCTGTGAAGGAGGAGTTAAACCTCCGGATCTACAGCAGCTCTCAGAAGGAGGCTCTGCACAATATAGGCAACAAAGTCCTTGGAAAATCTCTGGTCTCCGGCTACTATCCTCCAGAGGCTTACACGGGTAAACACAAAAAAAGTTGTTTATCCAATAAATAAACTGTCAGTCTACTGAAATAAATGACAGCATGAAGTATGTGAATAAGTAGTAATCTGCACTTACAGTATGACTTACGTCTTCATAAGGTTTGTTTCAGGAGAGAATCTTGGGATTGAGTATCTATACAGTCGGACTGACAAAGCTCTGACTGTATTAGAGAGTCCAGAAGAGGAGGACAGGCTGACGGAGCAGGTGCAGGATGAGCTGCTACTGCAAGATGACGGCTTTGTGGAAGGAACCCCAGAAGACATGACAGTTCCTGTGCTGTTTGAACCCAGAGTGTCAGCTCCAGCTCAAAGCAGTGACTCCGTGGCAGAGGTACTCTTCTATAAATATATATATATATATATATATACATATAAATGATTTATGTTGCTTGAATTTTTGTAATTACTTTTTTTTTGATTATACAAACTTTGAAATACTAATCAGATGAGTAATATTGAAAAGATTAGTATTTTTTGTTTTACTTTTCTAACCACTAACTCTATTTAACGTCTCTTCAGCACGTCACTGTCCACCAGCCTGCATCACCACAGCCCTCCACCTCCTGGCAAGCAGAAGGTGTCGCTGGCTTGCCTCTATCGGATGTTACGGATTCAGAAACCAGCCTTGCTGATCAGCCTTCGGTGAGTATATCATTTTGGTTCATATTTACACCTTTATGTGCATAAAGAGCAGTTTACTTTTTAAAGAAATTGTGAAAAAAATGTGTTTACTTTTGCATTTACACAAAACTACAAATATGGTTCAGAAAAATAATGCAATGCAAATCATTTTTTATTTGAGATTATCCCCACTTTGAAAAAAAAAGTGAATTGTGATGTTTCTGTTTCTCAGGCTCCAGTTCTGGGACCTGATGGTGCAGCTGGCTGGGATAAGGTGCAGGACTTGGCTGTGCATCTCGTCTCCTTACGAGAGCTATCCTACCTGGACGACCAGCGGATCAAAGACACCATCCGTCTGTGGAGTGCTCTTCTCGAGGGGGACAAGCCCAGCCCAGACACCAGGTCAAGCTCAGCAAAGGCCCCTTTAAAGCCCCCAAGGGTAGCGGAGAGACAGCAGGTGTGGAGAGCGTGAAGCGGTGCATGGTTGGACATCCTGGTGGTCCGGCTCAGTGGCCTGGCACCAGTCGCATTGTCGAGGCGATGTGCAACAAGCTGTGCGCGTTGCACAGGTACCCGACCAAAAATGGAGGTGTGTCAGTTCCTCGATGGAGTAAAATCCTGAGAGACTACACCACCACATACGCGAGCTGGTGCTGAACTGTCCAGCTGTCATGGAGGCCACCTCTCTGCAGCTGTTTGTTCTTGTTGTATCTGACTTGTGTCCTCGGCCATCCGGCCGATCCTCGAAGAAGTCGTGGATACGGCAAATAACCAGGACAGGGACTGGTTTTCTAGAGCAGGCTTTTATTGTTAGAAGTTTGTACACACACTCACGCTGGGGCACAGGCAGACAGGAGAGCCCCGTTATTCGTGATCATCTTGCTTATATCATGGTTGAGAAAATGGGGGAGGCTGGCGATCACCCTTAATTTCTCCAAATATGGCCTGTACTCTGTCTGTACTCTCATTACCAGCCACCTGGGAAAACAGGGGAGGCTGGCGATCACTCTTAATTTCTCCAAATATGGGCTGTACTCTGCCTGTACTCTCATTTACCAGCCACCTGGGAAAAGATTCATTAACATTGCTTTCTTAGTATCACTGGCTCTTAGTCTGCTAATCTTTGCCAGGGACTTTCCATGAAGACATTTCACTGACACACAGTACATAGTCACCTGTTGTTTTCCCCCTGACTCTGGGTCAGGCTGACTCCCTGACTCTGGGTCAGCCTGTCTCCCTGATATTGAAGCAATATACCACATTCTCAACCAGAAGACACTTCTCCAGTGGTGAGTTTAGACGCTATAGTTTAACATAAACATGCTTAATGCAATGATTCTAATTGTGTTGTGTTTGCAGGTTTCAGCGGAAGGAGAACAGGCAGGAGAGGAGTGTCCTCCAACAAGGTGTCACCAAGGAGACGTCTATGCCAACGTCATCGGCACCGCTCCCTCCTCCGCTAAAAAAGCAGGTGCAAAGAACCTCCTCGAGGCACGACTTTGGCCACCAGCAAAACAGAGCAGGACAGGCTCCAAAACTGCGGCCTGGTCCTCCTTGTAAGCGGCCTGGTTCTGCTGCTGATCCTGCTCTTGGTGCTGCTGCTGCTGTTGCTGCTACGCGTCCCATCGCACCAGCGGCTCCTCTACCAGTGCCAGCCCAGCTACTGTCTCTCCCGACACAACAGCCAATGCCCCAACCAGTCCAAGGCTTCTTTTTTGTGAGAGCCGCTGGTGTCAACACGCAGACCACAGCACCCTCCACATTTGCTTTCCCCTCCTCCACGGTGCCCGTTACCATAACACCAGCTCCTCTTCAAATTTCACCCGTGGCAACTCCCTACGTTAATCCTGTGTCCAGAAGCACAATATGCAATAGGAAACGTAGGGCAGAAGAGGAGGCAATGGGCATTAAAAGGAGGTCATATAAACATCAGGCACCATTTAACACGTGCTCCAAATGTGGCCTGCCTGCTACCAAATGCTTCGGACACAGCCGTTATGGCAGTGCTTTATTTTGTTCCCGGACTTCTGGTGGGAAAACTGTGGAACAATGGCTGACTGAACAGCGACAGAAACCCAAAGACCCACCCTTCTGATTTGTCCAGGGATTTATACTTTTGTAAATATTGTTAATAGTGAATGTGTGTACATATATATATATATATATATATATATATGTATGTATATATGTATATGCAGCTTCCTTCTCTTGGATCCTCCTATCATAACTGTGTGTATCTCATGCCACGCTACATCCCAGTATTCAAACGTCTCCCTCAGGAAGTAAAAACTATCAAATGTTGGTCTGAAGACAGCATTTCAACTCTTCAGGCTTCATTTGAGTGTACAGACTGGAACTGCTTTTTTGAGGGATGTGATGATTACAACATTTTATGTGAAACTATTTCTTCCTATGTAACATTTTGTGTGGATATCATCGTTCTATCCAAGAAGGTTGTTATTTATCCAAATAACAAACCCTGGATAACTAAAGAACTCAAATCCACAATCAACAGGAAGAAACTGGCCTATTGCACTGGTACCCAGCTCGAGAAAAAAGCTGCATCCCGAGAGGTGAAGAGAGACATTAGGAAAGCCAGACTGAAATATAAAGAGAAAATTGAAGGCCAATATGGTGGTGGGGATCTTCGAGCGGCCTGGAGGGGGATTAAAAACACGTAAATGAAATAATAATTTCTCAAGATCAGGTGACAACTCTGTTTAGACAAGTTAAAATGGGTAAAGCAAAGGGCCCTGATGCCATTTGCAGACGCACCCTTCACCACTGTGCCGCCCAGCTCAGTAAATTATTTCAGAGATGTGCTGATCTCGGTCAGATACCTTCCCTATTGAAGACGTCCACAGTGATTCCTCCTCCTAAGTCAAGCAAGTCAAAGGAATTGAGTGAATTCAGACCAGTAGCACTTACCTCACTGGTAATGAAAAGCTTTGAAAACATTTTAAAACAGCTTATTTTATCGAAGACAGAGGAAAATCTGAAAACACTACAATTTGCATACCAACCTAAAAAAGGAGTGGAAGACGCTAAAATATTTTTATTGAATCTTGTGTTCAAGCACCTTGAAAATGCAGGTGCTCATGTCAGACTTTTATTTGCAGACTTTTCCTCAGCTTTTAACAAAATGCAGCCACACATTTTAATCAAAAAGCTGGCATCTGATTTTAATTTTTCTGATCAACTTCTTTTATTGATTTCAAATTTTTTAACAGACCGTGTCCAGCATGTTTTAGTAAAATGGTAAAATGTCCCCTCCTGTAATGTCCAACATTGGATCTCCTCAGGGTTGTAGAACAATTGGCCTTTGGGACTGATAAAGTATTCTGATTCTCTGTGTGTGTGTGTGTGTTCCCTGATCTGTACGTTTTATACAAATTTTCTATTTATTTTCTTGTGTGTGTTTTACTAACTTTTGATACTAATTTTGATTTATTTATATTTTTTTCTTATGGTTAATCATTTTTCAATTGTTTTGTTGTGGTTAATAAATTTCACAATTGAAGAAAAAATCTTTTTGAATTATTTTGCTTTGAGAAGATTTTCTTACCTGAGATCCAGCATATGGAATACACCCAGATACTTTTACTGTCTTAGAACAGAGTTTAAAGTTTATTTTACAGATCTAATACCACACACACCTATAGAACTACAAACAACACAATATTTTATTTAATTTGACAGTGATAATACACACCCATAGACACAAAGCAAATAAAATGACACAAGAGTTTATTTTGCAGCGATCATAAACGCACGCACACGCGCGTTGGTGCACACACATTACAAATTAACACGAAAAAAAAAAAAAACACATCTGTTGTGACAAAATAAAAATTTATTCACATAGTTTTAATCATTTTAAAACCTAAAAAACTGAGGGACTAGAATGCGCACTATATGCACAGTTTGGCGGAGGAACGACGTGCATCGCCGTTGAACGAGAGGTTGTGAGTTCGCGTACAACAAAGAGAAAGTGAAAGTGAAAATATTAAGATCTGTGGATTAAAGCAGCTGAAAGTTTCCAAAATCATTTCATGACATCCGGAGGGTCCTCACACGTACAGACCGGGCGCATTTGCGCATCCTTTCTGCATTATGAAAAGTTACTATATTGCGCCGGAGCCTCTTGCGCTAGTGGTTTCATCTGTGTGAGCAGGGGCCATGCTAGTCTTCTCTGTATCGTTCCAATTTTAGTATATGTGATGCCAGAGCAACACAATAAGTAGTGAGTGTTGTGCTCCACTTGTTGGGCATGTGCATTACACCACCCTGCACAGTGGTTGAAAGGCAGAAAGGATTTTGAGTCATTTGGGGTTTTTTGGATCAAAACTTTTTTTCTTTGCCTGTATGCTGCTCCTTTAGACAGGTCACTGTAAGACATAATTAAACAGCTCAATGTGTTGACAGGGTTCAATTTTATTTCCAAATTGCAGGTCTTGCCGTCACACAAATGCATTGTGAGAAGTTTTAGAGCAATGTTGTCTCAGCCAATTAGAAGGCTAAAGACATAAAGAGGTAATAAGTTACTAAAAGTGTCACCTTTAACAACCCTGCTTTCAGAGATTGCTACAGGGATTGTTTTTCTTTTTTACTTTTCAGACGTTTATTTGCATGTAAATAAATGAAAACTCTTTCTGGATTGACTGAGTCCATTGTTGATGTGTGGGCACAGCTTGCCGTCTCAGAGGTATTGCAATGCGTCTTCATTCGCTGTAATTGTTTACTATTTGCTTAATCTATGTGTTTCAGGTGTCACTTAGTGCTGTGGCTTAGCTGGTGAAAGTGCCTTTTCAAATAACTTTTTTGATTTTATTTGACATTGATAATACACACCCAGAGACACAAAGTAAAAAAATGACACAATTTTAATCTGTTCTTTATTTTAGAGCAGATTATGAATTGGGCATACGGGTTTGAATGACGAGCTCAGGATTATGGGAAAGCATTTGGATGGGAGCTGTGATTTCTGTGGGTAGATGAAAGGGTGGGACACATGCTGCTGATTTGTGATAAATATGAGGAAGAAAGAGAGGCTATGTTCGGGGTGCTGAGGAGTGTTGGGATGAGACAGGTTTGTTTGAGAGTGGTGTTTTTGTTTGGTCGTCACGGGTAGGGTTTTGGCGCTTCTTGGGAGTCAGTAGGTGGCGGTAATGCACCTATGTTGGTGCTTCACGCCTTCAACCAACAGAAGAAGAAAGTCAATTCAAATCCGGGAAACGGATTTGAAAAGCCGATTCTAACAGTTGAACGAAGCTCCCTTTGATTCAGAAAACATCGTTTCTATTGGTTTTTACTGTATTTAGAGTTTTTAAATAAGTGGAATTTGTTTTGTAGAAGTTTTAACGAAGAAGCTAGTTAAAAAAGAACGTTTTAAAGGTCTAATTAATGTTGAAACTTTTATCAAGACCTGAATAAACACGCGGTGATCGTTTGATCTTCAGTCAACTTGATGAGTTTCTAAGGAAAAAAAATCAGGTAAGAATCTTTTTACTCATTGATCCACTTTTAATACAAATTTCAATGTTTATTCACGAAGTTTTAAGAACTAAAACTTTTAAAATAAAACTAGCTTTTTTTTTTAGCATTAGCATCGTTAGCTTAACAGTTAGCATCTGTTTTAAAACAGAAAAAGGGTTTATTTTTATTCAAAATATGTTAAAATCTAAATTAAAACTTAATCAAACATTATTTTTCTTTAATTAATAAAACTTTTAAGCAGTATTTTTTTTAATAATAATGAATTAACTTGATTTACAAGTGGTCTGAAAAAATAAAAATTGAATTGAATCTATGACATAAATATAGCTGCATGATGGCCTCACAGCAAGAAGGTCGGGGGTTCGAGCCCTGTGTGGGACGAAGGTTAGAACACTGGCCTTTCTGTGTGTAGTTTGCATGTTCTCTGATGTGTTCGTGGGTTTTCTACAGTTACTCCGGTTTCCTCCTGCTCTCCAAAAACATTCAATGTACTTTAATTCGCCGCTATGAAATTGCCCTCAGGAATGAGTCTGTGTGTTTGGCCCCACAGCAAACTAGCGACCTGTTTGGGGTGTATCCTGCCCCTCACCTAAATCAACCGGGATAGGGTCCAGTCAACTCCGCTTCCCCATTAGGGATGGACGGTTCAGAAGACTACATGAAATACTTTATTTTGTCTTCTGAGCCGTCCATCCCCATCTGGATCGTGGGATTGCCAAAGCTTATCCTGGCAGATTTAAGGGGAAGAGCAGGGTACACCCTGAACAGGTCGCCAGTCTGTCACAGGGCCACACACATACAACTATTCAAATCCGCACTCATTCCCAAATCTCCCAGTTTAAAATCGATTCTATCAGTTGAAGCTCTTTTTGATACAGAAAACATCGTTTTTATTTGTTTTTACTCTCTTTAGAGTTTAAAAAAAAGTGGAATTTGTTTTGTAGAAGTTTTAACAAAGAATCTAGTTAAAAACAATTGTTTTAAATGAGTTTTAAAAAGAAAAAAAAAAATCAGGTAAGAATCTTTTTACTCATTGGTTCACTTTTAATACAATTTTCAATGTTTATTCACAAAGTTTTAAGATTCAAAAATCGTAAAATAAAACAAAAACTAGCGTTTTTTAAGCATTAGTAACGTTAGCTTAACAGTTAGCATCTGTTTTAAAACAGAAAAAGAGTTTCTTTTTATTTAAAATCTTTTAAAATTTAGATTAAAAGTTAATCAAACGTTTTTCTTAATTTAATGAAACCTTTAAGCAGTGCTTTTTAAAAATAAAATAAAGATTTAACTTGTTTTACATAAAAAATTATTGTTTTACTTGAAACAAAGCAGATCTTTCAGAATAAAAGGTTTAACTTTAGATTTAAAAGTTATTCAAATGATTTTTTTAAAACAATTTAGTCGTGATTAGCTTTAAAAACAGAGATTCATCATGATTTACATTAAAAACAAGTTTAGTTTGTTGTTTACTTTTAACAAAGCAAATCTTTCAGATTACAAGAGACTTTTTTACCACAACAAAACTTGTCTAAACTGAACTTCTTTCATTTTATGGAGCTGGTGAATCTACAACAGACTTTGATAGCGGTATTATCAGAGGTAGGATACCAGGAGGAGTGGCAATTCAATGGAGAAAAAACCTTGAAAAATATGTTAAAGTTGTAAGAATGAGAGCTGATTGGTGCATTGGATTACATTTCACATATGATAATAAGGACTTCACTATTTTAAATGTGTATATGTCATATTATGTCGCCAAAATGAAGATGGATATTTAAATAAGCTTGCTTATTAAATGCTTTTATCCAAGAGTGTGCTTTGTCTTGTGTTTATATCGTAGGAGACATGAATGCAGATGTTGCATTAATTCATTGTTTGGTAAACATATGTTACAGTTTTGTGAAGATCATAAATATATTTTGTCAAGCAAACTGCTATTACCAGCAACTAAAATCCTCATTAAAGATAGAAAAGTGTGTGATGTCCTGGGAAGGAGGAGGGAGGGAGAGAGTGAGTGGAGTAAGAGAGAAGGGGCCTGAGAGGGGTATCCACTTTACACTGGAATGTTTATGTTAAAATGTTCAATGATCATCAATGAAGGGTAAAAATGCTGGTCTTATTGAACCCAAACTATTTGTATATATAAAACTAATTTTGATATTAAAAAAAAAAATATAGTCATTCCTTTCCATTCCGTAGTCTTCCGCTGATCGGGAGCCGGGTCGCGGGGGCAACGGCTTCAGTCGGGAAGCCCAGGATTCTCTCACCCAAGCTGCGTCCTCAAGCTTACCCGAAAGGATCCCAAGTCGTTCCCCAGCCAGTTGTGAAACATAGACTCTCCAGCGGGTCCGGGGTCTGCCCCTTGGTCTCCTCCCAGTGGGACGTGCCCGAAACACCTCACAAGCGAGGCGCTCGAGGGGTATCCTGACCAGATGCCCGAACCACCCCATCTGGCTTCTCTCGACCTGAAGGAGGAGCGGCTCGACATTGAGCTCCTTCCGCATGGCAGGGCTCCTCACCCAATCTCTGAGTGACAGCCTAGCCACCCTGCGGAGGAAGCTCATTTCGGCCGCTTTTATCCGCAGTCTCATTCTTTCGGTCACCACCCACAGTTGGTGACCATAGGTGAGGGTAGGAACGTAAATCCAGAGCGAGAGCTTTACGAGTCGTCCTAGCAGCATCGTAGTTATTGCTGACACTGCACCGATCCGCCTGTGGATTTCCCCGCTCCATCCTTCCCCCACCCGTGAACAAGACCCCGAGATACTTAAACTCCTCCTCTTGGGGCAGGACGCTATGTCCTACCCGCAGGAGGGATTCCACCCTTTTCCGGGCGGGGACCATGGTCTCGTATTTGGAGGCGCTGATTCCGATCCCGGCCGCTTCACACTCTGCTGCAAATCGATCCAGTGAGAGCTGGAGATCCCGATCCGATGAAGCCAACAGGACCACATCATCCGCAAAAAGCAGAGATCCGATCCTGAGGTCAGGATCCAGGATCCTGGAGAGGGTATAGAGCTTTTCCATTGTTCCAGAATTTTTGTAAAATCATTTTGATCCAGTAAGTGGAGTTTTTAATTAATTCGATATGTATAGTTTAATATCAGCTTAAGTAACATTTCAGATTGCTAAAGCCTCACACCTTTATGGTTTGTTCGCTCCACGGTTGGCGGGTACTTTTTCGCTTTAACCAATCATTCTTTTCTGGTGGGGACCAGACGCAACATGTAATACATCTAAACAGTTAGTGTAGTCTGGAAAACAGAGCGTAAAAACAAAATTTGTATGAATAAACTTTCAAAACACTGTCTTTAAATCTTCAATCTGGGGAATCGTTGCCAACACAGACCGTGGTATAGCATGTTCAGCTAAAGAACTACAACCATGGAGGACTGATGCTTGTGTTTATGTCCTGCCATGATCCCTGTTCAATTTACCAGCATCATAATACTTGACCTAGTTGCCAATGTGAAATGAAATTGAGCACCAGTGTTGCTGTATGTGTGGTGGGGTTAGAGAAAGAAACATTGAGCTGTAATCTGGTCTCCTCATGAGCAAGTTCTCTACCTTCCTGTCTGCTGACCCAGGGCTCGCCCACATCTAAAAACTCTTAACTCTAATAGATTGTTTAAGATATGTCTTTTTAAATGCTTAGTTGATATACATATTGTTGCACTAAACTGTTTTATGAACAACAATTTAATTCAAATTTGCTGTTTTTTTTTTTTTTTTTTTTGTAGGTCAGAAGATTTCTAACAACTTCTGTTAGAAACACCCACAAACTCTCTTCCCTGGACGAAGTCTCTCAGAAAATATTCAAAGCAGCTATCGGAGGATAAAGCTGCCCTTTCAAAAAATATGGAAGATCTGAACTCGGATTCCGTCACGGCACCTTTACAGAAGGTCTCATCTGTGGAAAATGCCAGTGTCGGAGATAAAAAAGAACCAGTCGCCGTCAAAAAGCGTCCCGACATAATTATTCCAAAGGTTGAATTACCAACTAGGGGTGGCTATACTTACCAACAAAACATAATGACTAAAATTTTACAGAGTGCACTGAACGTCGAACAAATCCGTATCGGCTCAAGATTTGTGGGCTACGTGGAGTTTGCTTGCAATCCACATCACTTCTGGATCAGAACTCAACGTCGTAACCGTGAGTTCAAGAAAATGATGGAAAAACTGACCAATCATTTCCACGATGTTGATTCGAACTATAAGATTTTGTTCAAACCACAGCTCGGGGCGTTGTGCTGTGCAATGTATGAGGAAGACCATCACTTCTACAGGGCAGTGGTTATTGATACCGACATTGACAAAGCTACTGTCCTGTACTACGACTTTGGAGACGTGAAAACTGTGCCATACCCTCTGATAAAAAACATCCCGGGGACAATCGACAGCCAATCACCATTTGCCGTTTGTTGTACTCTGGTGAAGCCCTTCCTGTGGGATGAGATCTGGTCCAGCAAAAGACACCAACAATTCAGAAGAGAAGTCGCAGGCAGAGCCTTAATAGTTCAGGTCAGGAACATAAACCCGATGCAACTTGAAGTCGACCTCTTTGAGGAAGAAAGCGGCAACAGCATTGCTGAACTTTTGATGCATAGCCCGGACGAAGAGGATTCTAAGGTGCAAGATGAAAATCTTGAGGACAAAACAACAATTCCGGGTGGCTTTCTGTATAGAGATAAAGTTATGGCTGGCGCTTTAGCGAATGCACGGAGCGTTGAACAAATCCATATCGGCTCAACATTCGTGGGCTACGTGGAGTTTGCTCGCAATCCACATCACTTCTGGATCCGAACTCAAAGTCGTAACAGTGAGTTTGAGGAAATGATGGAAAAACTGACCAATCATTTCCGCGATGTTGATCCGAACGATGAGATTTTGTTCAACCCACAGCTCGGGTCGGTGTGCTGTGCAATGTATGAGGAAGACCATCACTTCTACAGGGCAGTGGTTACTGAAATTGACATTGACGGAGCTACTGTCCTGTACTTCGACTTTGGAGACGTAGAAATTGTGCCATACTATCGGATAAAAAACATCCCGGCGACAATCACCAGCCAATCACCATTTGCCGTTTGTTGTACTCTGGCAAAAGCCATCATGTCGGATGAAATCTGGTCCAGCGAAGAATGCGACCAGTTTAGAGAGGCTGTCGTAGGCAAAGCTTTAAAAGTTCACGTCAGCAACATGAACTCAACGCAACTTAAAGTTGACCTTTTTGAGATAGAAAGCGGCAACAACATTGCTGAACTTTTCAAGGTTAGCCCGGACGAAGAGGATTCCATGGCGCAAGATGAAAATCTTACGGACAAATCAAGGGTCCTGGACTCTACAGGAGACGAGCCCAAGGACACCTCGATGCTGACAGACGCTCACACTCAGCGCGACCCAAATGAAGGAACACATCATTCAGGAGAATCTCAACAGTCTTTTGCTTACTCTTCGTTTGATCTGAGCACTGGAACTGAGCTAAATGTGTTTGTTACACACGTATGCAATCAGACTGAGATCTACTGCCAACTGGATAAGAACTATGTAACAGTCGAAGGGCTGGAAAATAAAATCCAAAAGGAAATGGAAATGATAAAGGAAGTCCAAACGATCAAGGGGAAGAAGCAATGTCTGGCAAAATACTCTGATGGACACTGGTACAGAGCCCTGGCCGAGCCCAGTCCGTGGCCCCAGTATCTCCGCATCTTTTTTGTCGATAATGGCAACAGGTCTATGTCTGATATAGAGCAGGTCCACTTCATTCCGGAGAACAGCAAGGTTCTGTTGCGTACGCCCATGCAGGCTGTGAGGTGTCACTTATATTCAGTGCCTGCAGGAGAGCTCTTTGCGGAGGTTAAAAGATGGCTGAAATCCCAGGTCCATCGCAAGGAGATGAGGGCGGTCGTACAAGGGCAGAGAGACGATGGTTCGTTCGATGTCGAGCTCTTTGACGGAGAGTTTAACATCAATGAAAAGCTGAAGGAACTTATTTCGAGTCTTTCGCTCTAATAGTGCAGCGGAACCAGGTACGACCACCATTAAGCATTCACCTGTGCAGAAGAAAACAGTGACCTTGTTTTTTTTGTTTTTTTTAATTATTTCCAGGTCCCAAGTGGAAAGTTCCCGTGGCGCCCCGACTTGGGCAGGTGGTGAAACGCAGTAACGCTCTGAAGCTTGTCCACCAGAAAAGAGACAATGTAAATATGAGGATCTGAATCTTAAGATGAGTTCATTTAGAAAGCATTCATTTTGTAGATTTTTTTTTTCTTTATTTTTTTTATTCTTCGGGCTTCCTCCTGATTTAGAAGCAGCTTCTTCAATTTTAGGAAAAAATCATGGAATTAGTCAAAATCAGAAAACTCAAAAAAATGTATTGTTTTTTTTTCATTCTGTTTTGTTTATTTTTACGTTTTTTTTGGACTGTGAAATTTAAATGCTGTGATTCTGATTTTTTATTTTTTTTTTTACTGGTAAAGTTAAAGAAAACCAGGCTTAATTTATTTTTAAAACGGGAGTATTTTTGTTACCGTAAGCTTTGAATTGTTTAATCACAAGGTTGGTTGTTTTTTTATAAACATGTAAAAACATCAAAACTGTGTTTTTGGCCGTTTCTTGTTTTAAAACTAAAGATCAGAGAAAAAAAAAATCATTGGTTCGGGCAGCTGGGTAGAAGAAAGGTGGAGTGACCGACCGACCGACCGTCCGTCCCTCCGTCCGTCAGTCAGTTAGTTAGTTTGGTTTTAACATGAAAATGCTAATGATGACTATTTAATGGGGGAGGTGATAGCCCAATGGTAGAACGTTTGTTTTGGACCGGGACAAGCCGGTTTGATTACCTTTGACCTCATGTCCAGGTGTCCTTGAGGAAGACCCTAACCCCCTATTTCTCCCACCATTGGTGCCGTCCTGGCAGCCTGCTGCAGTGTAATGGACCACACAAATTTCCCTGTTGAGGGATGAATAATGTATGTAAACATTAAAGTTTGAAATGCCCAACAGGTTTTTTGTGTGTGTCTGTCTGTGTAATCAGCTGCTCATGGCTCTGTCTCAAAGTCAAGTTAAGGGAAAACTAGGCTGGAGATAAAGATTAAAGCAAAATAAAAAGTTATATATATATATATATATATATATATATAAAACACTCCTAAAAATCATGAAATTTTTCATTGTAATACAAAAACTGATTTGAAAAGCAAACACTTCCTGTTGGTGACGACATATACGTCTCCACTACCGTACGTGCTCCCGTGTGATTCTTGTTACTATAGCAACCACAATCGGCTCTCGAACCATGTTTCAGGTACATTTTCTGATAAACCTGCTTTGTTTTCTTAATGATACTTCCTACTGATTGGGGTGGGGGCTTGGGGGGGTGATGTGAGCGCGTGCAGTAAAACACTTCCTGGTTACATCATCATGTGAACATGTGATTGGTGGAGCAGGTGTTTCCATGGAAACGTGATGAAATCAATAAAACGAGAAAAACACGGAGAAGGTTTTTCATTCCATGGAAACCACGACGAGTCGAGAGACCTGTTTTAAAAAAAAAGTTTGTTTCTGATTCAAAATTTTAAAAAACTTTACAAAAAAATACTTTAAAAATGACAAAATTTTGCAAAGTTGGCAAAAAAATTGCAAAAACCTAAAAAAAAATTTAAAAATGTTTACAAAATATCACACACACAGCCGCAGCAGCAGGGGGCGGCATGCTGCTGCTGCAGCCGTTAGAGCGCAGAAGAAGGAAGGCTCTGTAAAAATATGACAGTGTTTCAGCGAAAAAGTGCTAAAACACGATCAAACGTCCCTCAAAAACATCCGAATTCAAAACGAGCCGCTTTCTAAAATCAGTGTGTAACTATCGGTGGGGTTCCGGAGGAATGTCAAAACGGTTTTCATGGAGAAAACGGCTTTTTATCGAGCTGGCTTCCTGGATCAGAGCTGACTTCCGGGGTGAAAATTCAGATAAAAATACAGTCAAAACTAATAAAAAACAGCGTGACAGCGTTTGATATTAGCGCCGAATTGCGTGTAAAATCAATGTTTCACCGTCCGGTCTGTCCGTTTTTTTCTCCGGTCCTTCATTACTGAGAAAAACCTCGTTTTGTCTTAAATTGCAGGAAATGTCTTAGGAATTTGTTTTTGTTTTGTTTTTTAAAAATCGTTTTTTTGGGGGTCGAGACGGCGAGGCTTGTGTTTTTGAAACGATTCTGAGAAAATTCTTTTCGAAAAACTTTTTTTTTTTTTTGCCAGGAGTAGCAGCAGCACGGTGGGTGGCGCTGACTGTCTGGCTGTGTGTGTGTGGCCCCGCGACAGACTGGCGACCTGTACCCTGCCAGATGCCCGAACCTCCCTATCTGGCTCCTCTCGACCAAAAAGCAGGGGGTGTGACTTGGGGAATAGGGGGAGGGGCTTATAGGGGAAGGGAAGGGGCTTGTGGAAATAGTGGAGGGGTTGACCAGGTGCCCGAACCTCCCCACCTGGCTCCTCTCGCACCCAGAGGAGGGGCGTGGCCTGGAGAGAGGGTGACGGGCCTGGGGAATAGGGGAAGGGGCTTACGGAGGACGGAGAGGGGTCAACCAGGTGCCCGAACGTCCCCATCTGGCTCCTCTCGAACCCAGAGGAGGGGCGTGGCCTGGGAGCGGGGGAGGGGACTGGGGAAGGTGGCGTGGCCTGGGAAGCTGAAGAGGGGGCCTGGAGAGGAAGGGGGAAGGGGCTTCGGGAGAAAAGGGAGGGGTCAACCACATGCCCCAACCTCCCCATCTGGCTCCTCTCGAACCCAGAGGAGGGGCGTGGCCTGGGGAGGGGACTGGGGGAAGGGGGAGTGACCTGGAGAGGAAAGGGGAAGGGGCTTCGGGAGCAAAGGGAGGGGTCAACCAGGTCCCCCAACCTCCCTCGCTGGTCCAGCCGGTCCAGCCGGTCCGACTGGTCCGACTGGTTCAGGTTTTAGTCAGGAAGCTGGTGGAAGGAACGAACCAGGTACTGTTCCGTTCCGTCGTCTTCCTCCTATCTAGTGCCAGGTCATCATGGGTAACACCCTCAGAGGGTAAACCCAGTCTTCTCTCACCCCCGCTGCATCCTCCAGCTCAGCCAGGAGGATCCTGAGGTGTTCCCTGTCCAGCTGTGAGACATAGTCTCTCCAGCAGGTCTAGGGTCTGCCTCTGGGTCACCTCCTGGTGGGACGGAACACCTCACCAGAGAGGGAGGCATCCTAACCAGATGCCCGAACCACCCCATCCGACCAGGAGGAGGAGCGGGTCTACAGAAGGTTGCAGCTCGGCTGGAGGATGAAGAACCAGATCACCAGATGAGAGTGCGGCCATGACACCAGATGAGAGTGCGGCCATGACACCAGATGAGAGTGCGGCCATGACACCAGATGAGAGTGCGGCCATGATCACCAGATGAGAGGGCGGCCATGACACTTTGAGAACCAACGCAGGTAAAAAAAAAAACGAGCGAGAGAAGATTTGATGTTTACCATTTATTTTCATGTGTGTTTAATTAAAAAGACAATAGAAAAGAAATGGTTTACCGAACTCTTTATCCATTGGCTAAGGTAAGAAAAACAACTTTTTAGAATGTTTTATTAGCGACGGTTTTATTTTCTATTTTATATGATGATCAGTGGAGGCTGGTGGTAAAAAAAAACTCGGGGGCGGGGGCGCACATTTTTCAAACACACAAGCAACCTGGCTCCTCTCGCACCCAGAGGAGGGGCGTGGCCTGGAGAGAGGGTGACGGGCCTGGGGAATAGGGGAAGGGGCTTACGGAGGACGGGGAGGGGTCAACCAGGTGCCCGAACGTCCCCATCTGGCTCCTCTCGAACCCAGAGGAGGGGCGTGGCCTGGGAGCGGGGGAGGGGACTGGGGAAGGTAGGCGTGGCCTGGGAAGCGGAAGAGGGGGCCTGGAGAGGAAGGGGGAAGGGGCTTCGGGAGAAAAGGGAGGGGTCAACCACATGCCCCAACCTCCCCATCTGGCTCCTCTCGAACCCATTTATTTTCATGTGTGTTTAATTAAAAAGACAATAGAAAAGAAATGGTTTACCGAACTCTTTATCCATTGGCTAAGGTAAGAAAAACAACTTTTTAGAATGTTTTATTAGCGACGGTTTTATTTTCTATTTTATATGATGATCAGTGGAGGCTGGTGGTAAAAAAAAAAAAAAAAAACTCGGGGGCGGGGGCGCACATTTTTCAAACACACAAGCATACACCCACACACAACAAATATATCTATATTTTGAGACATCCTCTATATAAAAGAGATCACATGCCAGTACATACATATTTAAAAGTTTTATTTTCACATGTATATGATCCACCCTACTTGAACAGAAATTTGGCCCTTCTCTCTTTCTACTACGAAAATTTTTAATTACCTTCTAATTAAAGTCTCACATGTTTGTGATTATATTTTTCTCTTGATGGCGACAATCTCTATGGATTCAGCAGTGAAAATAATGGACGGGTCGTGGGCGAGATTATGGGTCAGACATGCACATTCGTGAAGCGTTCCTCGTTAGCCTTGAATGGTAATTTTCTTCCAAAAACACATTTTCTTGTCTGTATGCCCCAGATACATTCATACCAACAGACATGCTGAGGCATTCTTGCCACGGCTGGGATTTGAAGCCACACTCTTTTTTTATGGGAAAAAGGCCTCAGCAGACATACCTCTTGTTTCTGACTTGTTGTGGAGCTAGCAGAGCTATCTTGTTGAGCGGATGCTCAATGCTTTAACCAATGTTTAACCACAGGAGGCAGTATTAAAAAAAACAAAACACTAAGACAATCATCACTTCTACACATGCCTGTTGGAATTAATACCTTAAAAAAAAACTAATGAAGTAGGTGGAGTGAGAAATGGGAGAAAGCAGGTTTAGATGGTGCCCAACATATTAATGCAAGCTTATGTTTACTTGTAATGAAGTTGAAAAAGGTCAAGTAAAGGCTTTTTTAATCAATGCGCTAACTTGGAAGGTGACCGAGACCACTGCCAGAGTTCAACTTCAAAGACACTAAACAAGGCTTACGATGTGATTGCCAAAATAAATTGGTATGATATAACATTATTCTTTGCTTCAAGGCACTGCTGGTATTTTAATCCAGGTTAGGAGACAGAAGAAACGGCCAGGATCTTTCACGTGTACGCCTCCTTAAAAATGGCACCCAGGGGAATGTGGTTACCAACAATTAATTCCCTGATGGGCTAATGGTTAGAAATCTGAACTTTCACCATCGTGGCCGGGGTTCGATTCCTGGTCAAACTATGAAACAAGCACAATAAACAGTGTGTAGTCTTAAGGTTTTATTTATGTTTTTTTGTTCACTGATAAAATTCATAACACATTGATGTCCTGATTTGACTTTTTCCACGTACTCCTGTGATAAGCCGGTGGTGAGGATGATGCGAGAGAGGACTCAGGGTAACAGTGTGACTCAGCAGTACAATAAGCTTCATGAGGAATACAGTGAGGCATGGTTAGAGCGGGCTCTGCTGTATCTCTCTGCATGTGAGCCTTTTGTCAGCTCACACGTCCTGGAGCGTCCCGTCTTCTCTGAGCCTCCCTACCCTCCCACTATCCCGAAGCCCAAGTGGCTTATGCCGGTGTACTGCAGGGATGTGCTGTCGCGGCTGGACGAGGTGAAAGCCAAGATCACCTCTGTGTTTGGCACTATCCTGAAGATAGATTCCACCAAGAAGGTCAATTTATTACATTAATAGATATTCAAAATGGATTTGAATAAAAAGTACATTTGAGTTTCATTTTGTTTAACAGTTAAATTAGTTTTTTTTTTTTTAACACAGTGTTTTGTATTTTCCATTAGGTGACTAAAAACTTGCTGGGGCAGCCAGAAACACAGCCGCCTGGTGCACAAATGTGGGCAACGAACACGAACAGGTACTTTGCTCTGTGCTAACAGCAGCAGAGGGGCACGAGCTCTGGCCCATGGCAGCTGGACTCATGAAGCGTTACAGGGAGGCAGGAGTACCACCGCCTGCCATCATGTACGTGGACAGAGACTGCTGCAGCCTACATGGACGGTCCCAGGTCAAAGCCATTTTCTCAGAGTGGACTTCAAGTGCGCCTGGACATCTGGCACTTCATGCGGCGCTTTGCCGCGGGAGTTACCACAGAAGCTCATCCACTCTATGGAGTCTTCATGGCTCGGCTGTCTCGCTGCATATTTGAGTGGGACCCAGAGGACGTGGCTGCTCTGCGTCGGGCAAAGCAGGGGGAGCTATTGGCCAGTGGCATGGGACGCGTGTCTGAGACGGCCCTGGATGAGCGGATCGGCAGGAAAGAGCTGGCACTCCACTGCAGGAGGAGAACTGGAGGAGTGGAGGAGACCGCCCGGCTGATCAAGGCACTTATTGATCAGACGGACGGAAGAAAGACACACTGGGTGTTCCGCTGTTGGACCATGACCGCATCCAGCAAATCTGGCTGGACCAGCAGAGACACAACGCCTGTATTCAGGACCTGCCAGGTTTTCCCCTGTATATGAAAACTGGCACCCTGAAAAAGGGCGGTGTGGAGCGTAGCACTTATCGCTGTGCTCGTGGCTCCACCTCTCTTGAGTCTTTCCACCTTCACCTTAACCGTTTCATCTCAGGTGGGTGTCGATTTTTTTCATCCGACTTTTTGTGTGTGATACATCTGCAACAATGATCTAATTTTACTGTTGTTATAACAAGGAACAAGTGCCAGTGACGCCCATTTCCAGGCATATCTGCTGGATGGCTTGATGCGCTGG
Source organism: Neostethus bicornis (assembly GCA_902685375.1). Lineage (NCBI taxonomy): Eukaryota > Metazoa > Chordata > Actinopteri > Atheriniformes > Phallostethidae > Neostethus > Neostethus bicornis. The sequence continues at coordinate 46,919 of CACRXE010000081.1, forward strand.
AATGCATCAAGAATGCGCTGGAATGAGGACAGCGCATGAGGAAGAAGCCTGTGAAGGAGGAGTTAAACCTCCGGATCTACAGCAGCTCTCAGAAGGAGGCTCTGCACAATATAGGCAACAAAGTCCTTGGAAAATCTCTGGTCTCCGGCTACTATCCTCCAGGGGCTTACACGGGTAAACACAAAAAAAGTTGTTTATCCAATAAATAAACTGTCAGTCTACTGAAATAAATGACAGCATGAAGTATGTGAATAAGTAGTAATCTGCACTTACAGTATGACTTACGTCTTCATAAGGTTTGTTTCAGGAGAGAATCTTGGGATTGAGTATCTATACAGTCGGACTGACAAAGCTCTGACTGTATTAGAGAGTCCAGAAGAGGAGGACAGGCTGACGGAGCAGGTGCAGGACGAGCTGCTACTGCAAGATGACGGCTTTGTGGAAGGAACCCCAGAAGACATGACAGTTCCTGTGCTGTTTGAACCCAGAGTGTCAGCTCCAGCTCAAAGCAGTGACTCCGTGGCAGAGGTACTCTTCTATAAATATACAAAGTATATATATACATATAAATGATTTATGTTGCTTGAATTTTTGTAATTACTTTTTTTTTGATTATACAAACTTTGAAATACTAATCAGATGAGTAATATTGAAAAGATTAGTATTTTTTGTTTTACTTTTCTAACCACTAACTCTATTTAACGTCTCTTCAGCACGTCACTGTCCACCAGCCTGCATCACCACAGCCCTCCACCTCCTGGCAAGCAGAAGGTGTCGCTGGCTTGCCTCTATCGGATGTTACGGATTCAGAAACCAGCCTTGCTGATCAGCCTTCGGTGAGTATATCATTTTGGTTCATATTTACACCTTTATGTGCATAAAGAGCAGTTTGCTTTTTAAAGAAATTGTGAAAAAAATGTGTTTACTTTTGCATTTACACAAAACTACAAATATGGTTCAGAAAAATAATGCAATGCAAATCATTTTTTATTTGAGATTATCCCCACTTTGAAAAAAAAGTGAATTGTGATGTTTCTGTTTCTCAGGCTCCAGTTCTGGGACCTGATGGTGCAGCTGGCTGGGATAAGGTGCAGGACTTGGCTGTGCATCTCGTCTCCTTACGAGAGCTATCCTACCTGGACGACCAGCGGATCAAAGACACCATCCGTCTGTGGAGTGCTCTTCTCGAGGGGGACAAGCCCAGCCCAGACACCAGGTCAAGCTCAGCAAAGGCCCCTTTAAAGCCCCCAAGGGTAGCGGAGAGACAGCAGGTGTGGAGAGCGTGAAGCGGTGCATGGTTGGACATCCTGGTGGTCCGGCTCAGTGGCCTGGCACCAGTCGCATTGTCGAGGCGATGTGCAACAAGCTGTGCGCGTTGCACAGGTACCCGACCAAAAATGGAGGTGTGTCAGTTCCTCGATGGAGTAAAATCCTGAGAGACTACACCACCACATACGCGAGCTGGTGCTGAACTGTCCAGCTGTCATGGAGGCCACCTCTCTGCAGCTGTTTGTTCTTGTTGTATCTGACTTGTGTCCTCGGCCATCCGGCCGATCCTCGAAGAAGTCGTGGATACGGCAAATAACCAGGACAGGGACTGGTTTTCTAGAGCAGGCTTTTATTGTTAGAAGTTTGTACACACACTCACGCTGGGGCACAGGCAGACAGGAGAGCCCCGTTATTCGTGATCATCTTGCTTATATCATGGTTGAGAAAATGGGGGAGGCTGGCGATCACCCTTAATTTCTCCAAATATGGCCTGTACTCTGTCTGTACTCTCATTACCAGCCACCTGGGAAAACAGGGGAGGCTGGCGATCACTCTTAATTTCTCCAAATATGGGCTGTACTCTGCCTGTACTCTCATTTACCAGCCACCTGGGAAAAGATTCATTAACATTGCTTTCTTAGTATCACTGGCTCTTAGTCTGCTAATCTTTGCCAGGGACTTTCCATGAAGACATTTCACTGACACACAGTACATAGTCACCTGTTGTTTTCCCCCTGACTCTGGGTCAGGCTGACTCCCTGACTCTGGGTCAGCCTGTCCCCCTGATATTGAAGCAATATACCACATTCTCAACCAGAAGACACTTCTCCAGTGGTGAGTTTAGACGCTATAGTTTAACATAAAAATGCTTAATGCAATGATTCTAATTGTGTCGTGTTTGCAGGTTTCAGCGGAAGGAGAACAGGCAGGAGAGGAGTGTCCTCCAACAAGGTGTCACCAAGGAGACGTCTATGCCAACGTCATCGGCACCGCTCCCTCCTCCGCTAAAAAAGCAGGTGCAAAGAACCTCCTCGAGGCACGACTTTGGCCACCAGCAAAACAGAGCAGGACAGGCTCCAAAACTGCGGCCTGGTCCTCCTTGTAAGCGGCCTGGTTCTGCTGCTGATCCTGCTCTTGGTGCTGCTGCTGCTGTTGCTGCTACGCATCCCATCGCACCAGCGGCTCCTCTACCAGTGCCAGCCCAGCTACTGTCTCTCTCGACACAACAGCCAATGCCCCAACCAGTCCAAGGCTTCTTTTTTGTGAGAGCCGCTGGTGTCAACACGCAGACCACAGCACCCTCCACATTTGCTTTCCCCTCCTCCACGGTGCCCGTTACCATAACACCAGCTCCTCTTCAAATTTCACCCGTGGCAACTCCCTACGTTAATCCTGTGTCCAGAAGCACAATATGCAATAGGAAACGTAGGGCAGAAGAGGAGGCAATGGGCATTAAAAGGAGGTCATATAAACATCAGGCACCATTTAACACGTGCTCCAAATGTGGCCTGCCTGCTACCAAATGCTTCGGACACAGCCGTTATGGCAGTGCTTTATTTTGTTCCCGGACTTCTGGTGGGAAAACTGTGGAACAATGGCTGACTGAACAGCGACAGAAACCCAAAAACCCACCCTTCTGATTTGTTCAGGGATTTATACTTTTGTAAATATTGTTAATAGTGAATGTGTGTACATATATATATATATATATATATATATATATGTATGTATATATGTATATGCAGCTTCCTTCTCTTGGATCCTCCTATCATAACTGTGTGTATCTCATGCCACGCTACATCCCAGTATTCAAACGTCTCCCTCAGGAAGTAAAAACTATCAAATGTTGGTCTGAAGACAGCATTTCAACTCTTCAGGCTTCATTTGAGTGTACAGACTGGAACTGCTTTTTTGAGGGATGTGATGATTTCAACATTTTATGTGAAACTATTTCTTCCTATGTAACATTTTGTGTGGATATCATCGTTCTATCCAAGAAGGTTGTTATTTATCCAAATAACAAACCCTGGATAACTAAAGAACTCAAATCCACAATCAACAGGAAGAAACTGGCCTATTGCACTGGTACCCAGCTCGAGAAAAAAGCTGCATCCCGAGAGGTGAAGAGAGACATTAGGAAAGCCAGACTGAAATATAAAGAGAAAATTGAAGGCCAATATTGTGGTGGGGATCTTCGAGCGGCCTGGAGGGGGATTAAAAACACGTAAATGAAATAATAATTTCTCAAGATCAGTGACAACTCTGTTTAGACAAGTTAAAATGGGTAAAGCAAAGGGCCCTGATGCCATTTGCAGACGCACCCTTCACCACTGTGCCGCCCAGCTCAGTAAATTATTTCAGAGATGTGCTGATCTCGGTCAGATACCTTCCCTATTGAAGACGTCCACAGTGATTCCTCCTCCTAAGTCAAGCAAGTCAAAGGAATTGAGTGAATTCAGACCAGTAGCACTTACCTCACTGGTAATGAAAAGCTTTGAAAACATTTTAAAACAGCTTATTTTATCGAAGACAGAGGAAAATCTGAAAACACTACAATTTGCATACCAACCTAAAAAAGGAGTGGAAGACGCTAAAATATTTTTATTGAATCTTGTGTTCAAGCACCTTGAAAATGCAGGTGCTCATGTCAGACTTTTATTTGCAGACTTTTCCTCAGCTTTTAACAAAATGCAGCCACACATTTTAATCAAAAAGCTGGCATCTGATTTTAATTTTTCTGATCAACTTCTTTTATTGATTTCAAATTTTTTAACAGACAGTGTCCAGCATGTTTTAGTAAAATGGTAAAATGTCCCCTCCTGTAATGTCCAACATTGGATCTCCTCAGGGTTGTAGAACAATTGGCCTTTGGGACTGATAAAGTATTCTGATTCTCTGTGTGTGTGTGTGTGTTCCCTGATCTGTACGTTTTATACAAATTTTCTATTTATTTTCTTGTGTGTGTTTTACTAACTTTTGATACTAATTTTGATTTATTTATATTTTTTTCTTATGGTTAATCATTTTTCAATTGTTTTGTTGTGGTTAATAAATTTCACAATTGAAGAAAAAATCTTTTTGAATTATTTTGCTTTGAGAAGATTTTCTTACCTGAGATCCAGCATATGGAATACACCCAGATACTTTTACTGTCTTAGAACAGAGTTTAAAGTTTATTTTACAGATCTAATACCACACACACCTATAGAACTACAAACAACACAATATTTTATTTAATTTGACAGTGATAATACACACCCATAGACACAAAGCAAATAAAATGACACAAGAGTTTATTTTGCAGCAATCATAAACGCACGCACACGCGCGTTGGTGCACACACATTACAAATTAACACGAAAAAAAAAAAAACACATCTGTTGTGACAAAATAAAAATTTATTCACATAGTTTTAATCATTTTAAAACCTAAAAAACTGAGGGACTAGAATGCGCACTATATGCACAGTTTGGCGGAGGAACGACGTGCATCGCCGTTGAACGAGAGGTTGTGAGTTCGCGTACAACAAAGAGAAAGTGAAAGTGAAAATATTAAGATCTGTGGATTAAAGCAGCTGAAAGTTTCCAAAATCATTTCATGACATCCGGAGGGTCCTCACACGTACAGACCGGGCGCATTTGCGCATCCTTTCTGCATTATGAAAAGTTACTATATTGCGCCGGAGCCTCTTGCGCTAGTGGTTTCATCTGTGTGAGCAGGGGCCATGCTAAGTCTTCTCTGTAGTCGTTCCAATTTTAGTATATGTGATGCCAGAGCAACACAATAAGTAGTGAGTGTTGTGCTCCACTTGTTGGGCATGTGCATTACACCACCCTGCACAGTGGTTGAAAGGCAGAAAGGATTTTGAGTCATTTGGGGTTTTTTGGATCAAAACTTTTTTTCTTTGCCTGTATGCTGCTCCTTTAGACAGGTCACTGTAAGACATAATTAAACAGCTCAATGTGTTGACAGGGTTCAATTTTATTTCCAAATTGCAGGTCTTGCACGTCACACAAATGCATTGTGAGAAGTTTTAGAGCAATGTTGTCTCAGCCAATTAGAAGGCTAAAGACATAAAGAGGTAATAAGTTACTAAAAGTGTCACCTTTAACAACCCTGCTTTCAGAGATTGCTACAGGGATTGTTTTTCTTTTTTACTTTTCAGACGTTTATTTGCATGTAAATAAATGAAAACTCTTTCTGGATTGACTGAGTCCATTGTTGATGTGTGGGCACAGCTTGCCGTCTCAGAGGTATTGCAATGCGTCTTCATTCGCTGTAATTGTTTACTATTTGCTTAATCTATGTGTTTCAGGTGTCACTTAGTGCTGTGGCTTAGCTGGTGAAAGTGCCTTTTCAAATAACTTTTTTGATTTTATTTGACATTGATAATACACACCCAGAGACACAAAGTAAAAAAATGACACAATTTTAATCTGTTCTTTATTTTAGAGCAGATTATGAATTGGGCATACGGGTTTGAATGACGAGCTCAGGATTATGGGAAAGCATTTGGATGGGAGCTGTGATTTCTGTGGGTAGATGAAAGGGTGGGACACATGCTGCTGATTTGTGATAAATATGAGGAAGAAAGAGAGGCTATGTTCGGGGTGCTGAGGAGTGTTGGGATGAGACAGGTTTGTTTGAGAGTGGTGTTTTTGTTTGGTCGTCACGGGTAGGGTTTTGGCGCTTCTTGGGAGTCAGTAGGTGGCGGTAATGCACCTATGTTGGTGCTTCACGCCTTCAACCAACAGAAGAAGAAAGTCAATTCAAATCCGGGAAACGGATTTGAAAAGCCGATTCTAACAGTTGAACGAAGCTCCCTTTGATTCAGAAAACATCGTTTCTATTGGTTTTTACTGTATTTAGAGTTTTTAAATAAGTGGAATTTGTTTTGTAGAAGTTTTAACGAAGAAGCTAGTTAAAAAAGAACGTTTTAAAGGTCTAATTAATGTTGAAACTTTTATCAAGACCTGAATAAACACGCGGTGATCGTTTGATCTTCAGTCAACTTGATGAGTTTCTAAGGAAAAAAAATCAGGTAAGAATCTTTTTACTCATTGATCCACTTTTAATACAAATTTCAATGTTTATTCACGAAGTTTTAAGAACTAAAAATTGTAAAATAAAACTAGCTTTTTTTTTTTAGCATTAGCATCGTTAGCTTAACAGTTAGCATCTGTTTTAAAACAGAAAAAGGGTTTATTTTTATTCAAAATATGTTAAAATCTAAATTAAAACTTAATCAAACATTATTTTTCTTTAATTAATAAAACTTTTAAGCAGTATTTTTTTTAATAATAATGAATTAACTTGATTTACAAGTGGTCTGAAAAAATAAAAATTGAATTGAATCTATGACATAAATATAGCTGCATGATGGCCTCACAGCAAGAAGGTCGGGGGTTCGAGCCCTGTGTGGGACGAAGGTTAGAACACTGGCCTTTCTGTGTGTAGTTTGCATGTTCTCTGATGTGTTCGTGGGTTTTCTACAGTTACTCCGGTTTCCTCCTGCTCTCCAAAAACATTCAATGTACTTTAATTCGCCGCTATGAAATTGCCCTCAGGAATGAGTCTGTGTGTTTGGCCCCACAGCAAACTAGCGACCTGTTTGGGGTGTATCCTGCCCCTCACCTAAATCAACCGGGATAGGGTCCAGTCAACTCCGCTTCCCCATTAGGGATGGACGGTTCAGAAGACTACATGAAATACTTTATTTTGTCTTCTGAGCCGTCCATCCCCATCTGGATCGTGGGATTGCCAAAGCTTATCCTGGCAGATTTAAGGGGAAGAGCAGGGTACACCCTGAACAGGTCGCCAGTCTGTCACAGGGCCACACACATACAACTATTCAAATCCGCACTCATTCCCAAATCTCCCAGTTTAAAATCGATTCTATCAGTTGAAGCTCTTTTTGATACAGAAAACATCGTTTTTATTTGTTTTTACTCTCTTTAGAGTTTAAAAAAAAGTGGAATTTGTTTTGTAGAAGTTTTAACAAAGAATCTAGTTAAAAACAATTGTTTTAAATGAGTTTTAAAAAGAAAAAAAAAATCAGGTAAGAATCTTTTTACTCATTGGTTCACTTTTAATACAATTTTCAATGTTTATTCACAAAGTTTTAAGATTCAAAAATCGTAAAATAAAACAAAAACTAGCGTTTTTTAAGCATTAGTAACGTTAGCTTAACAGTTAGCATCTGTTTTAAAACAGAAAAAGAGTTTCTTTTTATTTAAAATCTTTTAAAATTTAGATTAAAAGTTAATCAAACGTTTTTCTTAATTTAATGAAACCTTTAAGCAGTGCTTTTTAAAAATAAAATAAAGATTTAACTTGTTTTACATAAAAAATTATTGTTTTACTTGAAACAAAGCAGATCTTTCAGAATAAAAGGTTTAACTTTAGATTTAAAAGTTATTCAAATGATTTTTTTAAAACAATTTAGTCGTGATTAGCTTTAAAAACAGAGATTCATCATGATTTACATTAAAAACAAGTTTAGTTTGTTGTTTACTTTTAACAAAGCAAATCTTTCAGATTACAAGAGACTTTTTTACCACAACAAAACTTGTCTAAACTGAACTTCTTTCATTTTATGGAGCTGGTGAATCTACAACAGACTTTGATAGCGGTATTATCAGAGGTAGGATACCAGGAGGAGTGGCAATTCAATGGAGAAAAAACCTTGAAAAATATGTTAAAGTTGTAAGAATGAGAGCTGATTGGTGCATTGGATTACATTTCACATATGATAATAAGGACTTCACTATTTTAAATGTGTATATGTCATATTATGTCGCCAAAATGAAGATGGATATTTAAATAAGCTTGCTTATTAAATGCTTTTATCCAAGAGTGTGCTTTGTCTTGTGTTTATATCGTAGGAGACATGAATGCAGATGTTGCATTAATTCATTGTTTGGTAAACATATGTTACAGTTTTGTGAAGATCATAAATATATTTTGTCAAGCAAACTGCTATTACCAGCAACTAAAATCCTCATTAAAGATAGAAAAGTGTGTGATGTCCTGGGAAGGAGGAGGGAGGGAGAGAGTGAGTGGAGTAAGAGAGAAGGGGCCTGAGAGGGGTATCCACTTTACACTGGAATGTTTATGTTAAAATGTTCAATGATCATCAATGAAGGGTAAAAATGCTGGTCTTATTGAACCCAAACTATTTGTATATATAAAACTAATTTTGATATTAAAAAAAAAAATATAGTCATTCCTTTCCATTCCGTAGTCTTCCGCTGATCGGGAGCCGGGTCGCGGGGGCAACGGCTTCAGTCGGGAAGCCCAGGATTCTCTCACCCAAGCTGCGTCCTCAAGCTTACCCGAAAGGATCCCAAGTCGTTCCCCAGCCAGTTGTGAAACATAGACTCTCCAGCGGGTCCGGGGTCTGCCCCTTGGTCTCCTCCCAGTGGGACGTGCCCGAAACACCTCACAAGCGAGGCGCTCGAGGGGTATCCTGACCAGATGCCCGAACCACCCCATCTGGCTTCTCTCGACCTGAAGGAGGAGCGGCTCGACATTGAGCTCCTTCCGCATGGCAGGGCTCCTCACCCAATCTCTGAGTGACAGCCTAGCCACCCTGCGGAGGAAGCTCATTTCGGCCGCTTTTATCCGCAGTCTCATTCTTTCGGTCACCACCCACAGTTGGTGACCATAGGTGAGGGTAGGAACGTAAATCCAGAGCGAGAGCTTTACGAGTCGTCCTAGCAGCATCGTAGTTATTGCTGACACTGCACCGATCCGCCTGTGGATTTCCCCGCTCCATCCTTCCCCCACCCGTGAACAAGACCCCGAGATACTTAAACTCCTCCTCTTGGGGCAGGACGCTATGTCCTACCCGCAGGAGGGATTCCACCCTTTTCCGGGCGGGGACCATGGTCTCGTATTTGGAGGCGCTGATTCCGATCCCGGCCGCTTCACACTCTGCTGCAAATCGATCCAGTGAGAGCTGGAGATCCCGATCCGATGAAGCCAACAGGACCACATCATCCGCAAAAAGCAGAGATCCGATCCTGAGGTCAGGATCCAGGATCCTGGAGAGGGTATAGAGCTTTTCCATTGTTCCAGAATTTTTGTAAAATCATTTTGATCCAGTAAGTGGAGTTTTTAATTAATTCGATATGTATAGTTTAATATCAGCTTAAGTAACATTTCAGATTGCTAAAGCCTCACACCTTTATGGTTTGTTCGCTCCACGGTTGGCGGGTACTTTTTCGCTTTAACCAATCATTCTTTTCTGGTGGGGACCAGACGCAACATGTAATACATCTAAACAGTTAGTGTAGTCTGGAAAACAGAGCGTAAAAACAAAATTTGTATGAATAAACTTTCAAAACACTGTCTTTAAATCTTCAATCTGGGGAATCGTTGCCAACACAGACCGTGGTATAGCATGTTCAGCTAAAGAACTACAACCATGGAGGACTGATGCTTGTGTTTATGTCCTGCCATGATCCCTGTTCAATTTACCAGCATCATAATACTTGACCTAGTTGCCAATGTGAAATGAAATTGAGCACCAGTGTTGCTGTATGTGTGGTGGGGTTAGAGAAAGAAACATTGAGCTGTAATCTGGTCTCCTCATGAGCAAGTTCTCTACCTTCCTGTCTGCTGACCCAGGGCTCGCCCACATCTAAAAACTCTTAACTCTAATAGATTGTTTAAGATATGTCTTTTTAAATGCTTAGTTGATATACATATTGTTGCACTAAACTGTTTTATGAACAACAATTTAATTCAAATTTGCTGTTTTTTTTTTTGTTTTTTTTTGTAGGTCAGAAGATTTCTAACAACTTCTGTTAGAAACACCCACAAACTCTCTTCCCTGGACGAAGTCTCTCAGAAAATATTCAAAGCAGCTATCGGAGGATAAAGCTGCCCTTTCAAAAAATATGGAAGATCTGAACTCGGATTCCGTCACGGCACCTTTACAGAAGGTCTCATCTGTTATCTGTTAAAAGATGGCTGAAATCCCAGGTCCATCGCAAGGAGATGAGGGCGGTCGTACAAGGGCAGAAAGACGATGGTTCGTTCGATGTCGAGCTCTTTGACGGAGAGTTTAACATCAATGAAAAGCTGAAGGAACTTATTTCGAGTCTTTCGCTCTAATAGTGCAGCGGAACCAGGTACGACCACCATTAAGCATTCACCTGTGCAGAAGAAAACAGTGACCTTGTTTTTTTTGTTTTTTTTAATTATTTCCAGGTCCCAAGTGGAAAGTTCCCGTGGCGCCCCGACTTGGGCAGGTGGTGAAACGCAGTAACGCTCTGAAGCTTGTCCACCAGAAAAGAGACAATGTAAATATGAGGATCTGAATCTTAAGATGAGTTCATTTAGAAAGCATTCATTTTGTAGATTTTTTTTTTTCTTTATTTTTTTTATTCTTCGGGCTTCCTCCTGATTTAGAAGCAGCTTCTTCAATTTTAGGAAAAAATCATGGAATTAGTCAAAATCAGAAAACTCAAAAAAATGTATTGTTTTTTTTCATTCTGTTTTGTTTATTTTTACGTTTTTTTTGGACTGTGAAATTTAAATGCTGTGATTCTGATTTTTTATTTTTTTTTTTTACTGGTAAAGTTAAAGAAAACCAGGCTTAATTTATTTTTAAAACGGGAGTATTTTTGTTACCGTAAGCTTTGAATTGTTTAATCACAAGGTTGGTTGTTTTTTTATAAACATGTAAAAACATCAAAACTGTGTTTTTGGCCGTTTCTTGTTTTAAAACTAAAGATCAGAGAAAAAAAAAATCATTGGTTCGGGCAGCTGGGTAGAAGAAAGGTGGAGTGACCGACCGACCGACCGTCCGTCCCTCCGTCCGTCAGTCAGTTAGTTAGTTTGGTTTTAACATGAAAATGCTAATGATGACTATTTAATGGGGGAGGTGATAGCCCAATGGTAGAACGTTTGTTTTGGACCGGGACAAGCCGGTTTGATTACCTTTGACCTCATGTCCAGGTGTCCTTGAGGAAGACCCTAACCCCCTATTTCTCCCACCATTGGTGCCGTCCTGGCAGCCTGCTGCAGTGTAATGGACCACACAAATTTCCCTGTTGAGGGATGAATAATGTATGTAAACATTAAAGTTTGAAATGCCCAACAGGTTTTTTGTGTGTGTCTGTCTGTGTAATCAGCTGCTCATGGCTCTGTCTCAAAGTCAAGTTAAGGGAAAACTAGGCTGGAGATAAAGATTAAAGCAAAATAAAAAGTTATATATATATATATATATAT
>CACRXE010000082.1:10000-25000 GCA_902685375.1 Neostethus bicornis
TTAAAACTCACTGTGTTACTGTCTCTTTAAAACTCACTGTGTTACTGTCTCTTTAAAACTCACTGTGTTACTGTCTCTTTAAAACTCACTGTGTTACTGTCTCTTTAAAACTCACTGTGTTACTGTCTCTTTAAAACTCACTGTGTTACTGTCTCTTTAAAACTCACTGTGTTACTGTCTCTTTAAAACTCACTGTGTTACTGTCTCTTTAAAACTCCAAATAAACAGGAAAACTTCTGTTTTTTTTTTTCTCTGAACTTCAGATCGTTTGATAAAAAAATCTCTTGAGGCTCGAAAACGAGACTCACTGCCCGGCCCCGCCCACACCCACCGTGTATCCCCACTTACCCTCCCACCCTGCACGCCCCCTCACCCTCTAATTACCCTGTAATGCCAGTCATTACAAGCCTCCTGCCCGTTAGAAGTGGCTCAAAAATCCACGTCTAGGATGGCAAGGGTCAGCTGTGGAGGGATGGAAGGCTGCAGCCAATCAGCTTCTTCCCTGCCGTCTGTGTTTGTCCGTGGCGGTGCCACCAGCGTGCCACACGGTGATGGAGGAGGCGAGGATGGCTCACCCGTCTACCATCATCTGGGCAGCTTGGCTTTCTTCATCCTCTCCCCCATCCTTAAGGGCACCACCATCCTTAAAGGGCACCACCATCCTTAAAGGGCACCACCATCCTTAAAGGGCACCACCATCCTTAAGGGCACCGCCATCCTTAAAGGGCACCACCATCCTTAAAGGGTCCCTCTCATGCATTGTATCCTCTGCACACACACACACACACACACACATACAGAGACACACACACACACACACACACACACACACACACACACACACACACACAGAGACACACACACACACATATACAAGGCCTGGACATCACACACACACACACACACACACACACACACACACACACACATATACAAGGCCTGGACATCACACACACACACACACACACACACACATATACAAGCCCCGGACATCACACACACACACACACACACACACACACACACACACACACACACATACATATACAAGGCCTGGACATCACACACACACACACACACACACACACAAACACATATACAAGGCCTGGACATCACACACACACACACACACACACACACACACACACACACACACACACACACACACACATATACAAGGCCTGGACATCACACACACACACACACACACACACACACACACACACACACACACACACATATACAAGGCCTGGACATCACACACACACACACACACACACACACATATACAAGTCCCAGACATCACACACACACACACACACACACACACACACACACACACACACACACACATACATATACAAGGCCTGGACATCTCACACACACACACACACACACACACACACACACACACACACACACACACACATCAAAGCTAGAAAACTCTGGAACGTCCATTTTGCATGAGATGGACCCTTTAAGATCCGCTTCCTCGAGTCTACCGTGCCAATCGGAGGGTCTGTCAGGGTGAGTGGTGGGTGAGGAGGCATTTCTAAGGGTTGGGTCGTCACCCCGTCCTGCCAGGTCGTCCTGGATGCCCACATTCCTGTGGAACCAGGTTAATCAGACTCCACATTTGGCTCCTCCTCTTCCTCCTCCTGTGCCCACATCGTGACGTAATCCTGTCTCCTGCATCCATAAACACCCCTCTTTGGTCTTCCTATGCATCCTGCCTGGCACTTCCTCACCCTTGAAGGGAGTGTGTGTGACCCTGGGACAGGGTGGCAACCTGGTAAGGGGCCTGGTCAGACAGACCGTCTCGCCCAGCAGGTTAAACCCAACTTCTCTGATCTCTGTGGAGTTTTTAGGGTGAGTAGACACCTCCTCCCGGGCAGAGGTTGTCCTCTAAACACACCTCACCAGGTGGAAGGACGTCAGAGAGAGATGAGTGCCCCCCTCACCTGTGTGTGCCCCCCTCACCTGTGAACCTCACCTCAGCAACCAATCAAAAGCAACCCCAAAGTGTTTACAGCTACCAGGTTAGGGACGGATCAGGATGTGCTGATTCTAAGGAAACGCCTGTAAGACGAAGCCGTGGAATGAAAACCCCAAAAGGAAATGATCCAATAGGAAGTGACCTCACAGGAAGCGCCTGTTCACACATGGAAACGTTTTGTTTTCTTTTTCCCGGTCGAAAGAATTCTGAGTCATCCTGAGATTTTAATCCGGAGACGAACTCGTGTCCCGACGAGAGCGAGGAAGTCCCTCCTGTCTCCATGACGTCAGGGTTTTACTTCCTTCTGGAACGTTTCCTCCTTCTTTATCTCACCCCAACGCTGCCCATGGTGAGGGTAGAAACGTAGATCCTGGTTACCATGGTGATGGTAGGAACGTAGATCCTGGTTACCATGGTGAGGGTAGAAACATAGATCCTGGTTACCATGGTGATGGTAGAAACGTAGATCCTGGTTACCATGGTGAGGGTAGGAACGTAGATCCTGGTTACCATGGTGAGGGTAGGAACGTAGATCCTGGTTACCATGGTGAGGGTAGGAATGTAGATCCTGGTTACCATGGTGATGGTAGGAACGTAGATCCTGGTTACCATGGTGAGGGTAGGAACGTAGATCCTGGTTACCATGGTGAGGGTAGGAATGTAGATCCTGGTTACCATGGTGATGGTAGGAACGTAGATCCTGGTTACCATGGTGAGGGTAGGAACGTAGATCCTGGTTACCATGGTGAGGATAGGAATGTAGATCCTGGTTACCATGGTGAGGGTAGGAACGTAGATCCTGGTTACCATGGTGAGGGTAGGAATGTAGATCCTGGTTACCATGGTGATGGTAGGAATGTAGATCCTGGTTACCATGGTGATGGTAGGAATGTAGATCCTGGTTACCATGGTGAGGGTAGGAACGTAGATCCTGGTTACCATGGTGAGGGTAGGAACGTAGATCCTGGTTACCATGGTGAGGGTAGGAATGTAGATCCTGGTTACCATGGTGAGGGTAGAAACGTAGATCCTGGTTACCATGGTGATGGTAGAAACGTAGATCCTGGTTACCATGGTGAGGGTAGGAACGTAGATCCTGGTTACCATGGTGAGGGTAGGAACGTAGATCCTGGTTACCATGGTGATGGTAGGAATGTAGATCCTGGTTACCATGGTGATGGTAGGAATGTAGATCCTGGTTACCATGGTGAGGGTAGAAACGTAGATCCTGGTTACCATGGTGAGGGTAGGAACGTAGATCCTGGTTACCATGGTGATGGTACAAACGTAGATCCTGGTTACCATGGTGATGGTAGGAATGTAGATCCTGGTTACCATGGTGAGGGTAGAAACGTAGATCCTGGTTACCATGGTGAGGGTAGGAACGTAGATCCTGGTTACCATGGTGATGGTAGAAACGTAGATCCTGGTTACCATGGTGAGGGTAGAAACGTAGATCCTGGTTACCATGGTGAGGGTAGGAACGTAGATCCTGGTTACCATGGTGATGGTAGGAATGTAGATCCTGGTTACCATGGTGATGGTAGGAATGTAGATCCTGGTTACCATGGTGAGGGTAGGAACGTAGATCCTGGTTACCATGGTGATGGTAGGAATGTAGATCCTGGTTACCATGGTGAGGGTAGGAATGTAGACCCTGGTTACCATGGTGAGGGTAGGAACATAGATCCTGGTTACCATGGTGAGGGTAGGAACGTAGATCCTGGTTACCATGGTGAGGGTAGGAACGTAGATCCTGGTTACCATGGTGAGGGTAGGAACGTAGATCCTGGTTACCATGGTGAGGGTAGGAACATAGATCCTGGTTACCATGGTGAGGATAGGAACGTAGATCCTGGTTACCATGGTGAGGGTAGGAACATAGATCCTGGTTACCATGGTGAGGATAGGAACGTAGATCCTGGTTACAATGGTGAGGGTAGGAACGTAGAGCCTGGTTACCATGGTGAGGGTAGGAACGTAGAGCCTGGTTACCATGGTGAGGGTAGGAACGTAGAGCCTGGTTACCATGGTGAGGATAGGAATCTAGATCCTGGTTACCATGGTGAGGGTAGGAACGTAGATCCTGGTTACCATGGTGAGGGTAGGAACATAGAGCCTGGTTACCATGGTGAGGGTAGGAATGTAGATCCTGGTTACCATGGTGAGGGTAGGAACATAGATCCTGGTTACCATGGTGAGGATAGGAATGTAGATCCTGGTTACCATGGTGAGGATAGGAATTTAGATCCTGGTTACCATGGTGAGGGTAGGAACATAGATCCTGGTTACCATGGTGAGGATAGGAATCTAGATCCTGGTTACCATGGTGAGGATAGGAATTTAGATCCTGGTTACCACGGTGAGGGTAGGAACGTAGATCCTGGTTACCATGGTGAGGGTAGGAACGTAGATCCTGGTTACCATGGTGAGGGTAGGAACATAGATCCTGGTTACCATGGTGAGGGTAGGAACGTAGATCCTGGTTACCATGGTGAGGGTAGGAACGTAGATCCTGGTTACCACGGTGAGGGTAGGAACATAGATCCTGGTTACCATGGTGAGGGTAGGAACGTAGATCCTGGTTACCATGGTGAGGGTAGGAACGTAGATAATGGTTACCATGGTGATGGTAGAAACGTAGATCCTGGTTACCATGGTGATGGTAGGAATGTAGATCCTGGTTACCATGGTGAGGGTAGAAACGTAGATCCTGGTTACCATGGTGATGGTAGAAACGTAGATCCTGGTTACCATGGTGATGGTAGAAACGTAGATCCTGGTTACCATGGTGAGGGTAGGAACGTAGATCCTGGTTACCATGGTGATGGTAGAAACGTAGATCCTGGTTACCATGGTGAGGGTAGGAACGTAGATCCTGGTTACCATGGTGAGGGTAGAAACGTAGATCCTGGTTACCATGGTGAGGGTAGGAACGTAGATCCTGGTTACCATGGTGATGGTAGAAACGTAGATCCTGGTTACCATGGTGAGGATAGGAATTTAGATCCTGGTTACCACGGTGAGGGTAGGAACGTAGATCCTGGTTACCATGGTGAGGGTAGGAACGTAGATCCTGGTTACCATGGTGAGGGTAGGAACGTAGATAATGGTTACCATGGTGATGGTAGAAACGTAGATCCTGGTTACCATGGTGATGGTAGGAATGTAGATCCTGGTTACCATGGTGAGGGTAGAAACGTAGATCCTGGTTACCATGGTGATGGTAGAAACGTAGATCCTGGTTACCATGGTGATGGTAGAAACGTAGATCCTGGTTACCATGGTGAGGGTAGGAACGTAGATCCTGGTTACCATGGTGATGGTAGAAACGTAGATCCTGGTTACCATGGTGAGGGTAGGAACGTAGATCCTGGTTACCATGGTGAGGGTAGAAACGTAGATCCTGGTTACCATGGTGAGGGTAGGAACGTAGATCCTGGTTACCATGGTGATGGTAGAAACGTAGATCCTGGTTACCATGGTGATGGTAGGAATTTAGATCCTGGTTACCATGGTGAGGGTAGAAACGTAGATCCTGGTTACCATGGTGAGGGTAGGAACGTAGATCCTGGTTACCATGGTGAGGGTAGGAATGTAGATCCTGGTTACCATGGTGAGGGTAGGAACGTAGATCCTGGTTACCATGGTGATGGTAGGAATGTAGATCCTGGTTACCATGGTGAGGGTAGGAACGTAGATCCTGGTTACCATGGTGATGGTAGGAATGTAGATCCTGGTTACCATGGTGAGGGTAGGAACGTAGACCCTGGTTACCATGGTGAGGGTAGGAACATAGATCCTGGTTACCATGGTGAGGGTAGGAACGTAGATCCTGGTTACCATGGTGAGGGTAGGAACGTAGATCCTGGTTACCATGGTGAGGGTAAGAACGTAGATCCTGGTTACCATGGTGAGGGTAGGAACATAGATCCTGGTTACCATGGTGAGGATAGGAATGTAGATCCTGGTTACCATGGTGAGGGTAGGAACGTAGAGCCTGGTTACCATGGTGAGGGTAGGAACGTAGAGCCTGGTTACCATGGTGAGGATAGGAATCTAGATCCTGGTTACCATGGTGAGGGTATGAACGTAGATCCTGGTTACCATGGTGAGGGTAGGAACGTAGATCCTGGTTACCATGGTGAGGGTAGGAACATAGAGCCTGGTTACCATGGTGAGGGTATGAACGTAGATCCTGGTTACCATGGTGAGGGTAGGAATGTAGATCCTGGTTACCATGGTGAGGGTAGGAATGTAGATCCTGGTTACCATGGTGAGGATAGGAATTTAGATCCTGGTTACCATGGTGAGGGTAGGAACATAGATCCTGGTTACCATGGTGAGGATAGGAATGTAGATCCTGGTTACCATGGTGAGGATAGGAATTTAGATCCTGGTTACCATGGTGAGGGTAGGAACATAGATCCTGGTTACCATGGTGAGGGTAGGAACGTAGATCCTGGTTACCATGGTGATGGTAGGAATGTAGATCCTGGTTACCATGGTGATGGTAGGAATGTAGATCCTGGTTACCATGGTGAGGGTAGAAACGTAGATCCTGGTTACCATGGTGAGGGTAGGAACGTAGATCCTGGTTACCATGGTGATGGTACAAACGTAGATCCTGGTTACCATGGTGATGGTAGGAATGTAGATCCTGGTTACCATGGTGAGGGTAGAAACGTAGATCCTGGTTACCATGGTGAGGGTAGGAACGTAGATCCTGGTTACCATGGTGAGGGTAGAAATGTAGATCCTGGTTACCATGGTGAGGGTAGGAACGTAGATCCTGGTTACCATGGTGATGGTAGAAACGTAGATCCTGGTTACCATGGTGATGGTAGGAATTTAGATCCTGGTTACCATGGTGAGGGTAGAAACGTAGATCCTGGTTACCATGGTGAGGGTAGGAACGTAGATCCTGGTTACCATGGTGAGGGTAGGAACGTAGATCATGGTTACCATGGTGAGGGTAGGAACGTAGATCCTGGTTACCATGGTGATGGTAGGAATGTAGATCCTGGTTACCATGGTGATGGTAGGAATGTAGATCCTGGTTACCATGGTGAGGGTAGGAATGTAGACCCTGGTTACCATGGTGAGGGTAGGAACATAGATCCTGGTTAGCATGGTGAGGGTAGGAACGTAGATCCTGGTTACCATGGTGAGGGTAGGAACGTAGATCCTGGTTACCATGGTGAGGGTAAGAACGTAGATCCTGGTTACCATGGTGAGGGTAGGAACATAGATCCTGGTTACCATGGTGAGGATAGGAACGTAGATCCTGGTTACAATGGTGAGGGTAGGAACGTAGAGCCTGGTTACCATGGTGAGGGTAGGAACGTAGAGCCTGGTTACCATGGTGAGGGTAGGAACATAGATCCTGGTTACCATGGTGAGGGTAGGAACGTAGAGCCTGGTTACCATGGTGAGGATAGGAATCTAGATCCTGGTTACCATGGTGAGGGTAGGAACGTAGATCCTGGTTACCATGGTGAGGGTAGGAACATAGAGCCTGGTTACCATGGTGAGGGTAGGAATGTAGATCCTGGTTACCATGGTGAGGGTAGGAACATAGATCCTGGTTACCATGGTGAGGATAGGAATGTAGATCCTGGTTACCATGGTGAGGATAGGAATTTAGATCCTGGTTACCATGGTGAGGGTAGGAACATAGATCCTGGTTACCATGGTGAGGATAGGAATCTAGATCCTGGTTACCATGGTGAGGATAGGAATTTAGATCCTGGTTACCACGGTGAGGGTAGGAACGTAGATCCTGGTTACCATGGTGAGGGTAGGAACGTAGATCCTGGTTACCATGGTGAGGGTAGGAACGTAGATAATGGTTACCATGGTGAGGGTAGGAATGTAGATCCTGGTTACCATGGTGAGGGTAGAAACGTAGATCCTGGTTACCATGGTGAGGGTAGAAACGTAGATCCTGGTTACCATGGTGATGGTAGGAATGTAGATCCTGGTTACCATGGTGAGGGTAGAAACGTAGATCCTGGTTACCATGGTGATGGTAGAAACGTAGATCCTGGTTACCATGGTGATGGTAGAAACGTAGATCCTGGTTACCATGGTGAGGGTAGGAACGTAGATCCTGGTTACCATGGTGATGGTAGAAACGTAGATCCTGGTTACCATGGTGAGGGTAGGAACGTAGATCCTGGTTACCATGGTGAGGGTAGAAACGTAGATCCTGGTTACCATGGTGAGGGTAGGAACGTAGATCCTGGTTACCATGGTGATGGTAGAAACGTAGATCCTGGTTACCATGGTGATGGTAGGAATTTAGATCCTGGTTACCATGGTGAGGGTAGAAACGTAGATCCTGGTTACCATGGTGAGGGTAGGAACGTAGATCCTGGTTACCATGGTGAGGGTAGGAATGTAGATCCTGGTTACCATGGTGAGGGTAGGAACGTAGATCCTGGTTACCATGGTGATGGTAGGAATGTAGATCCTGGTTACCATGGTGAGGGTAGGAACGTAGATCCTGGTTACCATGGTGATGGTAGGAATGTAGATCCTGGTTACCATGGTGAGGGTAGGAACGTAGACCCTGGTTACCATGGTGAGGGTAGGAACATAGATCCTGGTTACCATGGTGAGGGTAGGAACGTAGATCCTGGTTACCATGGTGAGGGTAGGAACGTAGATCCTGGTTACCATGGTGAGGGTAAGAACGTAGATCCTGGTTACCATGGTGAGGGTAGGAACATAGATCCTGGTTACCATGGTGAGGATAGGAATGTAGATCCTGGTTACCATGGTGAGGGTAGGAACGTAGAGCCTGGTTACCATGGTGAGGGTAGGAACGTAGAGCCTGGTTACCATGGTGAGGGTAGGAACATAGATCCTGGTTACCATGGTGAGGGTAGGAACGTAGAGCCTGGTTACCATGGTGAGGATAGGAATCTAGATCCTGGTTACCATGGTGAGGGTATGAACGTAGATCCTGGTTACCATGGTGAGGGTAGGAACGTAGATCCTGGTTACCATGGTGAGGGTAGGAACATAGATCCTGGTTACCATGGTGAGGGTAGGAACGTAGAGCCTGGTTACCATGGTGAGGGTAGGAACGTAGATCATGGTTACCATGGTGAGGGTAGGAATGTAGATCCTGGTTACCATGGTGAGGGTAGGAACATAGATCCTGGTTACCATGGTGAGGATAGGAATGTAGATCCTGGTTACCATGGTGAGGATAGGAATTTAGATCCTGGTTACCATGGTGAGGGTAGGAACAGAGATCCTGGTTACCATGGTGAGGATAGGAATCTAGATCCTGGTTACCATGGTGAGGGTAGGAATTTAGATCCTGGTTACCACGGTGAGGGTAGGAACGTAGATCCTGGTTACCATGGTGAGGGTAGGAACGTAGATCCTGGTTACCATGGTGAGGGTAGGAACGTAGATCCTGGTTACCATGGTGAGGGTAGGAACATAGATCCTGGTTACCATGGTGAGGGTAGGAACGTAGATCCTGGTTACCATGGTGAGGGTAGGAACGTAGATTCTGGTTACCATGGTGAGGGTAGGAACGTAGATCCTGGTTACCATGGTGAGGGTAGGAACGTAAAGCCTGGTTACCATGGTGAGGGTAGGAATGTAGATCCTGGTTACCATGGTGAGGGTAGGAACGTAGATCCTGGTTACCATGGTGAGGCTAGGAACGTAGATCCTGGTTACCATGGTGAGGGTAGGAACGTAGATCCTGGTTACCATGGTGAGGGTAGGAACGTTAATCCTGGTTACCATGGTGAGGGTTGGAGCGGCCATGCTGATTGGTCTAGAGACAGGAAACAGAGATGTTTGTATCAGAGCTGAAGATGCTGAGGATCTCTCTGGGAGTGACCAGGATGGACAGGATCAGAGGAACAGCACATGTTAGAGGTTTTAAAGTCAGAGAGGTCAGACTGAGATGGTTTGGACATGTGCAGAGGAGAGAGAGAGAGTACATCAGAAGAAGGATGCTGGGTTTGGAACCACCAGGAAAGAGGACAAGAGGAAGACCAAAGAGGAGGTTCATGGATACAGTGAAGGAAGACATGAAGAAGAGGATGCAGCAGATAGGGTTAGATGGAGGGGACTGACTTGTTGTGGCGCCCCCTGAAGGGAAAAGCCGAAAAAGAAGAAGAATAATGGAGGAATGTTTGTTTGTTTACAGGAACTGGTGTTTGTACGCGGTGGGAGGAAACGGGCACAAGTCGGGCGTTGGGTAAGTGTACCTCGTTTTAACCCTTTAACACCCACTCTACACACGTTTACACGGGTGCTCGGGTGTGCAGGTTCAAGCTGTGGACGTCTGAGAAGCGGAAAGAGACCAACGCCCCGTCTCTGCTGTGGAAATGCTGCCCCGGATACGGAGGCAAAAACTGTGGTAAGCGTCGCTGTCGCCGTAGAAACGTAGATCCTGGTTACCATGGTGAGGGTAGGAACGTAGATCCTGGTTACCATGGTGAGGGTAGGAACGTAGATCCTGGTTACCATGGTGAGGGTAGGAACGTAGATCCTGGTTACCATGGTGAGGGTAGGAACGTAGATCCTGGTTACCATGGTGAGGGTAGGAACGTAGATCCTGGTTACCATGGTGAGGGTAGGAACGTAGATCCTGGTTACCATGGTGAGGGTAGGAACGTAGATCCTGGTTACCATGGTGAGGGTAGGAACATAGATCCTGGTTACCATGGTGAGGGTAGGAATATAGATCCTGGTTACCATGGTGAGGGTAGGAACGTAGATCCTGGTTACCATGGTGAGGGTAGGAACGTAGATCCTGGTTACCATGGTGAGGGTAGGAACGTAGATCCTGGTTACCATGGTGAGGGTAGGAACATAAATCCTGGTTACCATGGTGAGGGTAGGAACATAGATCCTGGTTACCATGGTGAGGGTAGGAATATAGATCCTGGTTACCATGGTGAGGGTAGGATCGTAGATCCTGGTTACCATGGTGAGGGTAGGAACGTAGATCCTGGTTACCATGGTGAGGGTAGGAATATAGATCCTGGTTACCATGGTGAGGGTAGGATCGTAGATCCTGGTTACCATGGTGAGGGTAGGAACGTAGATCCTGGTTACCATGGTGAGGGTAGGAACATAGATCCTGGTTACCATGGTGAGGGTAGGAATATAGATCCTGGTTACCATGGTGAGGGTAGGATCGTAGATCCTGGTTACCATGGTGAGGGTAGGAACGTAGATCCTGGTTACCATGGTGAGGGTAGGAACATAGATCCTGGTTACCATGGTGAGGGTAGGATCGTAGATCCTGGTTACCATGGTGAGGGTAGGAACATAGATCCTGGTTACCATGGTGAGGGTAGGAACGTAGATCCTGGTTACCATGGTGAGGGTAGTAACATAGATCCTGGTTACCATGGTGAGGGTAGTAACATAGATCCTGGTTACCATGGTGAGGGTAGGAACATAGATCCTGGTTACCATGGTGAGGGTAGGAACATAGATCCTGGTTACCATGGTGAAGGTAGGAACGTAGATCCTGGTTACCATGGTGAGGGTAGGAATATAGATCCTGGTTACCATGGTGAGGGTAGGAACATAGATCCTGGTTACCATGGTGAGGGTAGGAACGTAGATCCTGGTTACCATGGTGAGGGTCAGCACACGTTTCGTTGCCACACATGATGACATCACTCTTTAGGATGTAAATAGAACGTTGACATTTAAAAGTTCGGACGACGCCTCCGATTCAAACCACTTCCTGACGCTGAAGGTCAGTTGATGACATCACAATGACAGGAACCACTCAGAATAAACCAGAGAGCCCGGTCCGTCAGACCAGCTCCAGAAGGTCTCTGAGAACACGTTCTGTTTGCAGGAAGTTCCACAGCTTTTTTTTCACGGTCAGGAGTCGGTCGTACCGGTGAAGTCATTCCTCCTCCTTTCACGGGCATGAGGTGGTGACCGTGGTGATGCATGACCCAGAAAAAAATATATATCAAAAATAAACAAAAAATATCTCAATCGTTTGTGCCGTTCCGTTCCGTCATCTTCCGCTTGTTCCGGGGTCGGGTCGTCGGGGGCAACAGCCTCAGACGGGCAGCCCAGGCCTCTCTCTCCCCAGCTGCATCCTCCTGCCCGCGAGGCGCTCCGGGGGCATCCTGACCAGATGCCCGAACCACCCCATCTGGCTCCAATGAGGGTTCAGATCCAGCAGGATTCTGACCAATCAGAGAAAACAGGATCAGATTCTCTCCGTTTTTATTGTTTGTGTTTTAGCTCCGTGAAGTTGGCATCTCATAAAAAAAATATAAACAAAAATAAACTAAAAATATGTCAATTGTTTGTGCTGTAAAACTTTTTTGTTTCTGCTGTTTTATTTTTCTTTAATTTAAAGAAATAAAATTGGACGATGACGTCATCCAGCCCCGCCCCTTTTCCGCCTAAAAAATGCGAGAAAACTCAAAAACGGCGTCAGTCGTTTCTGCTGTAAAAATTTTGTTTGTTTCATTTTAGTTTATTTAAATTTTAAGAAAAACAATTTGGACGATGACGTCATCCAGACCTTTATTTACTTCAGGACGTCGCCATCTTTGATGACGTCATCGTCCAATTGGTTTACTACAATTTAAATAAAATAAAAACAGCACAAACGATTGACATATTTTTTGTTTATTTTTGTTTATATATATTTTTTTTAAGAGGGGCACACTTCACGGAGCTAGGTAGTTGGCACCAGGTGTGGTGAAGTAGGGCAGGATTTGGAGGGTAGAGGACCGTGGCACCACATACTGATCATTACAGTGGCAGGGCTCTCACTTAGAGATCAGGTGAGGAGCTCTGCCATCCGGGAGGAGCTCGGTGTCGAGCCGCTCCTCCTCCAGGTCGAGAGGAGCCAGATGGGGTGGTTCAGCATCCGGTTAGGATGCCCCCCTCCCTGGTGAGGTGTTCCGTCCCACCAGGAGGAGACCCAGAGTCAGACGCCAGACCAGACCAGGAACGTAGATCCTGGTTACCATGGTGATGGTAGGAATGTAGATCCTGGTTACCATGATGATGGTAGGAATGTAGATCCTGGTTACCATGGTGAGGGTAGGAATGTAGATCCTGGTTACCATGGTGAGGGTAGGAATGTAGATCCTGGTTACCATGGTGAGGGTAGGAATGTAGATCCTGGTTACCATGGTGAGGGTAGGAACGTAGATCCTGGTTACCATGGTGAGGGTAGGAACGTAGATCCTGGTTACCACGGTGAGGGTAGGAACGTAGATCCTGGTTACCACGGTGAGGGTAGGAACGTAGATCCTGGTTACCATGGTGAGGGTAGGAACGTAGATCCTGGTTACCATGGTGAGGGTAGGAATGTAGATCCTGGTTACCATGGTGAGGGTAGGAACGTAGATCCTGGTTACCATGGTGAGGGTAGGAATGTAGATCCTGGTTACCATGGTGAGGGTAGGAACATAGATCCTAGGAGGGAACACCTCAGGATCCTTTAGGGTGAGATGGAGGATGCAGCCTGGGTGAGAGAAGCCTGGGTTACCCTCTGAGGATGTTGCCCCCGACAACCTGGCCCCGGAACAAGCGAAAGCTGACGAAGCGGAACGGAAAGTGATGTATTTTTGGCGCCACTTGGTGACAAACTTTAGAATTGCAAAAAAAAAAATCAAACTAACGTCAGTCATCTTCTTATCCGTCTGTCCCTCAAGGGGTTCCGCGGGGTGCCGGAGCCCATCCCAGCTGGTTTAAGGTGAAGGACAGGGTACACCCCGAACAGGTCGCTAGTCTGTCGCAGGGCCACACACACACACACACACACACACTCATTCCTAGTGGGAATCTGGCACCGGCCAATCAACCTAACATGCATGTTTTTGGAGGGTGGGAGGAAACCCATGTAAACACAGGTAGAACATGTAAACTCCACACAGAAAGGACAGTGTTCCAAGCCTCGTCCCCACCCAGGACTTGAACCCCTGACCTTCTTGCTGTGAGGCCACTGTGCTACCCACTGTGCCACCGTGCTGCCAACTCAAACTAACATGGTTTATTTATTTAAATTTTTTCTCGTTCAGCGGGCCGGATTAAAACGTCTAACGGGCCGCATGTGGCCCGCGGGCCGTGGTTTGCCCATGCCTTTTCTAACATGACCACCAGCTAACCTTTAGAGAACCTCAGGAGAACCTCAGGAGAACCTCAGGAGAACCTGGAGGGTCTCTGTTTGTTGGGTTTGACCGCATCACGGAACGCTCCAATGAGGTTTCAGATCCAGCAGGATTCTGACCAATCAGAAAACAGATCAGATTTTCTCTGTTTTTATTGGGTTTTTTTGTTTGTGTTTTTCTTTCAGACCCACAGGATGAAATCCGGGATCAGGATCAGATCCTGGATCGAGAGCAGAGCGACTTCTCCGGACACGATCCGGGTCTGAGGAGGGATGATCCGGGTCTGAGGAGGGACGATCCGGGTCTGAGGAGGGACGACCCGGGTCTGAGGAGGGACGACCCGGGTCTGAGGAGGGACGATCCGGGTCTGAGGAGGGACGATCCGGGTCTGAGGCGGGACGATCCGGGTCTGAGGAGGGACGATCCGGGTCTGAGGAGGGACGATCCGGGTCTGAGGCGGGACGACCCGGGTCTGAGGAGGGACGACCCGGGTCTGAGGCGGGACGATCCGGGTCTGAGGAGGGACGATCCGGGTCTGAGGAGGGACGATCCGGGTCTGAGGAGGGACGACCCGGGTCTGAGGAGGGACGATCCGGGTCTGAGGAGGGACGATCCGAGTCTGAGGAGGGACGACCCGGGTCTGAGGAGGGACGACCCGGGTCTGAGGAGGGACGATCCGGATCTGAGGAGGGACGATCCAGGTCTGAGGCGGGACGATCCGGGTCTGAGGAGGGACGATCCGGGTCTGAGGCGGGACGATCCGGGTCTGAGGAGGGACGATCCGGGTCTGAGGAGGGACGACCCGGGTCTGAGGAGGGACGATCCGAGTCTGAGGAGGGACGATCCGGGTCTGAGGAGGGA
>CACRXE010000082.1:32500-50000 GCA_902685375.1 Neostethus bicornis
ACACACTGAGTAAGATACACACACACACACACACACACACTGAGTAAGATACACACACACACACACACACTGAGTAAGATACACACACACACACACACACTGAGTAAGATACACACACACACACACACACTGAGTAAGATACACACACACACACACACACACTGAGTAAGATACACACACACACACACTGAGTAAGATACACACACACACACACACACACACAGAGACACACACACACACACACACACACAGATCTACATAACTCCTCCGTCCGTCCTGCAGGAGGCGAGCTTCCTGCTGCCGACCAGCCCTCCGTCCACTGGCCACCATCTTCCACCGGGCAGCGCCCGCTCCTTCACGCCAATGACGGGCGCAATCTGTGGAACCTGGACAAGATGGTGGCGAACCTCGAGCGGCGGTTGACCCACCTGGAGGGGTGCACGCCGTGCAACACCACCCGCAGCCAACAGGAGACGCCGCAGCTGCAGGAGGAGCTGCAGGAGGAGCTGGCGTGGCTGAAGAGAGGGCTGCAGGAGCACCTGAAGATCTTCAAGCGGGTGTTCAGTAACGCCGACGTCCTGGTGGCATCCGGGGCGACGCTGGAGCTGGACAAACTCTGGAGACAGACGAGGGCGGAGACGCGGCGGAGGGGAGCGGGAAGGAGGCGGAGCCACAAGAAAGAAGGTGGGGCTTATTTACAAATCAAATGAGTACCATGGTAACCAGGATGTACGTTCCTACCCTCACCATGGTAACCAGGATCTATGTTCCTACCCTCACCATGGTAACCAGGATCTATGTTCCTACCCTCACCATGGTAACCAGGATCTATGTTCCTACCCTCACCATGGTAACAAGGATCTATGTTCCTACCCTCACCATGGTAACCAGGATCTACGTTCCTACCCTCACCATGGTAACCAGGATCTATGTTCCTACCCTCACCATGGTAACCAGGATCTATGTTCCTACCCTCTCCATGGTAACCAGGATCTACGTTCCTACCCTCACCATGGTAACCAGGATCTATGTTCCTACCCTCACCATGGTAACCAGGATCTATGTTCCTACCCTCTCCATGGTAACCAGGATCTACGTTCCTACCCTCACCATGGTAACCAGGATCTACATTCCTACCCTCACCATGGTAACCAGGATCTATGTTCCTACCCTCACCATGGTAACCAGGATCTATGTTCCTACCCTCTCCATGGTAACCAGGATCTATGTTCCTACCCTCACCATGGTAACCAGGATCTACGTTCCTACCCTCACCATGGTAACCAGGATCTATGTTCCTACCCTCACCATGGTAACCAGGATCTATGTTCCTACCCTCACCATGGTAACCAGGATCTACGTTCCTACCCTCACCAAGGTAACCAGGATCTACGTTCCTACCGTCACCATGGTAACCAGGATCTATGTTCCTACCCTCACCATGGTAACCAGGATTTACGTTCAGGGAGGAGCTTGGAGTAGAGCCGTCGCTCCTCCGGGTCAAGAGGGTGGTTCGGGCGTCTTGTAAGAATGCCTCCCTCTCTGGTGAGGTTTTCCGTCCCACCAGCAAGAGACCCAGAGTCAGACCCTGGACCTGCTGGAGAGACTATGTCTCACAGCTGGACAGGGAACACCTCAGGATCCTCCTGGGTGAGATGGAGGATGCACCCGGGGTGAGAGAAACATGGGTTTCCCGTCTGAGGCTGTTGCCCCCGACGACCCGGCCCGGGATAATCGGAAGACGATGGAATTGAACTAAAGTAACTCTGCTGACAGTCAGCTGTAGTTTCGGGGCCTCTAAAGGTAGTAACGTGACATACGGTTGTCATTTCAGTGCGCTCACTGTTTTTATTTGGTCGTTGCGTTTGGCTATCTCAGGGAACCCCGTCTAGGAAACCCATCTAGGGCCACATCAGGGGGTTAGTCACGTACCACAGTCACGTCAATATTTAAGTAACTATTAAACATCGATCCGGTGCAGTGAAGGGAGCTGCATTGGGGAAACGAAGCAGCCACTCCACAAAAGACTTCACCAACACAGAAGAGAAGCCTCTAGTGGTCCACAGTCTGCTGTACATCTGCATCTTAAATCCACCAAACACACTTTTGAGGACAGTGAGGTGAAGATTCTAAGTAGAGAGAAAGGATGGTTTGAAAGAGGGGTGAAAGAAGCCATCTTTGTGATGAAAGAAAATCCCTCAATGAATCGGAGTGGAGGCGTTAGATACATTCTGCCCGGATTTACAGCAGCCTTTTGAAGCCATGGACTAAAGACCAGGATCTACGTTCCTACCCTCACCATGGTAACCAGGATCTACGTTCCTACCATCATCATGGTAACCAGGATCTACGTTCCTACCCTCACCATGGTAACCAGGATCTACGTTCCTACCCTCACCATGGTAACCAGGATCTACGTTCTTACCCTCACCATGGTAACCGGGATCTACGTTCCTACCCTCACCATGGTAACCAGGATCTATGTTCCTACCCTCACCATGGTAACCAGGATCTATGTTCCTACCCTCACCATGGTAACCAGGATCTACATTCCTACCCTCACCATGGTAACCAGGATCTCTGTTCCTACCCTCACCATGGTAACCAGGATCTACGTTCCTACCCTCACCATGGTAACCAGGATCTACGTTCCTACCCTCACCATGGTAACCAGGATCTACGTTCCTACCCTCACCATGGTAACCAGGATCTACGTTCCTACCCTCACCATGGTAACCAGGATCTACGTTCCTAACCTCACCATGGTAACCAGGATCTATGTTCCTACCCTCACCATGGTAACCAGGATCTACATTCCTACCCTCACCATGGTAACCAGGATCTATGTTCCTACCCTCACCATGGTAACCAGGATCTATGTTCCTACCCTCACCATGGTAACCAGGATCTACATTCCTACCCTCACCATGGTAACCAGGATCTATGTTCATACCCTCACCATGGTAACCAGGATCTACATTCCTACACTCACCATGGTAACCAGGATCTACGTTCCTACCATCATCATGGTAACCAGGATCTACGTTCCTAACCTCACCATGGTAACCAGGATCTATGTTCCTACCCTCACCATGGTAACCAGGATCTATGTTCCTACCCTCACCATGGTAACCAGGATCTACGTTCCTACCCTCACCATGGTAACCAGGATCTACGTTCCTACCCTCACCATGGTAACCAGGATCTACCTTCCTACCATCACCATGGTAACCAGGATCTACGTTCCTACCCTCACCATGGTAACCAGGATCTACCTTCCTACCCTCACCATGGTAACCAGGATCTACCTTCCTACCATCACCATGGTAACCAGGAATCTGATGCTTTACACTGTGTGGTACCACCTCGTGACCCAGTTTCACGCCTCTCGTTAGCAGGAATTTCTATTCACTAGGCTTTTAGCATTTTTAGGGTTCGTTTACTGGTCTGTGGTTACAATAGGAGCCATTCACGGCCATCATAGGTAACACAGGCTCATTGGTCGAGCCATCATAGGTAACACAGGCTCATTGGTCGAGCCCTTCATAGGTAACACAGGCTCATTGGTCGAGCCATCATAGGTAACACAGGCTCATTGGTCGAGCCATCATAGGTAACACAGGCTCATTGGTCGAGCCCTACGGGCTCTCAAAGGTCATGAAGTCAGGTTTTTTTTTTTGACCATCTGACAAGAAACTAAAATTTCCCACTTCCAAACAAATTGCTATAACTCTTCGAGTTTTTATCCCACAAACATAAATTTCACATCAAAATGAAGGAAATCTTGTCCTCTTTCATTTATGGTCACTCTTGAATCAGTCAGACCAACAGATTGTTCTCCATGCTCCTCAGAAGCCAATAACTGACATTTTTTTACACAAAAATGGCTGCCAAAAAAGTTCTGTTTGAGATACAGAAATAAAATTACATTCCCAGGTAGATATTTTCAATCCGCTTCTAAAACTGAAAGAATTTTTTTTCTATCTGTTACGGTTCTCCCGCTAGAACCATTTGTTTGAGGATTTAGGTTTCCTGTCAGTCTGCTGTTTCAGTTGGGCTGTTGGCCAATCACAGCTCTGCGTGACGTCATGACACAGGGGGCTGCATTCCAAACATCTTTTTTTTCAATTTTGTACAGCTTTCAGGTCATTTTCAGCATCAGAGGATGAAAAACGGGCTTTGGGGTCCCCACCCCCCCTCTCTGAAACAGCGTACTCTAGTTCAGATTGAAAATGATTTCCAGATGGAAGTCGAAACGTCTCGTTGAAGAATGAAACTGTCCAGAAGACTTTTTTAAAACTTTTTCTACTATGGATCACTCCTGGATGAATGAGGGAGGGGCTACACGGACATGTTAACTATTAAACATTTTTACTGTTCGTCCTGAAGGGGGCGTCCTTCAGATCGGGGCCCTCGGTAATTGCTTAGCTTGCCTATCGTTTTGGGACGACTCTGCCCTCGGACCACTTGAGGTGATTTAGTCTTTAAGGGCTCGAGGATACGAGTGGTCGAGTGGGCGGTTTGGGAACGAGTTATTTCTTCTCAGGATCCTCCTGGGTGAGCTGGAGGAGCTGGCCAGGGTGAGAGAAGCCTGGGTGTACCACCTGAGGCTGGTGCCCCTGGTGATCTGGCTCCGGATAACCGGAAGACGATGGATCAGAACGGGAGGAATCCCTCATGTACACGGGTAGAACATGCAAACTTGACACAGAAAGACCAGCGTTTAATCTTCGTCCACACTCCGTGACTCAAACCCATGACCTACTTGCTGTAAAACCGCTGTGCAGCCATTTTATTTTCCGCTTTCTATTGTTTTTAATGCTTAAAAACACGTACATTTTTCAATATTTTAAAATTTTATATAGTTTTTTAATTGTTTTTATAAATTATGATTTTTTAAAAAAATTTAATCTTATTTAAAAATCCAATTCTCGATGGCGGCCATATTGATTTCATAAATAATGTTTACTTTTTTTTTCCTCCAGGCGTTCGTCTTCCTTCCAGCCAATCAGACGCTTCGCTGCTGCATCTTAGGGGCGGGACTTCCCAGGCGGCCATTTTCCAACAGCTTCCGAACTCGGACTCGTTTCGACCCGTTTCCTTCGTGGCTCCAGAAGGCGGGGTTTACCTGTTCATTCTCACCTTAGACTTAAAGCCAGGCCCCGCCCACCTGGTGCTCCAGAGAAGGGGTGGAGCTACAGTACACCTGCAAATGCGTGATGTCACCAAGGCGGGGCCAATCAGCAGCTTAAGCGTCCTGCTGGTGGAAGAAGGGGAGGAGCTAACCGTAGACGTGAGGAGAGGAAAGTGGGTGGAGTCAAAGGACAATGTGCTCATTGGTTTGTTGCTGCATCGAAAAAGCTGAGAACCAATCAGATGAGAGTTAAAAAAAAAACACAATTATTAAATTTGTAATTATTTTTTTATTGATTTGAAATGTTTTTATTCATTAAATAAAAAAAAGATATATATATTGTTTGATTTGTTTTGAAAATGTTAAAAAAAAAAAAAAAGACTACAAATCCCAACAGGAAAGAACTACACCGCCAAAAAGGAAGTGCGTCATTAAAGAGGAAGTACGTCATCAAAAAGGAAAGAAGAACTTAAGACTGGACAGAGCCTCCGAGCGACCACGACAGAACCTGGTTCTAGGGACGTGGAACGTCCACGGGCGTCCACATCGGGTAGGAATACTAGGCTCTGGATACTAAAATTATTTAATTTAAAAAAATTAATAGTTTTTTAAACGTTAACGAAGTTCTAGTAAAAAAGAAAACTAGCAAACCGCGTAACATGGCTTTTTCCCTGAAGGGGCCCCACAGGGGTTCCTTCAGACGGGGCTCCCTGAGGTATCCATACGCAACGACCAAATAAAAACACAGAGCGCATTGAAACGACAATCGTCTGTCCCGCTACCACCTCTAGGGGCCCTGAGACTACAGCTGACTGCCGGCAGAGCGGTGAATTTCAAAATAAAATGTTTTTATTCTTCTAGTTTCACAAAAAAAGAAAAGGAAGAAAAACAAAAAAAGACAGCGGTTATAAATAAATAAAAAATGACATGTAAACAACAAAAATTATTTAAAAAAAAAATGCTTTTAAAACCAATAAAATCCTGTTTGAGATCATCTACGTCACAAGAGACACTAAGCCCACGTCCACACGTAGCCGGGCGTTTTGGAAAACTCCGTCTTTGCGTTTGGACGTGAGAAAACGGAGATTTGCGTTTTTATGCGTCACTACCTGCGACAAGTAATGCACATACGTCATTCGTGTGCGTCCTTAATTGGATTGTTTATATTTTCCTTTGTTTTATTAACTTTATGAAGACTTTTAAAAACAACTCCACTTCCTTGTTGGTCCACACCAGGGGTGGGTAGTTAATTTTTATCAAGGGGCCGCATGAGAAGCCTGAATTGTGTCAGAGGGCCACAAACTTTCTTTGATTGTAAAATACATAGCTGGTACTGATCATCAGAAGAATAAAGCACTCTGTAAATATGTAGATTAGGTTAAATAAGAAAAATAATTTATTTTTTAACTTGTTAATAACTTGTAATCCTTTCCTCTTCAGTGAGAATAACACACACACACACACACACACACACACACATTCATGATGATGGAGCTACCATGCAAGGTGCAGACCACTATCATCAGAAGCAACTGGGGGTTCGGTGTCTTGCTCAAGGACACCTCTGCATGGGCTCTGGGCGGGGGATCGAACCTGCGACCTTCCAGTTACGGAGCGGTCGCCCTACCCACCGAGCCGTCCTTCCCCCTCCTTCCCTGACTCAGCCATCCTTTGGAATGTCTGAAGGACAGCTGAGAGGTGGTCATCAGTCATAGAGGATCTGTGTTTGACTGAGAATGTCTGTTCACATTGATAGGTAGATCCAAAGAGGACTAGGATCCTCTGAGCATGCCTCCTCAGGTGTGGAAAGTTCTCCTCTTTGAGGGCGGAGTGATCTGCCAGATGTGTGTCAGACTGCAGATCACTTCACTTGGTGCATCATCCACACTGCAGTTGAAGGGAGAACAAACCATGTGCATTTCACTCTCAAGAGTTTTAAAATCACCTTGAAAACTCCACATGCGTGCATACGAAGCAACGTAACGCTTTTCAAAATAAAATAAAATTTCAAAATAAACGTTTTTAAAAAAAGTTTAATTTATGGTGTTTATGATTGGCCTCACGCGGGCCGGACAGGGGCATTCAAAGGGCCGGATGTGGCCCGCGGGCCGTAATTTGCCCAGGTCTGGGTTAGATGGAAGAAACTGACTTGATGTGGCGCCCCCTGAAGGGAAACGATGGAAGAAGAAGAATAAGTTTCCAGGTTTTACACCCTGTGATCGGACCAGGAAGGTGTTAGCACCGCAGCATCAAATTTATCTTCAGATTAATAAAGTATTCAATAAAGAAACTTCTAAAATACAAACGTTGCAGGAATGGAGCCTCAGTGGTCCCTCAGGGCCCCCATAATGTTTTGGAACGGCTCTCGGAACGTCACTAATCCGGTCGGGATGAGCTCCGACTGGAATCCTGTTTGAGTTGCTCTTAGTGAACGGCGCCATCCTGTGGTTGAGAATTCTCATTGTCCTCAATTTCAACTTTTATTTTGAAGAACTTTGGATTTTTTTTCCCCACAGTTTCTTGTTTTATTTTGAAGAAAAAAAAAATACAATAAATTCAGACGAAAGGAGTTTTTTTTAACTTTTAATGTTTTATTTTTTAATAAAATCTAAAGAGTAAAAAAATAAGCATCGAAAAATAAACTCGAAACACTTTGGCGAAGCAAATAAAAAAGGGTTCTAAGTTTAACAGCAATCAAAACGGGCAGGAACCGGGCGTAGTCACCATGGTAGCCAGGATCTACGTTCCTACCCTCACCATGGTAACCAGGATCTACATTCCTACCCTCACCATGGTAACCAGGATCTACGTTCCTACCCTCACCATGGTAACCAGGATCTACATTCCTACCCTCACCATGGTAACCAGGATCTACGTTCCTACCCTCACCATGGTAACCAGGATCTACATTCCTACCCTCACCATGGTAACCAGGATCTACGTTCCTACCCTCACCATGGTAACCAGGATCTACATTCCTACCCTCACCATGGTAGCCAGGATCTACGTTCCTACCCTCACCATGGTAGCCAGGATCTACGTTCCTACCCTCACCATGGTAACCAGGATCTATGTTCCTACCCTCACCATGGTAACCAGGATCTACATTCCTACCCTCACCATGGTAGCCAGGATCTACGTTCCTACCCTCACCATGGTAACCAGGATCTACGTTCCTACCCTCACCATGGTAACCATGATCTACGTTCCTACCCTCACCATGGTAACCAGGATCTACGTTCCTACCCTCACCATGGTAACCATGATCTACATTCCTACCCTCACCATTGTAACCAGGATCTACGTTCCTACCCTCACCATGGTAACCAGGATCTACATTTCTACCCTCACCATGGTAACCAGGATCTACGTTCCTACCCTCACCATGGTAACCAGGATCTACATTTCTACCCTCACCATGGTAACCAGGATCTACATTCCTACCCTCACCATTGTAACCAGGATCTACGTTCCTACCCTCACCATGGTAACCAGGATCTACATTTCTACCCTCACCATGGTAACCAGGATCTACATTCCTACCCTCACCATGGTAACCAGGATCTACGTTCCTACCCTCACCATGGTAACCAGGATCTACGTTCCTACCCTCACCATGGTAACCAGGATCTACGTTCCTACTCTCACCATGGTAACCAGGATCTACATTCCTACCCTCACCATGGTAACCAGGATCTACATTCCTACCCTCACCATGGTAACCAGGATCTACATTCCTACCCTCACCATGGTAACCAGGATCTACATTCCTACCCTCACCATGGTAACCAGGATCTACATTCCTACCCTCACCATGGTAACCAGGATCTACATTCCTACCCTCACCATGGTAACCAGGATCTACGTTCCTACCCTCACCATGGTAACCAGGATCTACGTTCCTACCCTCACCATAGTAACCAGGATCTACATTCCTACCCTCACCATGGTAACCAGGATCTACGTTCCTACCCTCACCATAGTAACCAGGATCTACATTCCTACCCTCACCATGGTAACCAGGATCTACATTTCTACCCTCACCATGGTAACCAGGATCTACATTCCTACCCTCACCATGGTAACCAGGATCTACATTCCTACCCTCACCATGGTAACCAGGATCTACATTCCTACCCTCACCGTGGTAACCAGGATGTACGTTCCTACCCTCACCATGGTAACCAGGATCTATGTTCCTACCCTCACCATGGTAACCAGGATCTACGTTCCTACCCTCACCATGGTAACCAGGATCTATGTTCCTACCCTCACCATGGTAACCAGGATCTATGTTCCTACCCTCACCATGGTAACCAGGATCTACGTTCCTACCCTCACCATGGTAACCAGGATCTATGTTCCTACCCTCACCATGGTAACCAGGATCTACATTCCTACCCTCACCATGGTAACCATGAGAACACTCGATAATCAAACACACATCTTAAAAAAAAAAAACAATCGCCAAAAAAAACAATATGGTTTTTCCTAAAATATCGCGGTTATCATTTTTAAATATTATCTAAACATGCGAAACGTTTTAATAAAAAAATAAAATTTTACGACATAAAAAAAATCACAACTAAAAAATTGATGAATTTTTAATTTTTGCTTAAAATTTATTTTAATAAAAACAATTAAAAATAATTCTGATTGTTTTAACAAAAAAAATGCGAATAATTTCTTCCTGAAGATTATTTTTAATTTTTTTATAATTATTTCTTCATTAAATCTTTTAATTGTGATTTTTTTTTTTTTCGGGATGCATTTTTTCGCCACGCCTACAGGTGGCAGCATCGAGTTTCCATACGTAGCATCATGCTAAATATTAGCCACAGCTCTAAAAAAAAAAAAACATTCTAAACTCGTCTAAAAAAGAAAAAAATCTGAGCTTAACGACGAGAAAAAAATCTTAACCAATCAGAACGAACCAGGATGGGTGACATTTTGATTTGTAGTTTTTAATCAATCCAGGAAGTGGTTGGCATGGCAACAGCGTGGTGAGCGTGGCTTCTAGCACGCCCGTCGTCGTCGGGTGGCGGGTCGAGTCGGAGTGGGTGAGATGGTGGGCGAACGTGGGCGTCGTGGTGGTAGAGGGCGAAGGTCGACGAGGAGGCACGAGGAGGGTTCCGTTGGTTTGGAGAGAAGCTGATGGAGGTACACACTGTTATCTACATACACACACATACACACTGTTATCTACATACACACATACACACTGTTATCTACATACACACACATACACACTGTTATCTACATACACACACATACACACTGTTATCTACATACACACACATACACACTGTTATCTACATACACACATACACACTGTTATCTACATACACACACATACACACTGTTATCTACATACACACACATACACACTGTTATCTACATACACACACATACACACTGTTATCTACATACACACATACACACTGTTATCTACATACACACACATACACACTGTTATCTACATACACACATACACACTGTTATCTACATACACACACATACACAGTGTTATCTACATACACACACATACACACTGTTATCTACATACACACACATACACACTGTTATCTACATACACACATACACACTGTTATCTACATACACACACATACACACTGTTATCTACATACACACATACACACTGTTATCTACATACACACACATACACACTGTTATCTACATACACACACATACACACTGTTATCTACATACACACACATACACACTGTTATCTACATACACACACATACACACTGTTATCTACATACACACACATACACACTGTTATCTACATACACACATACACACTGTTATCTACATACACACACATACACACTGTTATCTACATACACACACATACACACTGTTATCTACATACACACACATACACACTGTTATCTACATACACACATACACACTGTTATCTACATACACACATACACACTGTTATCTACATACACACACATACACACTGTTATCTACATACACACTGTTATCTACATACACACACATACACACTGTTATCTACATACACACACATACACACTGTTATCTACATACACACACATACACACTGTTATCTACATACACACACATACACACTGTTATCTACATACACACACATACACACTGTTATCTACATACACACACATACACACTGTTATCTACATACACACATACACACTGTTATCTACATACACACACATACACACTGTTATCTACATACACACACATACACACTGTTATCTACATACACACACATACACAGTGTTATCTACATACACACACATACACACTGTTATCTACATACACACATACACACTGTTATCTACATACACACATACACACTGTTATCTACATACACACACATACACACTGTTATCTACATACACACACATACACACTGTTATCTACATACACACACATACACACTGTTATCTACATACACACACATACACACTGTTATCTACATACACACACATACACACTGTTATCTACATACACACAATACACACTGTTATCTACATACACACACATACACACTGTTATCTACATACACACTGTTATCTACATACACACACATACACACTGTTATCTACATACACACACATACACACTGTTATCTACATACACACACATACACACTGTTATCTACATACACACACATACACACTGTTATCTACATACACACACACACACACTGTTATCTACATACACACACATACACACTGTTATCTACATACACACATACACACTGTTATCTACATACACACACATACACACTGTTATCTACATACACACACATACACACTGTTATCTACATACACACATACACACTGTTATCTACATACACACATACACACTGTTATCTACATACACACACATACACACTGTTATCTACATACACACACATACACACTGTTATCTACATACACACATACACACTGTTATCTACATACACACATACACACTGTTATCTACATACACACATACACACTGTTATCTACATACACACACATACACACTGTTATCTACATACACACATACACACTGTTATCTACATACACACACATACACACTGTTATCTACATACACACACATACACACTGTTATCTACATACACACATACACACTGTTATCTACATACACACACATACACACTGTTATCTACATACACACACATACTGTTATCTACATACACACACATACACACTGTTATCTACATACACACACATACACACTGTTATCTACATACACACACACACACACTGTTATCTACATACACACACATACACACTGTTATCTACATACACACACATACACACTGTTATCTACATACACACATACACACTGTTATCTACATACACACACATACACACTGTTATCTACATACACACACATACACACTGTTATCTACATACACACTGTTATCTACATACACACACATACACACTGTTATCTACATACACACACATACACACTGTTATCTACATACACACATACACACTGTTATCTACATACACACACATACTGTATACACACATACACACTGTTATCTACATACACACACATACACACTGTTATCTACATACACACATACACACTGTTATCTACATACACACATACACACACTGTTATCTACATACACACATACACACTGTTATCTACATACACACACATACACACTGTTATCTACATACACACACATACACACTGTTATCTACATACACACATACACACTGTTATCTACATACACACATACACACTGTTATCTACATACACACATACACACTGTTATCTACATACACACACATACACACTGTTATCTACATACACACACATACACACTGTTATCTACATACACACATACACACTGTTATCTACATACACACATACACACTGTTATCTACATACACACACATACACACTGTTATCTACATACACACACATACACACTGTTATCTACATACACACATACACACTGTTATCTACATACACACATACACACTGTTATCTACATACACACACATACACACTGTTATCTACATACACACACATACACACTGTTATCTACATACACACACATACACACTGTTATCTACATACACACATACACACTGTTATCTACATACACACACATACACACTGTTATCTACATACACACACATACACACTGTTATCTACATACACACATACACACTGTTATCTACATACACACACATACACACTGTTATCTACATACACACACACACACACTGTTATCTACATACACACACACACACACTGTTATCTACATACACACACATACACACTGTTATCTACATACACACATACACACTTTTATCTACATACACACACATACACACTGTTATCTACATACACACACATACACACTGTTATCTACATACACACATACACACTGTTATCTACATACACACACATACACACTGTTATCTACATACACACACATACACACTGTTATCTACATACACACACATACACACTGTTATCTACATACACACACATACACACTGTTATCTACATACACACACATACACACTGTTATCTACATACACACACATACACACTGTTATCTACATACACACACATACACACTGTTATCTACATACACACACATACACACTGTTATCTACATACACACACATACACACTGTTATCTACATACACACACATACACACTGTTATCTACATACACACACATACACACTGTTATCTACATACACACATACACACTGTTATCTACATACACACATACACACTGTTATCTACATACACACATACACACTGTTATCTACATACACACACATACACACTGTTATCTACATACACACACATACACACTGTTATCTACATACACACACATACACACTGTTATCTACATACACACACATACAAACTGTTATCTACATACACACACATACACACTGTTATCTACATACACACATACACACTGTTATCTACATACACACACATACACACTGTTATCTACATACACACACATACACACTGTTATCTACATACACACATACACACTGTTATCTACATACACACACATACACACTGTTATCTACATACACACACATACACACTGTTATCTACATACACACACACACACACTGTTATCTACATACACACACATACACACTGTTATCTACATACACACATACACACTTTTATCTACATACACACACATACACACTGTTATCTACATACACACACATACACACTGTTATCTACATACACACATACACACTGTTATCTACATACACACACATACACACTGTTATCTACATACACACACATACACACTGTTATCTACATACACACACATACACACTGTTATCTACATACACACACATACACACTGTTATCTACATACACACACATACACACTGTTATCTACATACACACACATACACACTGTTATCTACATACACACACATACACACTGTTATCTACATACACACACATACACACTGTTATCTACATACACACACATACACACTGTTATCTACACACACACATACACACTGTTATCTACATACACACACATACACACTGTTATCTACATACACACACATACACACTGTTATCTACATACACACATACACACTGTTATCTACATACACACACATACACACTGTTATCTACATACACACATACACACTGTTATCTACATACACACACATACACACTGTTATCTACATACACACATACACACTGTTATCTACATACACACACATACACACTGTTATCTACATACACACACATACACACTGTTATCTACATACACACATACACACTGTTATCTACACACACACATACACACTGTTATCTACATACACACATACACACTGTTATCTACATACACACATACACACTGTTATCTACATACACACATACACACTGTTATCTACACACACACATACACACTGTTATCTACATACACACATACACACTGTTATCTACATACACACACATACACACTGTTATCTACATACACACATACACACTGTTATCTATGTGTGTGTGTGCTGGTCTCACACACACACACATACATACACACACACAGATACATGTACACAGACACAAACACACACAGTCACACACACACACACATATACACACACACTTGTACACACACACACGCACAAAAACCCACTGATACACACTGATACACAAACACACACACACACTCCGTTACCTCATATCTGATCGACCTCCAGCTATCTGCGCGGTCGGGGTTAAAACCAAGCTCCGCCTCTTTCTCCTTCTTTAGCTCCTCCCCCTTCAGGAAGTCCAGCTCGCTGTGGCCAGCGTGCGGCGCTGAAGGAAACGACAACGGGCATGAGCGAGGTCATACGTTCCTACCCTCACCATGGTAACCAGGATCTACATTCCTACCCTCACCATGGTAACCAGGATCTACATTCCTACTCTCACCATGGTAACCAGGATCTATGTTCCTACCCTCACCATGGTAACCAGGATCTATGTTCATACCCTCACCATGGTAACCAGGATCTACGTTCCTACCCTCACCATGGTAACCAGGATCTACATTCCTACCCTCACCATGGTAACCAGGATCTATGTTCCTACCCTCACCATGGTAACCAGGATCTATGTTCCTACCCTCACCATGGTAACCAGGATCTACATTCCTACCCTCACCATGGTAACCAGGATCTACATTCCTACCCTCACCATGGTAACCAGGATCTACGTTCCTACCCTCACCATGGTAACCAGGATCTACGTTCCTACCCTCACCATGGTAACCAGGATCTACATTCCTACCCTCACCATGGTAACCAGGATCTATGTTCCTACCCTCACCATGGTAACCAGGATCTACATTCCTACCCTCACCATGGTAACCAGGATCTACACTCCTACCCTCACCGTGGTAACCGGGATCTACGTTACTACCTTCACCATGGTAACCAGGATCTATGTTCCTACCCTCACCATGGTAACCAGGAACTACATTCCTACCCTCACCATGGTAACCAGGATCTATGTTCCTACCCTCACCATGGTAACCAGGATCTACATTCCTACCCTCACCATGGTAACCAGGATCTACACTCCTACCCTCACCATGGTAACCAGGATCTACGTTACTACCTTCACCATGGTAACCAGGATCTATGTTCCTACCCTCACCATGGTAACCAGGAACTACATTCCTACCCTCACCATGGTAACCAGGATCTATGTTCCTACCTTCACCATGGTAACCAGGATCTACATTCCTACCCTCACCATGGTAACCAGGATCTATGTTCCTACCCTCACCATGGTAACCAGGATCTACATTCCTACCCTCACCATGGTAACCAGGATCTACATTCCTACCCTCACCATGGTAACCAGGATCTACACTCCTACCCTCACCATGGTAACCAGGATCTACGTTACTACCTTCACCATGGTAACCAGGATCTACGTTCCTACCCTCACCATGGTAACCAGGAACTAAGTTCCTACCCTCACCATGGTAACCAGGGACTAAGTTCCTACCCTCACCATGGTAACCAGGATCTACA
The DNA here is from genome assembly GCA_902685375.1 of Neostethus bicornis. Classification (NCBI taxonomy): domain Eukaryota; kingdom Metazoa; phylum Chordata; class Actinopteri; order Atheriniformes; family Phallostethidae; genus Neostethus; species Neostethus bicornis. The sequence continues at coordinate 49,226 of CACRXE010000082.1, forward strand.
TTACTACCCTCGCCATGGTAACCAGGATCTACGTTCCTACCCTCACCATGGTAACCAGGATCTACATTCCTACCCTCACCATGGTAACCAGGATCTACACTCCTACCCTCACCATGGTAACCAGGATCTACGTTACTACCTTCACCATGGTAACCAGGATCTATGTTCCTACCCTCACCATGGTAACCAGGAACTACATTCCTACCCTCACCATGGTAACCAGGATCTATGTTCCTACCTTCACCATGGTAACCAGGATCTACATTCCTACCCTCACCATGGTAACCAGGATCTATGTTCCTACCCTCACCATGGTAACCAGGATCTACGTTCCTACCCTCACCATGGTAACCAGGATCTACGTTCCTACCCTCACCATGGTAACCAGGATCTACGTTCCTACCCTCACCATGGTAACCAGGATCTATGTTCCTACCCTCACCATGGTAACCAGGATCTACGTTCCTACCCTCACCATGGTAACCGGGATCTACGTTCCTACCCTCACCATGGTAACCAGGATCTATGTTCCTACCCTCACCATGGTAACCAGGATCTACATTACTACCCTCGCCATGGTAACCAGGATCTACGTTCCTACCCTCACCATGGTAACCAGGATCTATGTTCCTACCCTCACCATGGTAACCAGGATCTACGTTCCTACCCTCACCATGGTAACCAGGATCTACGTTCCTACCCTCACCATGGTAACCAGGATCTACGTTCCTACCCTCACCATGGTAACCAGGATCTACGTTCCTACCCTCACCAT
>CACRXE010000082.1:57500-72500 GCA_902685375.1 Neostethus bicornis
CACACACATACATATACACACACACACAGCGGTGAGCACCTGGGCGTTGCCACGGTAACGTACAGGTTGGTTTTTCTTACGAAACACTCGGCGGCGTCGTCCATGATGCCCAGCTGGAAGCGCCGCTCGCCCTGGAACGTCTTCGCCAGCGCCGAGCGGAGCGTGTCCGACGGCAGGACGGCCTCACTGCTGCAGCGGAACTGCCCGAAGATGCCCTGAGGACCGGAGACACACACACACACACACACACACACGTTGATACACACACACACACAGATAGAGATACACACACACAGATAGAGATACACACACACACAGATAGAGATACACACACACACAGATAGAGATACACACACACAGATAGAGATACACACACACAGATACACACACACACACAGATAGAGATACACACAAACACAGATAGAGATACACACACACACAGATAGAGATACACACACACACACAGATAGAGATACACACACACAGATAGAGATACACACACACAGATAGAGATACACACACACATATAGAGATACACACACACAGATACACACACACACACACACACAGATAGAGATACACACACACAGATACACACACACACACAGATAGAGATACACACATACACAGATAGAGATACACACATACAGATAGAGATACACACACACAGATAGAGATACACACACACACAGATAGAGATACACACACACACAGATAGAGATACACACATACAGATAGAGATACACACACAGATAGAGATACACACACAGATAGAGATACACACACACAGATAGAGATACACACACAGATAGAGATACACACACAGATAGAGATACACACACACAGATAGAGATACACACACACACAGATAGAGATACACACACACACAGATAGAGATACACACACACAGATAGAGATACACACACACAGATAGAGATACACACACACACAGATAGAGATACACACACACAGATAGAGATACACACACACAGATAGAGATACACACACACACAGATAGAGATACACACACACAGATAGAGATACACACACACAGATAGAGATACACACACACACAGATAGAGATACACACACACAGATAGAGATACACACACACACAGATAGAGATACACACACACACACACAGATAGAGATACACACACACACAGATAGAGATACACACACACAGATAGAGATACACACACAGATAGAGATACACACACACACAGATAGAGATACACACACACAGATAGAGATGCACACACACAGATAGAGATACACACACACAGATAGAGATACACACACAGATAGAGATACACACACACAGATAGAGATACACACACACACAGATAGAGATACACACACACACAGATAGAGATACACACAGATAGAGATACACACACACACACACACACAGATAGAGATACACACACACAGATAGAGATACACACACACACAGATAGAGATACACACACACACAGATAGAGATACACACACACAGATAGAGATACACACACACACAGATAGAGATACACACACACAGATAGAGATACACACACACAGAGATAGAGATACACACACACACAGATAGAGATACACACATACAGATAGAGATAAACACACACACAGATAGAGATACACACACACACAGATAGAGATACACACACACAGATAGAGATACACACACACACAAATAGAGATACACACACACACAGATAGAGATACACACACACACAGATAGAGATACACACACACACAGATAGAGATACACACACAGATAGAGATACACACACAGATAGAGATACACACACACAGATAGAGATACACACACACACAGATAGAGATACACACACACACAGATAGAGATACACACACACAGATAGAGATACACACACACAGATAGAGATACACACACACAGATAGAGATACACACACACACACAGATAGAGATACACACACACAGATAGAGATACACACACACACAGATAGAGATACACACACACACAGATAGAGATACACACACACACAGATAGAGATACACACACACAGATAGAGATACACACACACAGATAGAGATACACACACACACAGATAGAGATACACACACACACAGATAGAGATACACACACACAGATAGAGATACACACACACAGATAGAGATACACACACACAGATAGAGATACACACACACAGATAGAGACACACACACAGATAGAGATACACACACACAGATAGAGATACACACACACAGATAGAGATACACACACACAGATAGAGATACACACACACACAGATAGAGATACACACACACACAGATAGAGATACACACACACACAGATAGAGATACACACACACACAGATAGAGATACACACACACACAGATAGAGATACACACACACACAGATAGAGATACACACACACACAGATAGAGATACACACACACAGATAGAGATACACACACACAGATAGAGATACACACACACAGATAGAGATACACACACAGATAGAGATACACACACACAGATAGAGATACACACACACACAGATAGAGATACACACACACACAGATAGAGATACACACAGATAGAGATACACACACACACAGATAGAGATACACACACACAGATAGAGATACACACACACAGATAGAGATACACACACACAGATAGAGATACACACACACACAGATAGAGATACACACACACAGATAGAGATACACACACACACAGATAGAGATACACACACACACAGATAGAGATACACACATACAGATAGAGATAAACACACACACAGATAGAGATACACACACACACAGATAGAGATACACACACACAGATAGAGATACACACACACACAAATAGAGATACACACACACACAGATAGAGATACACACACACACAGATAGAGATACACACACACAGATAGAGATACACACAACGCTCGTGATTGGTCGCCCTCTCCACTGAACTTTGACCCAGCGTCTTGCCACACAGCGGTGCCACAACGACTGGGCGCTAAAAAAATTTTTTCTAGTTTTGTCACAAAAAATTGTTATTTTTACAAATTTTTTAAGAAAAATTGTATTTTATGCGACTTTTTTGAGAAAAAAGTGTATTTTTTGCGACTTGAAAATGTATTTTTTTAACTAAAAAAAAAATTCGATTTTTTCTCAAAAAGTTGCAAAAAATACATTTTTTTTTCTTGAACAAGTCGTAAAAAACAGTTTTTTTTCAAAAAAGTCGCAGTAAAACTGTATTTTTTTTCTTTTTTTTTAAACTCAAAAAAGTTTTAAAAAAAATTGTTTTTTTCTCAAAAAGTCACAAAAAATACTTTTTTTTTTTCTCAAAAAAGTCGCAAAACAAGAAAAAAAAATTTGTCTGGCCGCCGTCCTATAGGCTCCACCTCCAGGGGGAGGGGCCTGGAGGAGAGGCGGGTAGCAGCGGGCTTACCACCTATAGGAGGAGGCGGGCAGCAGCGGGCTCACCACCTATAGGAGGAGGCGGGCAGCAGTGGGTTCACCACCTGTAGGAGGAGGCGGGCAGCAGTGGGTTCACCACCTGTAGGAGGGGTAGCAGCGGGCTCACCACCTGTAGGAGGAGGCGGGCAGCAGTGGGTTCACCACTTGTAGGAGGGGTAGCAGCGGGCTCACCACCTATAGGAGGAGGCGGGCAGCAGTGGGTTCACCACCTGTAGGAGGGGTAGCATCGGGCGCCAGCGGATGCCGGCGGGCTCACCTTCAGGGCACAGAAGATGCAGGCGTCCTGCAGACACTTGTGGGCAGAGATCTGACGGAAGCTTCGCCGGAAGATGTCGAGATGCCAGAGAACCTGGAGGGAGGAGCCGGTTACCGTGGTAACCGAAACAATCATGAGGTCATCACCTACACACACATACACACACAGCCATATATACACACACACAGTCATACACACACACTCATACCAGAGAACCTGGACGGAGGAGCCGGTCACCGTGGTAACCGAGACAAGGGGTAAGACAATGATGAGGTCATCGCCTACACACATACACACACACATACACACACACACTCATACACACACATACACACACCTATATATAGACACATACACACACACACTCTCTGGTTCGCATCCAGATTTCAAACGACGGTAACGTTTTATGTGGTTGGCATGAAGGTGTGGCTCGGGCAGAGCTTCCTGACCCCTGCAGCGGGCAGGAGATAAAAACAGAGGAGTCAGCATTTCACACACACACACACACACACACACAGACACACACACACACACCATATGCTGCAGCCTCCAGGTAAAAACATTCTCGTTGGAGGAGGAGGGACGGAGGAGGTTCTGGGCATGCTCAGTAAACCTCGGTAGCTCGTTGGAGGGACGGAGGAGGTTCTGGGCATGCTCAGAAGACCTCGGTAGCTCGTTGGAGGGACGGAGGAGGTTCTGGGCATGCTCAGAAGAGCTCGGTAGCTCGTTGGAGGAGGAGGGACGGAGGAGGTTCTGGGCATGCTCAGAAGACCTCGGTAGCTCGTTGGAGGGACGGAGGAGGTTCTGGGCATGCTCAGAAGACCTCGGTAGCTCGTTGGAGGGACGGAGGAGGTTCTGGGCATGCTCAGAAGAGCTCGGTAGCTCGTTGGAGGAGGAGGGACGAAGGAGGTTCTGGGCATGCTCAGTAAACCTCGGTAGCTCGTTGGAGGAGGAGGGACGGAGGAGGTTCTGGGCATGCTCAGAAGCGTTCTGTAGCTCGTTGGAGGAGGAGGGACGGAGGAGGTTCTGGGCATGCTCAGTAGAGCTCGGTAGCTCGTTGGAGGAGGAGGGACGGAGGAGGTTCTGGGCATGCTCAGAAGCGTTCTGTAGCTCGTTGGAGGAGGAGGGACGGAGGAGGTTCTGGGCATGCTCAGAAGCGTTCTGTAGCTCGTTGGAGGAGGAGGGACGGAGGAGGTTCTGGGCATGCTCAGAAGCGTTCTGTAGCTCGTTGGAGGGACGGAGGAGGTTCTGGGCATGCTCAGAAGCGTTCTGTAGCTCGTTGGAGGAGGAGGGACGGAGGAGGTTCTGGGCATGCTCAGAAGCGTTCTGTAGCTCGTTGGAGGAGGAGCGACGGAGGAGGTTCTGGGCATGCTCAGAAGCGTTCTGTAGCTCGTTGGAGGAGGAGGGACGGAGGAGGTTCTGGGCATGCTCAGAAGCGTTCTGTAGCTCGTTGGAGGAGGAGCGACGGAGGAGGTTCTGGGCATGCTCAGAAGCGTTCTGTAGCTCGTTGGAGGGACGGAGGAGGTTCTGGGCATGCTCAGAAGCATTCTGTAGCTCGTTGGAGGAGGAGGGACGGAGGAGGTTCTGGGCATGCTCAGAAGCGTTCTGTAGCTCGTTGGAGGAGGAGGGACGGAGGAGGTTCTGGGCATGCTCAGAAGCGTTCTGTAGCTCGTTGGAGGGACGGAGGAGGTTCTGGGCATGCTCAGAAGCGTTCTGTAGCTCGTTGGAGGGACGGAGGAGGTTCTGGGCATGCTCAGATGTCGACGGGACATCGGCATGACAACAGAGAACGGAGGGTGACTCATCTCTATATTAAACCTATTGATACACACATACACACACATACAAACACACACATACACACACAGATACACACACTCTCATACACAGTCACACACACACAAACACATACATATAGACACATACATACACACATACACAAACAGTCTCTCTCTGTCTCACACACAAACACACACATACTCAAATACACAAATCCTGGAGAAACTGGGATGTGATTGGACGATGGTGGATGATGTTTGAATGGGTGTGGTTTTGCGATTTTTTGACTTTTTGCGATTTTTTTTCTTTTAAAAAAAGTCAAAAAAACATGATGTAAACTCAGCTAGTTTTGCGACTTTTTTTCCACTTTTTGTCGCCAAAAACTGGCAAAAACGTAGCAAAAAAAGTTGAAAAATTGCAAAAATGTCACAAAAAAAGTTGAAAAATCGCAAAAAAAAGTTGAAAAATTGCAAAAAAAAGTTGCAGAAAAGTCACAAAGCGACTTTTTTTGTGGAAAAAAGTCTTGAAAAGTTGCAAAAAAGTCGCAAAAGAAGACAGATGTTCCTCAACAAAATTGCTAAAAAGTCGCAAGAAAAGTCGCGAATGGACTTTTTTACGACTTTTTTTTTGTTGAAAAAAACCCCAAAAAATGTCCCTAAAGCTAGTTTTGTGGTTGGCTGGTCGTTGATTGGACGATGGTGGATGATGTTTGGATGGATGTGGTTGGCTGGTCGTTGATTGGACGATGGTGGATGATGTTTGGATGGATGTGGTTGGCTGGTCGTTGATTGGACGATAGTGGATGATGTTTGGATGGATGTGGTTGGCTGGTCGTTGATTGGACGATAGTGGATGATGTTTGGATGGATGTGGTTGGCTGGTTGGTCGTTGATTGGACGATAGTGGATGATGTTTGGATGGATGTGGTTGGTTGGCTGGTCGTTGATTGGACGATGGTGGATGATGTTTGGATGGATGTGGTTGGCTGGTCGTTGATTGGACGATGGTGGATGATGTTTGGATGGATGTGGTTGGTTGGCTGGTCGTTGATTGGACGATGGTGGATGATGTTTGGATGGATGTGGTTGGTTGGTCGTTGATTGGACGATGGTGGATGATGTTTGGATGGATGTGGTTGGCTGGTCGTTGATTGGACGATGGTGGATGATGTTTGGATGGATGTGGTTGGCTGGTCGTTGATTGGACGATGGTGGATGATGTTTGGATGGATGTGGTTGGTTGGCTGGTCGTTGATTGGACGATAGTGGATGATGTTTGGATGGATGTGGTTGGCTGGTCGTTGATTGGACGATGGTGGATGATGTTTGGATGGATGTGGTTGGCTGGTCGTTGATTGGACGATGGTGGATGATGTTTGGATGGATGTGGTTGGCTGGTCGTTGATTGGACGATGGTGGATGATGTTTGGATGGATGTGGTTGGCTGGTCGTTGATTGGACGATAGTGGATGATGTTTGGATGGATGTGGTTGGCTGGTCGTTGATTGGACGATAGTGGATGATGTTTGGATGGATGTGGTTGGTTGGCTGGTCGTTGATTGGACGATGGTGGATGATGTTTGGATGGATGTGGTTGGCTGGTCGTTGATTGGACGATAGTGGATGATGTTTGGATGGATGTGGTTGGCTGGTCGTTGATTGGACGATGGTGGATGATGTTTGGATGGATGTGGTTGGTTGGCTGGTCGTTGATTGGACGATGGTGGATGATGTTTGGATGGATGTGATTGGTTGGTCGTTAGCTGGTCACTGATTGGTTGTACCTGCAGAGCGCTGTTCAGGAAGCAGCTGTTCTGACCCGTCTCGTTAATCAGACCTTTACTGGGCGCGATGGAGGTCATGCCGGGCGCGATGGAGGTCATGCCGGGCGCGATGGAGCTGGCGCTTCGCGTCGCGCCGCTCGACGCAAAGTAGTTCCTCTTCCACGACATCTCAGCTTCCTGGGAAACGTTTCCACGGAAACACGATCATTCCCGACACGTCCTGAGAAGTTTGGAGAGGCTCGTTACCGTAGAAACGAACGATAATGATTGGATCTACGTTCCTACCCTCACCATGGTAACCAGGATCTACGTTCCTACCCTCACCATGGTAACCAGGATCTACGTTCCTACCCTCACCATGGTAACCAGGATCTACGTTCCTACCCTCACCATGGTAACCAGGGTCTACGTTCCTACCCTCACCATGGTAACCAGGATCTATGTTCCTACTCTCACCATGGTAACCAGGATCTACGTTCCTACCCTCACCATGGTAACCAGGATCTACGTTCCTACCCTCGCCATGGTAACCAGGATCTACGTTCCTACCCTCACCATGGTAACCAGGATCTACGTTCCTACCCTCACCATGGTAACCGAGATCTACGTTCCTACCCTCACCATGGTAACCAGGATCTATGTTCCTACCCTCACCATGGTAACCAGGATCTACGTTCCTACCCTCACCATGGTAACCAGGATCTACATTCCTACCCTCACCATGGTAACCAGGATCTACGTTCCTACCCTCACCATGGTAACCAGGATCTATGTTCCTACCCTCACCATGGTAACCAGGATCTACGTTCCTACCCTCACCATGGTAACCAGGATCTACGTTCCTACCCTCACCATGGTAACCAGGATCTACGTTCCTACCCTCACCATGGTAACCAGGATCTACGTTCCTACCCTCACCGTGGTAACCAGGATCTACGTTCCTACCCTCACCATGGTAACCAGGATCTACGTTCCTACCCTCACCATGGTAACCAGGATCTACATTCCTACCCTCACCATGGTAACCAGGATCTACGTCCCTACCCTCACCATGGTAACCAGGATCTATGTTCCTACCCTCACCATGGTAACCAGGATCTACGTTCCTACCCTCACCATGGTAACCAGGATCTACGTTCCTACCCTCACCATGGTAACCAGGATCTACGTTCCTACCCTCACCATGGTAACCAGGTTTCCCCCTTTAAAGGTGTCTAGAGGTGGAGGAGGATGGGTCAGAGGGGATGCATGAATATTAGGGTTTGTATGAAGTGGGGGTGCAGAAGGATGAGGGGGTATGAGGGGGGGTTATGAGCCTCCAGGTCCGCCCCCCATCCCCCCTCCCTCTCTTACCGTTACTCCTGTTACTTCCGTTACTCCTCTCAATCCGTTCAATCCTCTGTCTGAGCATCTCATGATGATGTCATTGGTTTCCTCTTGAGAAGAAATGGATTCCGTTTCCCCGGAAACGGAGAAAACACACGCACACGCGCGCGCGCGGTCGCAGGGAGTAGGAGAGAGAAATTTCTCACCTGCAGAACCGCGCATGCGCACCACCGCAAAGAGAAAAAGAGAGAAAGGGGGAGTGTGTTGTACCTGCAGCACCGCGCATGCGTACTGAGGGACTTTCTGTTGGAAATATAAATATATATTTTTTTAAATTATAGAAAAATAATTAAACTTTATTTAAATAGACATTTTAATACAAAATGTTGATGAATATTTTTTTAAATAAAATGAAAAATTAATATTTTTAAATTATTTTTATAAAATATAGAAAAATAAGTAAATAGAAAAAAATTAAAATGTTGAAAAAATTAAATATTAAATTAAATTGAAAATTTTAAACATTTAAAAACTAATTTTTAAAAAAATGCAGTAAAAAGTTTGTAAGTAAAATTGCAAAAATGTTAAAAATAAAACTTAAATTAAATATGTAAAAATTTGTTTAAATTCTAATTAAATTCCAATTAATTAAATAAATAATTAAAATAAATCATTTAATTAAATATTTTACAGTAAAATGACTTTAAATATGTTTTTTTATTAAATAAAAACAATTAAATTTTAAATTGATGCAGTTCCACCTAACACCACCAGATGGGAGTGACGTCACTTTTTTCTTTTTTTAAATAAACTAAATATTTTTAAATGTTTTATAAACGTTTAGATTTAAATATTTTTATTATAAATAAATAATAAAATAAATTAAAATAAACAGCCATTTAAAAAATTCAAAACGATAAATGTTTTTCAAAAAATAAAAAAAAATTAGCAAACAAACACTTTTTTTAAAGAATTTATTTTAAAATTTTGTCCTTTGTTTTGATGAACCTGACGGCGGCCATCTTTTACTGGAAATCTTCCAGAACGGGTTCGTGTCCCGTCTCTTTAAGAAACCGCAGCAGGTCTTCAGGCCGCAGCCCCAAGGTGGCGCTGTTTGTCATCGGATGGAAGAAAACCATCTGGTGCCCGCCTTCCAGCAGGTCCCGATCCAGAACCAACCGGACGCTCTTATCCTCATCGAAGAGGAGAGCGAGCGCCGTGGCACATCCTCGCTCCACCTGACAGGAAACAGGAAGTAAGAACCAGGAAGTAAACACAAAGCACTTCCTGTTAAACCAACCAATCACACGACAGCATCCAATCACCTTGAGTTTCTCCAACATGGTCGCTTCGTCTGCGAATCGGAGGTTTCCGCTGCCGACGCCGAGTTTCTTAGCGAGTTCGTTAAGGTTCACCTGCAGGAGAAGGAGGGGGTGGGGGGGTTAGTGGGAGGGGCTTAAGAGTTAGGAGGAGGAGTAAGAAAGAAGGGGGCGGGGTTAAAGATGTACAGGTTGGGTGGGTGGTTTTTTTGTTTTTCTTTCCCCCTACCCCCTACTCTAACCCTCTACCCTAAACCCCTGGCTTGCTATCTCATTCATTGTTCTAAATTGTCTGATTATTTAGAATTACACTGCTAGTTGGTACAATACAATTCACATGTTGTCCACCTCTCTCCCTCCTCTCTGGGAGAGAGCCCCATCCAGGACTCTGCGTTCCTGTCCTGGGCATGGCCACACCGAGGAGACCTCCGCGCTTCTTCATCCCCGCTCCATCAGGACGAAATCCATCTACTCATCTCTGCCGTGGGCATCGCTGGGCTGAGGAGTCTCCCGTGTTTCCATCAGGATGAAGAACATCTACTCATCCCCGTACTGGACATCTCCGGGCTGAGGAGTCCCCCCGTGTCTCCATCAGGATGAAGAACATCTACTCATCCCCGTACTTGACATCACCGGGCTGAGGAGTCCCCCCGTGTTTCCATCAGGATGAAGAACATCTACTCATCCCCGTACTTGACATCTCCAGGCTGAGGAGTCCCCCGTGTTTCCATCAGGATGAAGAACATCTACTCATCCCCGTACTGGACATCTCCAGGCTGAGGAGTCCCCCCGTGTTTCCATCAGGATGAAGAACATTTATTGACTTCTTTAGATATTTAGCTGTAGATTAGAATAAACTAATATTTAAACAATAATCTTTGACACATTGTTTGCTCGTCCCGGGGGAGGGATCTCTCTTTCACGTGGATCCCCATGAGGTTTCTTATTTTTTCCCCACTGATGGGTTTTTTAGGAGTTTTTCCTCACCGAGAAGGAGAGTCTAAGTGCATTAATGTGCTAGTCTTGTTTAGTTAGCATTTGTTAGTTATTTTTCTTGTTGTGTATTTGTGTTAATACATTCCTCTTTTTCTTGTGAAGCCCATTGAGACGGACATTCTGTGATTTTGGGCTATACAAATAAAATTGAAATTGAATTGAATTGAATTGAATTGAATTTTGTTTTTTTTTACAATAATTTTTTTACTATAGAATTTTTTAAAGAAAAATTGTGCAATTTTTTTAACTTTTTTCGACAAAATGTCGCAAAATTGTGAAAAAAGTAGAAAAAATTGCGAAAAAGTCACAAAATCGCAAAAAATAATCGCAAAAAAAAGTTGAAAAATTGCAAAAAAAAAAAAAAAAAACAAACTTGAAAAATTCCGAAACAAAGTAGAAAAAAATTGCAAAGAAGTAAAAAGATTGCGAAAAAAAAATGAAAAATTGCAAAAAGTAGAAAAATCGCAAAAAAATTGCAAACAAAAAAAAATCTCCAAAAAGCAAAAAATGGACAAAAAAAAGATGGCGGACGAATGGATGGATGCTCCCGGTGGCTAGCACCAAAACGGCTAGCTGTACCCTGTGTTTAGACTCTAGGAGCGGGCATCAAGGATAATGGGAGGGGCTTAAAGACTAATAGGTGGTATTAAGGATAAAAGTGGGAGGGGCTTAACGGTTGCTGGCGGTTACGGAAACCAATGGGAGGGGCTTAAAAGCCATTTGGGGTACAGATGTTAGAAGGACGGCCATGACGATTGGTGGAGAGGGCATGGAGAGCAGTAGGAGGAGCTTTAAGACAGATGGGAGGGGCATGTAGGCTAGTGGGAGGGGCATGTAGGCTAGTGGGAGGGGCATTAAGACAGATGGGAGGGGCATGTAGGCTAGTGAGAAGATCATGTAGGCTAGTGGGAGGGGCATTAAGACAGATGGGAGGGGCATATAGGCTAGTGAGAAGATCATGTAGGCTAGTGGGAGGAGCATTAAGAAAGATTGAGGGGCATGTAGGCTAGTGGGAGGGGCATGTAGGCTAGTGGGAGAAGCATGTGGGCTAGTGGGAGAAGCATGTGGGCTAGTGGGAGGAGCTTTAAGACAGATGGGAGGGGCATGTAGGCTAGTGGGAGGGGCATGTAGGCTAATGGGAGGGGCATGTAGGCTAGTGGGAGAAGCATGTGGGCTAGTGGGAGGAGCTTTAAGACAGATGGGAGGGGCATGTAGGCTAGTGGGAGGAACATGTAGGCTAGTGGGAGAAGCATGTGGGCTAGTGGGAGAAGCATGTGGGCTAGTGGGAGGAGCTTTAAGACAGATGGGAGGGGCATGTAGGCTAGTGGGAGGAACATGTAGGCTAGTGGGAGGGACATGTAGGCTAGTGGGAGGAGCTTTAAGACATATGGGAGGGGCATGTAGGCTAGTGGGAGGGGCATGTAGGCTAGTGGGAGGAGCTTTAAGACATATGGGAGGGGCTTGTAGGCTAGTGGGAGGGACATGTAGGCTAGTGGGCGGGACATGTAGGCTAGTGGAAGAGGCATGTAGGCTAGTAGGAGGGGCATGTAGGCTAGTGGGAGGGCTTGTAGGCTAGTGGGAGGAGCTTTAAGACAGATGGGAGGGGCATGTAGACTAGTGCGAGGAGCTTTAAGACAGATGGGAGGGGCATGTAGGCTAGTGGGAGGAGCTTTAAGACAGATGGGAGGGGCATGTAGGCTAGTGGGCGGGGCATGTAGGCTAGTGAGAAGATCATGTAGGCTAGTTGGAGGAGTATGTGGTCTAGTGGGAGGAGCATGTAGCGTAGAGGGAGGGGCCTGTAGGCTAGTGGGAGGGGCACGTAGGCATGTGGGAGGGGCATGTAGACCAGTGGGAGGAGCTTTGAGGCGTAATGGGAGGGGCATGCAGGCTAGTGGGAGGGGTTTATTGTAAGCTGGGGAGGTTGTAAAAGGTAGTGGGAGGGGCCTGTAGGCTAGTGGGAGGAGCTTTAAGACAGATGGGAGTGGCCTGTAGGCTAGTGGGAGGGGCATGTAGGCTACTGGCGGGGCATGAAGGCTAGTGGGAGGGGCATGTAGGCTAGTGGGGGGGCTTGTAGGCTAGAGGGAGGGGCTTTAAGACAGATGGGAGGGGTATGTAGTCTAGTGGGAGGGGCCTGTAGTCTACTGGGAGGGGCCTGTAGGCTAGTGGGAGGGGCTATGAGTCGTAATGGGAAGAGTCTGACCTGCCGGTCGTGGCGCGTCGACACCAGCCACAGCGTTTTTTTTTTCTTGTCTTTCAGAAAAAGGTTTTTAGTGACGGCGCCGCTGACGTCCTGCAGGTGAGGCATCATCTCCTCCACCGTGAACACCTGGAGGAGGAAGGGGGAGGAGTCAATGTGACGTCACCTGGTGGATCTAAAGGTTAACGCAAGTAAAAATAGACTCAAAATAAAGAAAAAAAAACATGTGAATTTTACACCTGATTTCATTAAAAAAATCTGTCATTTAACAAAATAGCGTTTTGTGAAAAAAATATGATTAAAAATAAAAGACGCAAATAAATAAAATAAAAAATATAATAAAATATAAAATAAAAGATGATTTTAAAAATTCGGCATTAATTTAAACAAAAATAATAATTTCTTGTAAAAACTATAAACATTTAAATAATAGATGACGTAAGCAAAGAAACCGGAAGAGAATTTTTAAAACGTCATAAAAACCCTTAAAAAATATAAAATAATTTCTTTAAACATTAATAAAAAAAGCCGAATTAAATCTAAAAAAATAAAACTTAGAAAAAAATCTAAAAATATCTTAAAAATAAATAAAACTAAAGAAAGTTTCAATTTTATAAAAAAAAAACATGCGAATTTTTCACCGGATTTCATTTAAAAAATTACGTAATTTAACAAAATTGCGTTTTGTGAAAAAAAACTATTATTAAAAAGAAAAAATGAAAAAGAAAATAAATTTATGTTTTTGTTTTTAAAAATTCGGCGTTAATTTAAAAAAAAATAAAATTTCTTGTAAAAATGATAAACATTTAAATAATAGGTGACGTAAGCAAAGAAACCGGAAGAGAATTTTTAAAACGTCATAAAAATCTTAAAAAGAAATAAAATAATTTCTTTAAAAATTTATAAAAAAAAAAAAGCCGAATTAAATCTGAAAAAAAAAAAAACTTAGAAAAAATCTAAAAATATTTTAAATATAAACGTTTTTTAATGAAAATTCTTAAAAAACATTAAATGACAAGAAAATACAATGAAATTCTGTTTATTTGAACTTTTCAGTAAATAAACAGTTTTTACGTTCATTCTGTACGCGCGCGCGTGTGTGTGTGAGTGTGAATGACACACACACACACAGTCTCTCACGCACGCGCTCACACACACACACAGACTTTTTTACTGACTTTTCGTAATAAAACTAGGTTAGAAGAAGAAGAAGGTTTATTTTGAAAGGATTTTTTTTTACCGGTGGGTGTTCCACGCACGTGGTCTGGATCCCCAAAACCTCCAGATGTTTCTGCAGCTGTGCACGCAGGTCCTCCGCCATGTTGGCTAGGTGTGTGTGTGTGTGAGAGACGGAGTGTGTGTGTGTGTGTGTGTGTGTGTGTGTGTGTGTGTGTGTGTGTGTGTGTGTGTGTGTGTTTGGTTTCAAGTTGAACCAGTTTTTCTTTTTTGTTTGAAGGAGTTTATTTTGAGTGTTTTTGGCGCCTCCTCTGGAGAAAATAAAACACTGCAACCATAGATTATTAATTTAGTGTGTTACAGTGTGGATGTGTGTGTGTGTGTGTGTGTGTGTGTGTGTGTGTGTGTGTGTGTGTGTGTGTGTTTGTGTGTGTGTGTGTGTGTGTTTGTGTGTGTGTGTGTGTGTGTGTGTGTGTGTGTGTGTGTGTGTGTGTGTGTGTGTGTGTGTGTGTGTGTTTGGTTTCAAGTTGAACCAGTTTTTCTTTTTTGTTTGAAGGAGTTTATTTTGAGTGTTTTTGGCGCCTCCTCTGGAGAAAAGAAACACTGCAACCATAG
The DNA here is from genome assembly GCA_902685375.1 of Neostethus bicornis. Taxonomy (NCBI): domain Eukaryota; kingdom Metazoa; phylum Chordata; class Actinopteri; order Atheriniformes; family Phallostethidae; genus Neostethus; species Neostethus bicornis. The sequence goes on from CACRXE010000082.1 coordinate 72,423, forward strand.
ATAATTAATTTATTGTGTGTGAGAAAGTGTGTGTATGTGATTGAGAGAGAGTGTGAGTGTGTGTGAGAGAGAGTGTGT
>CACRXE010000082.1:77500-92500 GCA_902685375.1 Neostethus bicornis
TTCTTCACCACCAGCATGCACCGCAGGTGGATCTTTGGAGAGAAAGGTAGGCACCTCGATGCCCTGTCTGTGCCATCTATCGACGTCCCAACCGGTCGCTGTGTGTCCAACCTGGCAATCCAAAAGCTGGCATCCAGAATGGATCCGAGTGAGCGCCTGCAGTTCCTCAAGCGAGCAACCGGACGTTTCCATAGAAACCGTAAAAACACAGGAAGCATTTTTGCAACATTTTTGGCGACAAAATGTTGCAAAAATAGTTAGAAAATCAGGAAAAAAAAGAAATGTTCGCAAAAAAAAGTTGTGAGATTGTGGAAAAATTGCAAAAAAAGAGTTGAAAAATAAAATTAAAAAAATTGCAAAAAAGTCGCAAAAATGACGCAAAGCGACTTTTTTGTGAAAAAAATTGCAAAAACAATCGTAAAAAAAAACCTCCCTAAAAAATTGAAAAAAAAAGTCACGAAAAATTGTCTGTTTGGTCTCTAGTGTGAAAAAAAAACCATTAGGAGCTAGCCGCTAGGAGCTAGCCGCTAGGAGCTAGCCGTTAGGAGCTAGCCGCTAGGAGCTAGCCGCTAGGAGCTAGCCGCTAGGAGCTAGCCGTTAGGAGCTAGCCGTTAGGAGCTAGCCGTTAGGAGCTAGCCGCTAGGAGCTAGCCGTTAGGAGCTAGCCGTTAGGAGCTAGCCGTTAGGAGCTAGCCGCTAGGAGCTAGCCGTTGGGAGCTAGCCGTTAGGAGCTAGCCGTTAGGAGCTAGCCGCTAGGAGCTAGCCGTTAGGAGCTAGCCGCTAGGAGCTAGCCGCTAGGAGCTAGCCGTTAGGAGCTAGCCGTTAGGAGCTAGCCGCTAGGAGCTAGCCGTTAGGAACTAGCCGCTAGGAGCTAGCCGTTAGGAGCTAGCCGCTAGGAGCTAGCCGCTAGGAGCTAGCCGTTAGGAACTAGCCGCTAGGAGCTAGCCGTTAGGAGCTAGCCGCTAGGAGCTAGCCGCTAGGAGCTAGCCGTTAGGAGCTAGCCGCTAGGAGCTAGCCGTTAGGAACTAGCCGCTAGGAGCTAGCCGTTAGGAGCTAGCCGCTAGGAACTAGCCGCTAGGAGCTAGCCGTTAGGAACTAGCCGCTAGGAGCTAGCCGCTAGGAGCTAGCCGCTAGGAGCTAGCCGTTAGGAGCTAGCCGTTAGGAGCTAGCCGTTAGGAGCTAGCCGCTAGGAGCTAGCCGTTAGGAGCTAGCCGCTAGGAGCTAGCCGCTAGGAGCTAGCCGCTAGGAGCTAGCCGCTAGGAGCTAGCCGTTAGGAGCTAGCCGTTAGGAACTAGCCGCTAGGAGCTAGCTGCTAGGAGCTAGCCACAGTCCATTCCGGACTCCAGCTTTCAGGTTTGCTAGGTTGGACTCAGAGCGACCGGAGAGGGACGCCGCCCTGGTGGACGAGGGTCAGGATGACGGAGGAAGGAGGACAGACAGACTCTTCTCTTCCTCTCCGCAGGCTGCGAGCTCTACGCGTTCTGCGGCGCTCTCTTCGGGATCTGCTCCATGATCACGCTGACCGTCATCGCCGTCGACCGCTACTTGGTCATCACGCGACCTTTGACGTCCATCGGGATGCTGTCCAGGAAGCGGGCGTTCCTGGTTCTGGTGGCGGCCTGGCTTTACTCGCTCGCCTGGAGCCTCCCGCCGTTCTTCGGCTGGAGTAAGACGACGCGTTTCATCCTGGAACGGAATGTTGGAATCTCAACAGGTTCTGAATTAAATCCACGCTGGGTTCTGGAGATCCAGACCCGCTGCTGGGTGGAGCCGAGATGGGCGGAGCTAAAACACCCAAAAAAAAAAATAGTAAAAAAATAAAGACGGCTTTCACTTAAAAAAAAAAATAAATAAAAAAATACTTTTATTTAAAATAAATAAATAAATAAAAAAAACACTTTTATTTAAAATAAATAAATAAATAAAAAAGACACTTTTACTTAAAAAAAAAAAAAAAAAAAATTGGAAAAAAAAAAACACTTTTACTTAAAAAAAAAAAAAAAAAAAAAATTGGAAAAAAAAAACACTTTTACTTAAAAAAAAAAAAAAAAAATTGGAAAAAAGACACTTTTATTTAAAATAAATAAATAAATAAAAAAGTCAGCTTTACTTAAAAACAATAATAAAAATAGAATAAAGACAACTTTTTCTAAAAAAAAAAAAAAATTTTTAGAAAAAATACAAAAGAATTTAGCAAAAAAAGACTTTTTTTTTTCCCTCAAGAAAATTGTAAAAAAAAAAAAAAAAAAAAAGACGTTTTTTTTCTTTAAAAAAAAAATCGTACAAAAGACACTTTTTTCTTGAAAAAGTAAAAAAAAAAACCTTTTTCCTTAAAAAAAAAATAAAAATAAATATAATAATAAAATCTTAAAAAAATAGTTTTTTCCTCAAAACAATTGAAAAAAAAAAGTTTTTTTTTTTACTAAAAAGTCGCAAAAAAAGTCACTTTTTCATTTGAGAAAAAAAAAACGTAAAAAGTAGTTTTTTTCTAAAAACAAATTTGTTTTTTTCCTCAAAAGATTTGGAAAAAAGTCGTTTTCTTGTAAAAAAAAAAAAAAAAAAAAACAGTTTTTCCTCAAAATAATTCTTAAAAAGACAGTTTTTTTAAAAAAAAAATTGTAAAAAAGACGTTTTTTTTTTCACCAAATTTTTTTTTTTTTTTTTAAAGTTTTTTTTCTCACAAAAATAATAAAAAAAGTAGTTTTTAAATAAAAAAAAAATTGCAACGTAGATCCTGGTTACCATGGTGAGGGTAGGAACGTAGATCCTGGTTACCATGGTGAGGGTAGGAACGTAGATCCTGGTTACCATGGTGAGGGTAGGAACATAGATCCTGGTTACCATGGTGAGGGTAGGAACGTAGATCCTGGTTACCATGGTGAGGGTAAGAACCTAGATCCTGGTTACCATGGTGAGGGTAAGAACCTAGATCATGGTTACCATGGTGAGGGTAGGAACGTAGATCCTGGTTACCATGGTGAGGGTAAGAACCTAGATCCTGGTTACCATGGTGAGGGTAGGAACATAGATCCTGGTTACCATGGTGAGGGTAGGAACGTAGATCCTGGTTACCATGGTGAGGATAGGAACGTAGATCCTGGTTACCATGGTGAGGGTAAGAACCTAGATCCTGGTTACCATGGTGAGGGTAGGAACATAGATCCAGGTTACCATGGTGAGGGTAGGAACATAGATCCTGGTTACCATGGTGAGGGTAGGAACGTAGATCCTGGTTACCATGGTGAGGGTAGGAACATTCTCCAAAAACGCCATTTTTGTCCAAAAAAATGATAAAAAGACTGTTTTTCCTCAAAAAAAAAATCACCCTGTGGTTTTAAGATGTCTCTTATTTTGAAAATCCGTCTCCTACTGCAGGCGCCTACGTCCCGGAGGGTCTGCTGACTTCCTGTACGTGGGACTACATGACCTTCACGCCGTCGGTCCGCGCCTACACCATGCTGCTCTTCATCTTCGTCTTCTTCCTCCCGCTCTTCATCATCGTCTTCTGCTACGTCTTCATCTTCCGCGCCATCCGGAACACCAACCGGTCAGTCCCACCTCCGCCCCCCTTACCCCGTCCACCCGAGTCCTTACCTTCTCTTAACGGTCGCTGCCCGTGTTGCCAGGGCGGTGGGGAAGAGTTTCCATCGGCTGCAGAGCGAGTGGAAGATGGCCAAAATCGCTCTGATCGTCATCCTGCTCTACGTCGTCTCCTGGTCGCCGTACTCCACCGTCGCTCTGACCGCCTTCGCAGGGTAAGGCGCGGTTACCTGGTTACCATGGTGAGGGTAGGAACATAGATCCTGGTTACCATGGTGAGGGTAGGAATGTAGATCCTGGTTACCATGATGAGGGTAGGAACGTAGATCCTGGTTACCATGGTGAGGGTAGGAACGTAGATCCTGGTTACCATGGTGAGGGTAGGAACATAGATCCTGGTTACCATGGTGAGGGTAGGAACGTAGATCCTGGTTACCATGGTGAGGGTAGGAACGTAGATCCTGGTTACCATGGTGAGGGTAGGAACGTAGATCCTGGTTACCATGGTGAGGGTAGGAACATAGATCCTGGTTACCATGGTGAGGGTAGGAACGTAGATCCTGGTTACCATGGTGAGGGTAGGAACGTAGATCCTGGTTACCATGGTGAGGGTAGGAACGTAGATCCTGGTTACCATGGTGAGGGTAGGAACATAGATCCTGGTTACCACGGTGAGGGTAGGAACATAGATCCTGGTTACCATGGTGAGGGTAGGAACATAGATCCTGGTTACCATGGTGAGGGTAGGAACATAGATCCTGGTTACCATGGTGAGGGTAGGAACGTAGATCCTGGTTACCATGGTGAGGGTAGGAATGTAGATCCTGGTTACCATGGTGAGGGTAGGAACATAGATCCTGGTTACCATGGTGAGGGTAGGAACGTAGATCCTGGTTACCATGGTGAGGGTAGGAACATAGATCCTGGTTACCATGGTGAGGGTAGGAACGTAGATCCTGGTTACCATGGTGAGGGTAGGAACATAGATCCTGGTTACCATGGTGAGGGTAGGAACGTAGATCCTGGTTACCGTTTCCTGTTTTTTTTTCCGTAGATACGCTGACATGTTGACGCCCTACATGAACTCCGTTCCGGCTGTCATCGCCAAGGCCTCGGCCATCCACAACCCCATCATCTACGCCATCACTCACCCCAAGTACAGGTTAGGCTCCGCCTCCGTTCCCCCTCGAACGGCCTCTAAAAGGTCCCGAGCCTCACGTTGGACTTCTCTGCAGGATAGCGCTGGCGAAGTACGTCCCCTGCGTGGGCGTGCTCCTCTGCGTGCAGCCTCGTGACCTCCGCTCTGCCAGCAGCAGCTTCGTCTCCACCAGGAGGTCCACGGTGACCAGCCAGGGCTCCGACAGCAGCCGTCGCTATAGCAACGCAAAGTCCCGCCTCTCCTCCGCCTCCGACAGCGAATCGGTAAGCAGGAACGTTTTACTCCCTGGATGGCAGACGTCGGGTTTGATGGTTGGTATTTTTTCTTTAGGGTCTGACGGACACCGAGGCCGACATCTCCAGCCTGAGTTCGCGCCCCGCCAGCCGGCAGGTGTCGTGCGACCTGAGCCGGGATACGGCGGAGCTGAGCGACTTCCCCAAACGTTCCTCCAGCTTCAAGGTCAAGATCAAGAACCACGACTCGGGGATTTTTGAGAAGGTACGAACGTCTGGAAACGCTGACTCAGAGGAGCTCCGCCTACAGGGAGTAACCATGGTAACCAGGAACTACGTTCCTACCCTCACCATGGTAACCAGGATCTATGTTCCTACCCTCACCATGGTAACCAGGATCTATGTTCCTACCCTCACCATGGTAACCAGGATCTACGTTCCTACCCTCACCATGGTAACCAGGATCTACGTTCCTACCCTCACCATGGTAACCAGGATCTATGTTCCTACCCTCACCATGGTAACCAGGATCTATGTTCCTACCCTCACCATGGTAACCAGGATCTATGTTCCTACCATCACCATGGTAACCAGGATCTATGTTCCTACCCTCACCATGGTAACCAGGATCTACGTTCCTACCCTCACCATGGTAACCAGGATCTACGATCCTACCCTCACCATGGTAACCAGGATCTATGTTCCTACCCTCACCATGGTAACCAGGATCTACGTTCCTACCCTCACCATGGTAACCAGGATCGATGTTCCTACCATCACCATGGTAACCAGGATCTACGTTCCTACCCTCACCATGGTAACCAGGATCTACGTTCCTACCCTCACCATGGTAACCAGGATCTATGTTCCTACCCTCACCATGGTAACCAGGATCTATGTTCCTACCCTCACCATGGTAACCAGGATCTATGTTCCTACCCTCACCATGGTAACCAGGATCTATGTTCCTACCCTCACCATGGTAACCAGGATCTACGTTCCTACCCTCACCATGGTAACCAGGATCTATGTTCCTACCCTCACCATGGTAACCAGGATCTACGTTCCTACCCTCACCATGGTAACCAGGATCTACATTCCTACCCTCACCATGGTAACCAGGATCTAAATTCCTACCCTCACCATGGTAACCAGGATCTATGTTCCTACCCTCACCATGGTAACCAGGATCTACGTTCCTACCCTCACCATGGTAACCAGGATCTACGTTCCTACCCTCACCATGGTAACCAGGATCTACGTTCCTACCCTCACCATGGTAACCAGGATCTACGTTCCTACCCTCACCATGGTAACCAGGATCTACGTTCCTACCCTCACCATGGTAACCAGGATCTAAATTCCTACCCTCACCATGGTAACCAGGATCTACATTCCTACCCTTACCATGGTAACCAGGATCTACATTCCTACCCTTACCATGGTAACCAGGATCTACGTTCCTACCCTCACCATGGTAACCAGGATCTACGTTCCTACCCTCACCATGGTAACCAGGATCTACGTTCCTACCCTCACCATGGTAACCAGGATCTACGTTCCTACCCTCACCATGGTAACCAGGATCTAAATTCCTACCCTCACCATGGTAACCAGGATCTACGTTCCTACCCTCACCATGGTAACCAGGATCTACGTTCCTACCCTTACCATGGTAACCAGGATCTACGTTCCTACCCTCACCATGGTAACCAGGATCTACGTTCCTACCCTCACCATGGTAACCAGGATCTACGTTCCTACCCTCACCATGGTAACCAGGATCTACGTTCCTACCCTTACCATGGTAACCAGGATCTACGTTCCTACCCTCACCATGGTAACCAGGATCTAACTTCCTACCCTCACCATGGTAACCAGGATCTACGTTCCTACCCTCACCATGGTAACCAGGATCTACGTTCCTACCCTCACCATGGTAACCAGGATCTACGTTCCTACCCTCACCATGGTAACCAGGATCTACGTTCCTACCCTCACCATGGTAACCAGGATCTAAATTCCTACCCTCACCATGGTAACCAGGATCTACGTTCCTACCCTCACCATGGTAACCAGGATCTACGTTCCTACCCTTACCATGGTAACCAGGATCTACGTTCCTACCCTCACCATGGTAACCAGGATCTACGTTCCTACCCTCACCATGGTAACCAGGATCTACGTTCCTACCCTTACCATGGTAACCAGGATCTACGTTCCTACCCTCACCATGGTAACCAGGATCTACGTTCCTACCCTCACCATGGTAACTAGGATCTACGTTCCTACCCTCACCATGGTAACTAGGATCTATGTTCTGGTCCGGCTCGTTACGTGGTCCTCCATTACGTACCTGTCTGGTTCTAGGTTGGCGGTCCGGCTCGTACCTCTCTGGTTCTAGGTTGGCGGTCCGGCTCGTACCTCTCTGGTTCTAGGTTGGCGGTCCGGCTCGTACCTCTCTGGTTCTAGGTTGGCGGTCCGGCTCGTACCTGTCTGGTTCTAGGTTGGCGGTCCGGCTCGTACCTCTCTGGTTCTAGGTTGGCGGTCCGGCTCGTACCTCTCTGGTTCTAGGTTGGCGGTCCGGCTCGTACCTCTCTGGTTCTAGGTTGGCGGTCCGGCTCGTACCTCTCTGGTTCTAGGTTGGCGGTCCGGCTCGTACCTCTCTGGTTCTAGGTTGGCGGTCCGGCTCGTACCTGTCTGGTTCTAGGTTGGCGGTCCGGCTCGTACCTGTCTGGTTCTAGGTTGGCGGTCCGGCTCGTACCTCTCTGGTTCTAGGTTGGCGGTCCGGCTCGTACCTCTCTGGTTCTAGGTTGGCGGTCCGGCTCGTACCTCTCTGGTTCTAGGTTGGCGGTCCGGCTCGTACCTCTCTGGTTCTAGGTTGGCGGTCCGGCTCGTACCTCTCTGGTTCTAGGTTGGCGGTCCGGCTCGTTAATCTGCTTTCATCCGGTCGTTGATGTGTGATTAATCTTGTCGGTCTGACCCGGTACGCTCCATCGATCCGATCCGATTATAAAACACATTAAATTTAATCTGAGTTTTTTTTCATCAGACGTCCTTCGACGCCATCTCTATGGGAGGAGTCAGTGAACGGAACAGTATCCCTAATGTGAGATCACACACACACACACACACACACACACACACACACATCTCTATGGGAGGAGTCAGTGAACGGAACAGTATCCCTAATGTGAGATCACACACACACACACACACACACACACACACACACACACACACACACACACACATCTCTATTGGAGGAGTCAGTGAACGGAACAGTATCCCTAATGTGAGATCACACACACACACACACACACACACACACACACACATCTCTATGGGAGGAGTCAGTGAACGGAACAGTATCCCTAATGTGAGATCACACACACACACACACACACACACACACACACACACACACACACACACACACATCTCTATGGGAGGAGTCAGTGAACGGAACAGTATCCCTAATGTGAGATCACACACACACACACACACACACACACACACACACACATCTCTATGGGAGGAGTCAGTGAACGGAACAGTATCCCTAATGTGAGATCACACACACACACACACACACACACACACATCTCTATGGGAGGAGTCAGTGAACGGAACAGTATCCCTAATGTGAGATCACACACACACACACACACACACACACACACACACACACACACATAGACACACCTCTATGGGAGGAGTCAGTGAACGGAACAGTATCCCTAATGTGAGAGCACACACACACATACACACACACACACACACATCTCTATGGGAGGAGTCAGTGAACGGAACAGTATCCCTAATGTGAGATCACACACACACACACACACACACATCTCTATGGGAGGAGTCAGTGAACGGAACAGTATCCCTAATGTGAGAGCACACACACACACACACACACACACACACATCTCTATGGGAGTAGTCAGTGAACGGAATGGGGAGCCAGTGGAGTGGGGAACCAGTGGAGTGGGGAACCAGTGGAGTGGGGAGCCAGTGGAGTGGGGAACCAGTGGAGTGGGGAGCCAGTGGAGTGGGGAGCCAGTGGAGTGGGGAACCAGCGGAGTGGGGAGCCAGTGGAGTGGGGAGCCAGTGGAATGGGGAACCAGCGGAGTGGGGAACCAGTGGAGTGGGGAGCCAGTGGAGTGGGGAACCAGCGGAGTGGGGAACCAGCGGAGTGGGGAGCCAGTGGAGTGGGGAGCCAGTGGAGTGGGGAGCCAGTGGAGTGGGGAGCCAGTGGAGTGGGGAACCAGTGGAGTGGGGAACCAGTGGAGTGGGGAACCAGCGGAGTGGGGAGCCAGTGGAATGGGGAGCCAGTGGAGTTTTTGTAGGACGGGTGTGATGTGGTTAATGGAGGGTGTGTGTGTGATGATACGAGCAGCTGAGTTTTTATATATATCAAATAAAATATTTTTTTAACCCTCTTTTTTCCGACAGGGCAGCGAAACGGGCGAGGCTCACCCTCTACGGGGCGCCATTGGTCGGATCCCCAGCATCGTCATCACCTCAGAATCCAGCCCCTTCCTTCCTATTGGACGGAACGGATCCCGAAGCAACCAATCTAAAACTACGGGGGCGGGGCCTTTGTAGATCACAGGACCCGCCCACTTCCTGTTACATGTTTCACTTTCTGGATTTAAAGCTTTTAAATTTATATTTAGACATAAATAAAAACATGTGTTGTAGCAAAGCGGCCATTTTCCTGCTGATTCTTTAGGTTTTTTCATGCTAAATGCTAAGCTAAGCTAATCTTAAACCTCTGTAAAATGTGTTGGTTCTGCGGGCGCGGACGCTGCCAAGCTACTGCCCAGGCTGCCAGGCTGAGCCGGACCTGTTCTATGTTCTCCTTCCTCCATTTCCCTCCAGGTGGCGCCACAGCTAGTCAGTCCCCTCCATCTAACCCTATCTCCTGCATCTTCTTCAGTCACACCAACTATCTTCATGTCTTCCTTCACTGTATCCATGAACCTCCTCTTTGGTCTTCCTCTAGTCCTCTTTCCTGGTGGTTCTAAACCCAGCATCCTTCTTCTGATGTACTCTCTCTCTCTCCTCTGCACATGTCCAAACCATCTCAGTCTGACCTCTCTGACTTTAAAACCTCTAACATGTGCTGTTCCTCTGATCCTGTCCATCCTGGTCACTCCCAGAGAGATCCTCAGCATCTTCATCTCTGATACAAACATCTCTGTTTCCTGTCTTTGAATCAGTGACACTGTCTCTAGACCAATCAGCATGGCCGCTCTCACCACACTGTCTCTAGACCAATCAGCATGGCCGCTCTCACCACACTGTTTCTAGACCAATCAGCATGGCCGCTCTCACCACACTGTCTCTAGACCAATCAGCATGGCCGCTCTCACCACACTGTCTCTAGACCAATCAGCATGGCCGCTCTCACCACACTGTCTCTAGACCAATCAGCATGGCCGCTCTCACCACACTGTCTCTAGACCAATCAGCATGGCCGCTCTCACCACACTGTCTCTAGACCAATCAGCATGGCCGCTCTCACCACACTGTCTCTAGACCAATCAGCATTGCCGCTCTCACCACACTGTCTCTAGACAATCAGCATGGCCGCTCTCACCACACTGTCTCTAGACCAATCAGCATGGCCGCTCTCACCACACTGTCTCTAGACCAATCAGCATGGCCGCTCTCACCACACTGTCTCTAGACAATCAGCATGGCCGCTCTCACCACACTGTCTCTAGACCAATCAGCATGGCCGCTCTCACCACACTGTCTCTAGACCAATCAGCATGGCCGCTCTCACCACACTGTCTCTAGACCAATCAGCATGGCCGCTCTCACCACGGTCACACATCCCACCTGATACTTTCCTCCACCTGTTCCAGCCTGCCTGCACACACTTCTTCACCTCTTTTCCACACTCTCCATTGTTCTGGACTGTTGATCCTAGATACTTAAAATCTTCCACCCACGTTGGCACAAATAAAGTTGGTAAACCAGGGTTTTAACGGGTCTTGGCATGGCTCAGCTCGGCTGAACGAACGAATGAGATTTTCTGCCGAAGCACTTTTTCGTTTTTGTGTTTGTTTTTTTCGCTTCCATGTCGTCGTGTGTTTGTGAGCGGCCGGTTAAAGTTCCTCAAACCAGACGTTTGCTCCTGATGTTTGTAGTTTTGTTTGTGTTTTATTTAGTTTTTAAAATAAATGTTAATTCATCACAAAGTGTTTGTTATTATTTAGTTTATAAATTAAACCAGGTTTTTATTGCGTCATATTTTTTCCACCAGCAGGAGGCAGAAAAGAGCAAGGTAGAAAAGTTACATCGAAATAAAAAAATAAAGAAGAATTAAAGCAAAAAATATTCTAAGTGCGACCAAACCGCTGGTTCAGGATCCGGCAGGGAGCACCAGGAAAGCAGAGACATTGACCTGTTAAAATGGCCGTCTTTAAAAGAGAGTTCATATGTTAGGGTTCAGCCAATCGGCACCGCTCCTCGTCCTGGGTCTGCTCTTAAAGGGACCGCTCCTCGTCCTGGGTCCGCTCTGACCGCTCCTCGTCCTGGGTCCGCTCTGACCGCTCCTCGTCCTGGGTCCGCTCTGACCGCTCCTCGTCCTGGGTCCGCTCTTAAAGGGACCGCTCCTCGTCCTCTAGACCAATCAGCATGGCCGCTCTCACCACACTGTCTCTAGACCAATCAGCATGGCCGCTCTCACCACACTGTCTCTAGAGACCAATCAGCATGGCCGCTCTCACCACACTGTCTCTAGACCAATCAGCATGGCCGCTCTCACCACACTGTCTCTAGACCAATCAGCATGGCCGCTGTCACCACACTGTCTCTAGACCAATCAGCATGGCCGCTCTCACCACACTGTCTCTAGACCAATCAGCATGGCCCTGGGTCCGCTCTTAAAGGGGCCGCTCCTCGTCCTGGATCCGCTCTTAAAGGGACCCACCTGTGAGGGAGCCGTTCTATCCAGATGCCTGAACCACCTCACCTCTCTTCTCATTGACCCTGAAGTTCCGGTGCCCTACGTCACTCCATTAAAGATGAAGGGTTCAGTCCTCCTCCCTCCCCCCTCCCTCTCTCGTCCTCTCTCCCTCCTCCTCCCTTCGTCCCTCCTCCTCTCCCCCCCCTCCCTCCTCCTACCCCGCTCCCCCTTCTCTCTCTCTGTTCCTGTCCCTTTAAATAAACCCTTCTAATGAAAATCCTCCCCCCTCCTCCCCCTCCCCTCCTGTTGCTCCCGGTAACCGGAGCAGAGCCCGCGGCCCGGAGGCACCGGAAAGGTAAAACAAACACGGTGACCCACTTCATTCCACACCCTCACGGAGGGACCACCTGAGAGGGCAGGGGGGGAGGGGTAGTGGGCGTGGTCTGAGAGGTTACCTGGAAACAACACACACAGAGACACACAGACACACACACACAGCCAGACACACACACACACACAGCCAGACACACACACACACACACACACACACACTCCCCTTCTTTCTTTTAAACGTTTGTTTTTTTTTTGTTTTAAAACATTTTAAAAACAAAATAAAACTTTTTTTTTTTTAGTGTAAAATCAGAAAAATAAGAAATTATATTTTTGAAAAGTAAAGAATAAATTTTAATGTTCAAGTTCTGGCGCCGTTTCAGCAACTAGGTCAGGGATAAGTTTTATCTTGTGATTTCAGAGATGGAAAACTTCCTATCCAATCAGAGAGCAGAGATGACGGTGGGACAGGAATACAAGCGTCCGGCCGCCATGTTTGTAGTTCTTATGCTGAACATGTTACATGGTTTGTTTTGGCGGCCATTTTTTTTTTTTTTTTTACATAGTTAATTAATTTAAACGGGGAAATGTTTGTGCTGCATTACCCCTCAGCAGGCTGCCAGGACGGTGCCAATGGTGGGAGAAATAGAGGGTTAGGTGCCGGAGCCCATCCTGGCTGATTTAAGGCGAAGGGCTGGGTACACCCAGAACACGTTGCCAGTCTGTCGCGGGGCCACACACACACTCATTCCTACGGGCCAATCAACCTAGCATGCATGTCTTTGGAGGGTGGGAGGAAACCGGAGTATCCGGAGGAAACCCACGCAAACACGGCGAGAACATGTAAACTCCACACAGAAAGGACAGTGTTCCAAGCCTCGTCCCCACCCGGGACTCGAACCCACAACCTTCTTGCTGTGAGGCCACTGTGCTACCCACTGTGCCACCATGATGCTGTTTAGAATCAGAAGTACTTTATTGATTACACGGAACAACCGTTCCGTTTGGGGTTGGGTTGCCAGGGGCAACAACCTCAAACACCCAGGTTTCTCTCACCCCGGCTGCATCCTCTATCTCACCCAGGAGGATCTTGAGGTGTTCCCTGTCCAGCTGGGAGACATAGTCTCTCCAGCAGGTCCAGGGTCTGACTCTGGGTCTCCTCCTGGTGGGACGGAACACCTCATCAGAGAGGGAGGTATCCTAACCAGATGATTGGACCATGCCATCTGGAGGAGCAACAGCTCTACTCTGAGCTCCTCCCAGATGGCAGAGCTCCTCCCTCTATCTCTGAGAGAGACCACGCCCACCCCGCGGAGACATCAGGACTACCCTAAGTCCGGATAAAAAGCTCCAGCTCGCCCCGCAACGATAAGCGGTTCAGAAGGCAAAAGAACTACAAACATGGCCGACAGATACTTATGTTTATATCTTGACATCATCTCTCCAGCGCGCCCCACCACACTATCAGGGATAAGCTGCTCAGAAGGCAAAAGAACTACAAACATGGCGGTCGGATACTTGTGTTTATAGCATGAGGTCATCTGTCCAGCGCGCTCCACCACCCTATCAGGGATAAGCGGTTTAGGAGGCAAAAGAACTACAAACATGGCCGACAGATACTTGTGTTTATATCCTGACATCATCTCTCCAGCGCGCACCACAACGATAGGTGGTTCAGAAGGCAAAAGAACTACAAACATGGCGGCTGGATTCTTGTGTTTACATCCTGCCGTCATCTCTGTTCTCTGATTGGCTCGTTTTATCTGTAAGTTTATTCGTCCGTGGATACATTTGAGCGTCCGTCCTGCGTGGGTATGACCTCACCCTCACTCATCCTGGCACTAGAGAGGATTTTAAACTTGATTCCAAACCCAATCGGGTGCCAGTGGAGTGGCACTAACATGATGTATCCCTGCTAATGGTGCCATCCTTCATCCTGCTGTAGATGTTCTAATTAACGAACCCCTCCCTCCGCATGCCCCCTTTCCTCATCCTCCTCTTCTGCACCGTTTAACCAGCAGCTGCGAACGCCCATTAACGCCCGCTTGATATTCACACCAAAGGTCAGCGTCAGCCTCTCAGACTGGGTTTCAACGGCCCGCCTCGATGGGATGCCCAGATGTCTCCGTTAAATTTGGATCTGGTGTTTCTGTGAAAATGGAGACTTGAGTTCGTTCCCTGTTTACATTCCGTGTGACAGTGGGCACGGACCACACCTGGAGGGGTCCAGGTGTTTGAGTGGCACAGGGTCACGTTTACCAAGCGTGTTCACGCCTGGATGGCAGAGCTCCTCCCTCAATCTCTGAGAGAGAGCCAGCCACCCTGAAGAGGAATGTAGATCCTGGTTACCATGGTGAGGGTAGGAATGTAGATCCTGGTTACCATGGTGAGAGTAGGAACGTAGATCATGGTTACCATGGTGAGGGTAGGAACGTAGATCCTGGTTACCATGGTGAGGGTAGGAACGTAGATCCTGGTTACCATGGTGAGGGTAGGAACGTAGATTCTGGTTACCATGGTGAGGGTAGGAACGTAGATCCTGGTTACCATGGTGAGAGTAGGAACATAGATCCTGGTTACCATGGTGAGGGTAGGAACGTAGATCCTGGTTACCATGGTGAGGGTAGGAACGTAGATCATGGTTACCATGGTGAGGGTAGGAACGTAGATCCTGGTTACCATGGTGAGGGTAGGAACGTAGATCCTGGTTACCATGGTGAGGGTAGGAACGTAGATTCTGGTTACCATGGTGAGGGTAGGAACGTAGATCCTGGTTACCATGGTTAGGGTAGACAACCTAACATGTAAGTT
>CACRXE010000082.1:100000-107500 GCA_902685375.1 Neostethus bicornis
TGAGGGTAGGAACATAGATCCTGGTTACCATGGTGAGGGTAGGAACATAGATCCCGGTTACCATGGTGAGGGTAGGAACATAGATCCTGGTTACCATGGTGAGGGTAGGAACGTAGATCCTGGTTACCATGGTGAGGGTAGGAACATAGATCCTGGTTACCATGGTGAGGGTAGGAACATAGAACCCTACTGGTTTCCATCACCAGGACTCTGGATGTGCAGACAGGCTGCCCTCAGATTTTTTATAGATGCCCACAATCAGTGTGCCACCTAACGGGCCGGACCGACGGGGGGTTTCAGAGGGACGGACTGAGGGTCCGTTCGGAACCGGATTCAGAATCAAAAAACAAGCCGTTAAAACGTGTCCGAATGGATTTTTTAAGCAGTTTAAAGTTTTTTTAACTGATTTTAAACAGTTTTTATTGTTTTAAACTAAAAAGAAGAAAAAAAAAACTTAAAAGTTGCTGCTTTTATTTTTATTTACGGTCGATAAAAATAACATTAGATGTTTTTTTTTCAATGAAAAACCAGTCGAATCCGTCCAGATCTGGTCCAGAAGATCTGGTCCAGAAGATCTGGTCCAGAAGATCTGGTCCAGAAGATCTGGTCCAGAAGATCTGGTCCAGAACCAGGAAGGGTTCTATTTCCGGTATAAATATTTTAAATGGTTCTGATTTTTTTAAAGTGTGTTTAAAAGAACTTCCTGAGAAGCAGAAGATGGTTTACACACCCAGCTCCTGGGAAACCTGAGAGGCCCGACGCAGAGCCACACACACACACACACACACACACACACACACTCCGACCCAAAGAGAGAACCTGTTCACACGGATCAGGAGGAAACGGAGCTAAAAAAACAAACAAATAAAAACAGTGGAAGCCATGATGGAAGATCACCATGGTAACCAGGATCTACGTTCCTACCCTCACCATGGTAACCAGGATCTACATTCCTACCCTCACCATGGTAACCAGGATCTATGTTCCTACCCTCACCATGGTAACCAGGATCTACATTCCTACCCTCACCATGGTAACCAGGATCTATGTTCCTACCCTCACCATGGTAACCAGGATCTACGTTCCTACCCTCACCATGGTAACCAGGATCTACGTTCCTACCCTCACCATGGTAACCAGGATCTACGTTCCTACCCTCACCATGGTAACCAGGATCTACGTTCCTACCCTCACCATGGTAACCAGGATCTATGTTCCTACCCTCACTATGGTAACCAGGATCTATATTCCTACCCTCACCATGGTAACCAGGATCTACGTTCCTACCCTCACCATGGTAACCAGGATCTATGTTCCTACCCTCACCATGGTAACCAGGATCTACATTCCTACCCTCACCATGGTAACCAGGATCTACGTTCCTACCCTCACCATGGTAACCAGGATCTACGTTCCTACCCTCACCATGGTAACCAGGATCTATGTTCCTACCCTCACCATGGTAACCAGGATCTACGTTCCTACCCTCACCATGGTAACCAGGATCTACGTTCCTACCCTCACCATGGTAACCAGGATCTACGTTCCTACCCTCACCATGGTAACCAGGATCTACATTCCTACCCTCACCATGGTAACCAGGATCTACGTTCCTACCCTCACCATGGTAACCAGGATCTACATTCCTACCCTCACCATGGTAACCAGGATCTACGTTCCTACCCTCACCATGGTAACCAGGATCTACATTCCTACCCTCACCATGGTAACCAGGATCTACGTTCCTACCCTCACCATGGTAACCAGGATCTACGTTCCTACCCTCACCATGGTAACCAGGATCTACATTCCTACCCTCACCATGGTAACCAGGATCTACGTTCCTACCCTCACCATGGTAACCAGGATCTATGTTCCTACCCTCACCATGGTAACCAGGATCTACGTTCCTACCCTCACCATGGTAACCAGGATCTACGTTCCTACCCTCACCATGGTAACCAGGATCTACGTTCCTACCCTCACCATGGTAACCAGGATCTACGTTCCTACCCTCACCATGGTAACCAGGATCATGTTCCTACCCTCACCGTGGTAACCAGGATCTGTGTTCCTACCCTCACCATGGTAACCAGGATCTACATTCCTACCCTCACCATGGTAACCAGGATCTACATTCCTACCCTCACCATGGTAACCAGGATCTGTGTTCCTACCCTCACCATGGTAACCAGGATCTACATTCCTACCCTCACCATGGTAACCAGGATCTACATTCCTACCCTCACCATGGTAACCAGGATCTGCGTTCCTACCCTCACCATGGTAACCAGGATCTATGTTCCTACCCTCACCATGGTAACCAGGATCTACAATCCTACCCTCACCATGGTAACCAGGATCTACGTTCCTACCCTCACCATGGTAACCAGGATCTACATTCCTACCCTCACCATGGTAACCAGGATCTACATTCCTACCCTCACCATGGTAACCAGGATCTACAATCCTACCCTCACCATGGTACCTCATCACTTTAATACCTTGAGGGAGGATGGTTCAGTAGGGCGACCATCCTGTGACTGTCACGGTTTGAGGATGTGGAAGGAGGAGGACCCAAATGTAATAACAGAGGTTAATCATGGTCAGGTAACCAGGGTGACCTTTTGGAAGGGATGGTATGACCCAACAAGGAAGCCTGGGGTGATTGCCCTTAAATAGGCAGCAGGCTGACGAGGCACAGCTGATTGGTACCAGGCTAATCACCCAGGTGTTCAGGATATGGTTGGAATCCAGGTGAGGGAGGAAGGTTCAGGGCTCCCTCTGGTGGCAGGAGAGGGGATCCTGACAGTGACCAGAGGGTCATCGGTTTGATTCACTGCCCAGGTGTCCACGAGTAAGACACCGAACCCCCTTTGTGTTCTGATGGTGGTTACCAGCTTGCATGCCAGCTTCTACCATCAGGTATGAATGAACGGGTGAACGGGTGAAGGTGGGCGACGATGGAGAACGATCTTTCGGAAAGCGGGCTACGTGAATCGAACTCTGGTTCATACGGGCACCTGCTGTATTCTTATTTATGGACATATCATTTGGGTGGCATGGTGGGTAGTACAGTGGCCTCACAGCAAGAAGGTCATGGGTTTGAGTCCCGGGTGTGGATGAGGTTTAGAACACTGTCCTTTCTGTGTGGAGTTTGCATGTTCTACCCGTGTCTGCCTGGGTTTCCTCCCACCCTCCAAAGACATGCATCCGAGGTTGATTGGCCGGTGCCAGATTGCACCTAGGAACGAGTGTGTGTGGCCCCGCGTCAGACTGGCAACCTGTTCGGGGTGTACCCTGCCCCTCGTCTTAAAATCAGCCGGGATGGGCTCTGGTACGGGATAGGACGGGTAAGAAGACGACTGACTGGCACATCATTTGTTTCATTTGGTAAATATTCTATATTATTTGTTTATTTTTTGTTGCTTTAATACACACGTTGGCATCATACCCGTTTCCCTCGGTGGGTGTTTTAAGTTCACCTACCTCCTTTCGCTTATCTGGGGCTGGGTCGTCGGGGGCAACGGCCTCAGATGGTAACCCAGGCTTCTCTCACCCCGGCTGCATCCTCCATCTCACCCAGGAGGATCCTGAGGTGTTCCCTGTCAAGCAGGTCCAGGGTCTGAATCTGGGTCTCCTCCTGGTGGGACGGAACACCTTACCAGTGAGGGAGGCATCCTAACCAGATGCCCGAACCACCCCATCTGGCTCCTCTCGACCTGGAGGAGGAGCGGCTCGACACCGAGCTCCTCCCGGATGGCAGAGCTCTTCACCCGGTCTCTGAGTGAGAGCCCAGCCACCCTGCAGAGGAAACAGGGTGGATGGAATCTTCTGATCCTGGTCAAGTGTGTGTACCCCGTGGTGAGCCACACTAAGTTAAATCAAGACTTGGTGTTTTCTGTCATGCCCTTTTACTGGAACAGGCGTGGGAAAACTATGCCCCGCGGGCCACGTGTGACCCGTTAAACGGTTTAATCCGGTTGACAAACTTAAAAAAAATGAGTAAATAAACCATGTTGTTTTGTTTCAGTGAGACGGTCGGGCCCCTGGTACTCCAGTGGGAGGGTCAAACCCCTGGTACTCCAGCGGGACGGTCGGACCCCTGGTACTCCAGCGGGACGGTCAAACCCCTGGTACTCCAGTGGGACGGTCAAACCCCTGGTACTCCAGCGGGACAGTCAGACCCCTGGTACTCCAGTGGGACGGTCTGACCCCTGGTACTCCAGTGGGACAGTCAGACCCCTGGTACTCCAGCGGGACAGTCAGACCCCTGGTACTCCAGCGGGACGGTCGGGCCCCTGGTACTCCAGTGGGACGTCAGACCCCTGGTACTCCAGTGGGACAGTCAGACCCCTGGTACTCCAGTGGGACGGTCTGACCCCTGGTACTCCAGTGGGACGGTCGGGCCCCTGGTACTCCAGGAGGACGGTCAGACCCCTGGTACTCCAGCGGGACGGTCGGACCCCTGGTACTCCAGCGGGACGGTCGGACCCCTGGTACTCCAGCGGGACGGTCGGACCCCTGGTACTCCAGCGGGACGGTCAAACCCCTGGTACTCCAGTGGGACGGTCGGGCCCCTGGTACTCCAGCGGGACGGTCGGGCCCCTGGTACTCCAGTGGGACGGTCGGGCCCCTGGTACTCCAGCGGGACGGTCGGGCCCCTGGTACTCCAGCGGGACGGTCGGGCCCCTGGTACTCCAGTGGGACGGTCGGGCCCCTGGTACTCCAACGGGACGGTCGAATCCCTGGTACTCCAGCGGGACGGTCGGGCCCCTGGTACTCCAGTGGGACGGTCGGGCCCCTGGTACTCCAGCGGGACGGTCGGGCCCCTGGTACTCCAGTGGGACGGTCGGGCCCCTGGTACTCCAACGGGACGGTCGAATCCCTGGTACTCCAGCGGGACGGTCGGGCCCCTGGTACTCCAGCGGGACAGTCAGACCCCTGGTACTCCAGTGGGACGGTCGGACCCCTGGTAACCCAGCTGGACGGTCGGACCCCTGGTACTCCAGTGGAACGGTCGGACCCCTGGTACTCCAGCTTGACGGTCGGACCCCTGGTACTCCAGCGGGACAGTCAGACCCCTGGTACTCCAGTGGGACGGTCGGGCCCCTGGTACTCCAGCAGGACGGTCGGGCCCCTGGTACTCCAGCAGGACGGTCGGGCCCCTGGTACTCCAGTGGGACGGTCGGACCCCTGGTACTCAAGCTGGACGGTCGGACCCCTGGTACTCCAGCGGGACAGTCAGACCCCTGGTACCCCAGTGGGACGGTCGGACCCCTGGTACTCCAGTGGGACGGTCGGGCCCCTGGTACTCCAGTGGGACGGTCGGGCCCCTGGTACTCCAGCGGGACGGTCGGACCCCTGGTACTCCAGTGGGACGGTCGGGCCCCTGGTACTCCAGCGGGACGGTCGGGCCCCTGGTACTCCAGCGGGACAGTCAGACCCCTGGTACCCCAGTGGGACGGTCGAACTCCTGGTACTCCAGCGGGACAGTCAGACCCCTGGTACTCCAGTGGGACGGTCGGACCCCTGGTACTCCAGCTGGACGGTCGGACCCCTGGTACTCCAGTGGAACGGTCGGACCCCTGGTACTCCAGTGGAACGGTCGGACCCCTGGTACTCCAGCTTGACGGTCGGACCCCTGGTACTCCAGTGGGACGGTCGGGCCCCTGGTACTCCAGCAGGACGGTCGGGCCCCTGGTACTCCAGTGGGACGGTCGGACCCCTGGTACTCAAGCTGGACGGTCGGACCCCTGGTACTCCAGCGGGACAGTCAGACCCCTGGTACCCCAGTGGGACGGTCGGACCCCTGGTACTCCAGTGGGACGGTCGGGCCCCTGGTACTCCAGTGGGACGGTCGGGCCCCTGGTACTCCAGCAGGACGGTCGGACCCCTGGTACTCCAGCGGGACGGTCAGACCCCTGGTACTCCAGCGGGACGGTCGGACCCCTGGTACTCCAGTGGGACGGTCGTAGAGATTAAATTGCCGTTGTGTCCCTGGGTAAGACACTTCACCCACGTTGCCTAGTCTGGATGATGTGTGTGTGATTGGTTGGTTGGTGATGGTCAGAAGGGCCGATGGCACAATGGCAGCCTCGCTTCTGTCAGTTTGCCCCAGGACAGCTGTGGGTACAAGAATAGCTTACCATCACCATTATTTTCCCTGCGATTCTGATGTTTCGTCACTAGATGGCACCAAAGATACAACAACACTTCTCCTTTTA
This sequence comes from Neostethus bicornis, assembly GCA_902685375.1. Lineage (NCBI taxonomy): Eukaryota > Metazoa > Chordata > Actinopteri > Atheriniformes > Phallostethidae > Neostethus > Neostethus bicornis. Next base: position 106,228 of record CACRXE010000082.1, read on the forward strand.
AAATGTGTGTGTTTCCGTGATGCGGACGCTGTTAAAATAAAACATCTGCTGTGATATAAAAAAGCCATCGGGTCCGTTACACGCATGTAAACAAGCGTGTTAGATTTCAAACCTTGTGCGCTACTATGGAAAGCCATAGATGCACGTTTTTTAAGCACTAAATTTTAAATTTAACACTTGATGTTTTTGAAAAAAAAAAGAAAAGTCAGTCATGAGGAGAGTGATGATCCTTCCTGTAGGATCAGTTACCTTCAAAATAAAAAAGTTGCTCATTTGATTTTTCAGTGTTTTAAGACTCATTTCAAAATAAAAGATTTTGTTATAATGCTATTCTTTAATTTCATTGGAAATAAAAGTACATGTTTTATCCAATGAGGTGAGGGTACCAAACCATGCCATCCATCTGTTCCTGATCCCGCCCCTTTGTCGTGTTAGAGCTCAATCTGGCCCACCAATCAAAAAGTTTACCCACCCCTGATTGAGAACGAATCAGAATGAAGATCAGTCAGAGTAAGAGAGAGTATGTGTGTGAACGAGAGGAGTGAGGTTACAGGAGGAGACAGAAACATGGGGGAGGAGCTTAAGTACTTAGGATAAACAGTCCAGAGCAATGGAGAGTGTGGAAAAGAGGTGAAGAAACGTGTGCAGGCAGGCTGGAACGGGTGGAGGAAAGTATCAGGTGTGATGTGTGACCGTGATGAGAGCGGCCATGCTGATTGGTCTAGAGACAGTGTGGTGAGAGCGGCCATGCTGATTGGTCTAGAGACAGTGTGGTGAGAGCGGTCATGCTGATTGGTCTAGAGACAGTGTGGTGAGAGCGGCCATGCTGATTGGTCTAGAGACAGTGTGGTGAGAGCGGCCATGCTGATTGGTCTAGAGACAGTGTGTTGAGGTGTTCCGTCCCACAAGGAGGAGACCCAGAGTCAGACCCCAGACCTGTTGGAGAGACCACGTCTCACATCTGGACAGGGAACACCTCAGGATCCTCTAGGGTGAGATGGAGGATGAAGCCGGGTGAGAGAAACCTGGGCTTCTTGTCTGAGGCTGTTGCCCCGGGCGACCGGCCCCGGATGAAGCGTAAGACGACAGAAGAGAACGTCTTACTGAACTGATAAATTTCTATCTGATGAACCAGACGTGGAACCCGGTTGTCATGGTAACACAATGTAAACATCATCGTCCACCATGTTCTTCACTGATTTTCTGAGGCTCACAGGTGGGATTTGATGGGAACCAGTATGAACCAGACCTGGTGTATCAGATTCAGCCTACA
>CACRXE010000082.1:112500-197500 GCA_902685375.1 Neostethus bicornis
GAAGACAGAAGCACAGATATTATTCATTAAAATTACAAGCTCCGCCCACTGGCTCCTCCTCTTCCCGTACCGTAGCCCCCTGGCACCTCCTCGTCTGGTGCTTACCTCCATCATCACAGAATGAATTATTCTGATCAATAGATTAACGATCGTTAGCTTTCTGCTGAGAGGAGGTCAGCTAGAACAAAATGGCCGACAGGGAACTGGTTTATCATCGTTATGTCAGCGTTATGTCGCTAACCGGTCGCCAGCCGGTCCTTAGCTAGCCCTTAGCCGGCCCTTAGCCAGCCTTTAGCCAGCCTTTAGCCAGCCTTTAGCCAATCCTTAGCTAGCCCTTAGCCGGCCCTTAACCAGCCTTTAGCCAGCCCTTAACCAGCCTTTAGCCAGCCCTTAACCAGCCTTTAGCCAGCCTTTAGCCAATCCTTAGCCAGCCCGTAGCCGGCCCTTAGCCGGTCCTTAGCCAGCCCTTAGCCAGCCTTTAGCCAGCCCTTAGCTAGCCCTTAGCCGGCCCTTAGCCAGCCTTTAACCAGCCTTTAGCCAGCCTTTAACCAGCCTTTAACCAGCCTTTAGCCAGCCTTTAGCCAACCTTTAACCAGCCTTTAGCCAGCCTTTAGCCAGCCTTTAGCCAGCCTTTAGCCAGCCTTTAACCAGCCTTTAGCCAACCTTTAACCAGCCTTTAGCCAGCCTTTAGCCAGCCTTTTTCCAGCCTTTAGCCAGCACTTAGCCAGCCTTTAACCAGCCTTTAACCAGCCTTTAGCCAGCCTTTAGCCAGCCTTTAGCCAGCCTTTAGCCAGCCTTTAGCCAGCCTTTAACCAGCCTTTAACCAGCCTTTAACCAGCCCTTAGCCAGCCTTTAGCCAGCCTTTAGCCAGCCTTTAGCCAGCCTTTAGCCAGCCCTTAGCCAGCCTTTAACCAGCCCTTAGCCAGCCTTTAACCAGCCTTTAGCCAGCCTTTAGCCAGCCTTTAGCCAGCCTTTAACCAGCCCTTAGCCAGCCTTTAGCCAGCCTTAGCCAGCCTTTAACCAGCCTTTAGCCAGCCCTTAGCCAGCCTTTAGCCAGCCTTTAGCCAGCCTTTAGCCAGCCTTTAACCAGCCTTTAACCAGCCTTTAACCAGCCCTTAGCCAGCCTTTAGCCAGCCTTTAACCAGCCTTTAGCCAGCCCTTAGCCAGCCTTTAACCAGCCCTTAGCCAGCCTTTAACCAGCCCTTAGCCAGCCTTTAACCAACCCTTAGCCAGCCCTTAGCCAGCCTTTAACCAACCCTTAGCCAGCCTTTAACCAGCCCTTAGCCAGCCTTTAACCAACCCTTAGCCAGCCTTTAACCAGCCTTTAGCCAGCCTTTAACCAGCCTTTAACCAGCCCTTAGCCAGCCTTTAACCAGCCTTTAGCCAGCCTTTAGCCAGCCTTTAACCAACCTTTAACCAGCCTTTAACCAGCCTTTAACCAACCTTTAGCCAGCCTTTAACCAGCCTTTAGCCAGCCTTTAACCAGCCTTTAACCAACCTTTAACCAGCCCTTAGCCAGCCTTTAACCAACCCTTAGCCAGCCTTTAACCAGCCTTTAGCCAGCCTTTAACCAGCCTTTAACCAACCTTTAGCCAGCCTTTAGCCAGCCTTTAACCAGCCCTTTGCCAGCATTTAACCAGCCTTTAGCCAGCCTTTAACCAGCCTCAGCCAGCCTTTAACCAGCCTTTAGCCAGCCTTTTGCCAGCCTTTAACCAGCCTTTAGCCAGCCCTTAGCCAGCCCTTAGCCAGCCCTTAGCCAGCCCTTAGCCAGCCTTTAGCCAGCCTTTAACCAACCTTTAGCCAGCCCTTAGCCAGCCTTTAACCAACCCTTAGCCAGCCTTTAACCAGCCCTTAGCCAGCCTTTAACCAACCCTTAGCCAGCCTTTAACCAGCCTTTAGCCAGCCTTTAACCAGCCTTTAACCAGCCCTTAGCCAGCCTTTAACCAACCTTTAGCCAGCCCTTAGCCAGCCTTTAGCCAGCCTTTAGCCAGCCTTCAACCAGCCTTTAGCCAGCCTTTAGCCAGCCTTTAACCAGCCTTTAGCCAGCCTTTAACCAGCCTTTAGCCAGCCTTTAGCCAGCCTTTAACCAGCCTTTAGCCAGCCCTTAGCCAGCCTTTAGTCGGCCCTTAGCCAGCCCTTAGCCAGCCTTTAGCCAGCCTTTAGCCAGCCTTTAGTCGGCCCTTAGCCAGCCCTTAGCCAGCCTTTAGCCAGCCCTTAGCCAGCCTTTAGCCAGCCCTTAGCCAGCCCTTAGCCGGCCCTTAGCCGGCCCTTAGCCAGCCCTTAGCCGGCCTTTAGCCAGCCCTTAGCCAGCCTTTAACCAGCCTTTAGCCAGCCTTTAACCAGCCCTTAGCCAGCCTTTAGCCAGCCTTTAGCCAGCCCTTAGCCAGCCCTTAACCAGCCCTCAGCCAGCAATTAGCCAGCCCTCAACCAGCCTTTAGCCAGCCCTTAGCCAGTACTTAGCCGGTCCTTAGCCAGCCCTTAGCCAGCCCTTAACCAGCCCTTAGCCAGCCCTTAGCCAGCCTTTAGCCAGCCCTTAGCCAGCCCTTGGCCAGTTCTTAGCCAGCCTTTAGCCGGCCCTTAGCCAGCCCTTAGCCAGTACTTAGCCGGTCCTTAGCCAGCCTTTAGCCAGCCCTTAGCCAGCCCTTAGCCGGCCCTTAACCAGCCCTTAGCCAGCCCTTAGCCAGCCTTTAGCCAGCCCTTAGCCAGCCCTTGGCCAGCCCTTAGCCAGCTCTTAGCCAGCCCTTAGCCAGCCCTTAATTTTTTGCGGAAAAGTCGAAAAATCACAAAAAAAGTCCAGAAAAGTTGCAACAATTTGTCAAAAGTTCCCCTTTTTTGTAATTTTGCAACTTTTTTTGTGAAAAAGTCGAGAAAGAAGAAAAAAATTTGCAAAAAATGACAAAAAAAGTAAAAAATGTCGCAAAAAATGACAAAAAAAAAAAAACGCAAAATTTGCAAATTGTGGTGAAAAAAGTTGAGAAATCGCAAAAAAACGTCAAAATTTCTTTTTTCATGATTTTCCGACTTTTTTTCTAACTTGTTTGCGAAAAAGTCTAGAAAAAACGGGAAATAAAGTGACAAAAAGGTAAAAAAGGTCGTCGAAAACTCGCGTCTAGCTGGTCTCATGCCATGCTCTAGCCGGTTACTAGCCGGTAGGTCTCCATCTAACCACACACTTGACAGGGATGTGGATACATCAACCACCGACGGCTCCTCAGTCTGGCCCTTCAAATGAGACCCTTCAAAATAAAACATTACAAACCTTGTGATGTCATGAGTGAACGGCCAATCAGATGGTTTCTTTTTATTTTCTTCTTCAGGTCGAAACGTCTTCCTCCAATGAGCGCGCCCAGAATGGATGCCGCCATTCCCATGATGCCTCACCAGCAGGTGCACACACACACACACACTCACACACACACATACACATACACACATAAACACACACATACACATTTACACACACATACACACACACACACACACACACACATAAACACACACATACATACACATACACACATACACACACACACACACATAAACACACACGCACAAACACACACAGATACATATATACACACACATATACACACACATATACACATAAACACACATATATACACACATACACATACACACATACATACACACAAACACACACACACACACTGTAAACCCTGTACTTTTATCTGTCGCCCTCTGGTGGTTTAAAAAAAAAAACATTAAAAAAATCATTCATTATTTTTATTTATTATTTTTTATTTTAATTTTTTCCTCATGATTTAAAACAAAAAAATAAACTGTTTTTCGTACGATTCTTTTCTCCGCCCCTCCTGACCCCCCCTGACCCCCCACGGCCTCAGTCAGAGCAGCTAAACGGCCCCCCATCGGCCTCCAGCGCCTCCCCCAGGCCTGCAGAGGCAGCGCCTCCCACTAGGAGGCAGTATAACTCCCCCATCGGCCTGTACTCACAGGAAACGCTGAGGGAGATGGCCGCCATGAGGGCGGGGCGTCCGCAGGGGCAACCGGAGGGGTACGTAGACCACCGACGAAGGAGAACCAAAAAAAAAAAATTCCACAAAAAGTCTCTTTAACGGAACTGAAGAGAAATTTATTCGTGATGTCATCGATGATGTCATCCTTCATTTGTGCAACCTTTTCGCAACTTCCGTCGCAACAAAAAAAATGGACTTTTTTCTGAAAAATTGCAAAAAAAGTCCCTTTTTTTTGGTCATTTTTCATAAAAAATTGTCTTTTTTAACTCGTTTTGTCGCTAAAAGTCGCAAAAGTTTTTCGACTTTTTTTGTGATTTATTTGCAAAAAGTGTCTGTTTTTGCAAAAAAGTCACAAAATAGCCCAAAAAATGGCAAAAATGTCGGAAAAAAATTCACACGTTTTGGAATTTTTTGCAACTTTTAACGTTTTTTTTTTACTTTTTTCTGAAAATGTCGCTGAAAACTTACAAAAAAAGTCGAAAAATGGCCAAAAAAAGGTTGGAAAGTAGTGGCTTTTTTTTCTGCAAAAAAGTCGGAAAAAGTCGCTTTTTTAGCAAAAAAAAATCAATTAAAAAAATCCCAATTTTGCAATAAAGTATAAAAAGTCGCAAATTTTTTAGCCTTTTCTCGATGAAATAGCAAAAAAAGGAAGTAAAGAAGGACCCTGAGAAGCTACGTCACTTCACCCCGCCCCCACCACGCCCCGCTTTGCTCCACCTCCACGCCCCGCCCCCTCCACGTCACGCCCCCTTCCGCTCTGATTTCCTCATTTTTTAACCTCTTTCTCTCTTTTTTTCTCCTTCGTTCCAGTTTTTTTCTCCTCCTTCAAAGTTAGTATCGCTCTGTTTGAGCGCATGCGCAGTGTTAACGAGAACTGGAATTCATTTTTTTACGCATGCGCACAGCTGTTACCAAGAATGAGTCTTGCATGCTTCCCTGTCCGGCCACCAGAGGGAGCCCCTGATCTCTCCCCCCTCTCCCGGTGTTCTCGCGAGATCTGCGACCCCTAAAAACCGGAAGGTAAACAACCGGTCGTAAAACTCTAAGTAAACACACTTTAAACCAATAAAAAAATGACTTATTTTTACGTTTAAAGTGTAGATTTTTTTGTAAGAAAAAAATAAAAAAGAAAAGCAGATCAGGTGAAAATAAATAAATAAAAAAACGTTAATTCCAGTAGAAATTAGCGTCATTTTCAGTCATAGATCTCGTTATTTTGATCAGCTGGAAGGAGGGGAGAGGTTGGATGACGCGTTCTGGGCATGCGCAGATCGGAAGGACCAGGGCTCCCTCTGGTGGAAGGCCAGTGAATCATGACAGACTCATTTATACACAATTTTTTTTTTAAATACCAGCCTATTATTTGCTCTCTAATTGACCAATCACGTTCGAGCCTGACCCGACGGGTACCCGACCGCCCGGCGGGCACAGGCTAAGGATTACAGCTCTGGTTTTAACAGGATTTGATTGGTTGAAAACATTCATGTCCGAATTTCCTCCGTCAATAAATTTTTTTTCCAGAGTTCTCGTTTATAAAAAACGTAGATTATTTTCTTTCGTGATTTTTTTGATCTCGACTTGATCTCCATCCCGCCTCGACCCTCACCCTCTAACGTGCGCCATGATGAAGGACCACCAGGCCATCGAGGTACCTCTAGGACGCCATGTGTAGATGGCATAACTGATCCGGTAGAACCTGGCGAGGGGACGTGACCACCCACGACGGCTGACTCAGCGCTCCAGCGGAATGTGGGTTACCATGGCGACGATGTTTGGATCTCTAGTGACTCGGGCAAATGCCAGGGCGGGATGTCGGGCATCGAAGCAGCGAATCATGGCGGCGATGAACTTTGTGTTGGCGTGACAACGCTCGCTGCCTCGCTACTTGTTTTGGCATCGCTAAACAAACGCCCGGGTTTTCGGGTTTTTTCGGGGTATTTTTCCCATTTTGTTCGCATTGACGAACGTCGTCAAAATCCAACCCCCATTCCGATCGTTTAAGGAACGCTCCAGTAAAGTTCGGACGGTTTGATCGGGCCATTTCGGGTCTTTAGAGATTCCCCAAGTTGTCGTAAACTTCGGGGGAGCGGTTGTAAGCGGGCATGGCGTTGCTGGAAAGATGCCGGGCGTTGAAGCAGCGAATCATGGCGGCGATGAGCTTTGGTTTGGCGTTATTATCGACCAATCAGGGCAGGACGCACAAACCAATCCGCTCCCTCCTGCTAAACAAAGGCCCGGTTTTTCGGGTTTTTTTCCCCTATTTTGTTCGCATTGAGGAGCGTCTTCAAAATTTAACACCCCTTCCGATCGTTTAAGGAACGCTCCAGTAAAGTTCGGACAGTTTGATCGGGCCATTTCGGGCCTTTAGAGATCGTCCAGTTGCGTAGAAGTCGTCGTACGCTTCGATGAAGCGGTCGTAAGCGGGCACGGCGTTCCTGGAACAATGTCGGGTGTCAAAGCAGCGAACCATGATGGCAGTGATGAACTTTGGTTGGTGGTTGTTTTCGACCAATCAGGGCAGGACGCACAAACCAATCCGCTCGTTCCTGCCAAACAAAAGCTTGGGTTTTCGGGGTTTTTTTTCCCCATTTTGATCGCAATAACGAGCGTCATCAAAATTTAACGCACCGTCCGATCGTTTAAGGAACGCGCCAGTAAAGTTCGGACGATTTGATCGGGGCATTTCCGGCTTTTAGAGATCGCTCAGTTTGCGTCGGTGGAAAGGTTGTAAACAGGTAGCTGGAAAGATGTCGGGTGTTGAAGCAGTGATCCATGACGGCGATAAACTTGGCGTTATTATCGACCAATCAGGGCAGGACGCACAAACCAATCCGCTCCCTCCTGCTAAACAAAGGCCCGGTTTTTCGGGTTTTTTTCCCCTATTTTGTTCGCATTGAGGAGCGTCTTCAAAATTTAACACCTCTTCCGATCGTTTAAAGGTCCCCTATTATGCAAAACTGACTTTTATGAGGTTTTAACCTTTTATTTTACTTAGTACTACCCCAAACAATCCCCCAAAGTGTGTTTTATTGTGATTCATGCTATTTTGAGATATTTAAATTCAAAGTAAGGGGCGTGTTCTCCAAACCTCTAACGACTGGTGGAACATAGTGACGTACATCTGTTTTTTGTTCAGCCCCCTGCAGCTCAAACACCCTTTGTTTACTCAATACGTCTCACACCTCGCCCCTCCCGCTCCACGCTGTGCTGGGTGGGTGGGGAAATCACAATGAATGACAACCAATCGCAACCAACGGGGCGGGTCCCGGGAAAAAAAAAATAAAAAAAGACTGAAACAAGCTGTTTTGAGTTCCGGGTCTGAAACTGCGCTCCTAAACAGGGTAGTATTTAAAAACTATTGTGTTGAGATTGTGGCGGAATGTAAAATTATGCATATCAGATACATAGCACAGGATAAAATAAGGGAAAAAAAGCATAATAGGGGACCTTTAAGGAACGCTCCAGTAAAGTTCGGGCTTTTAGAGTTCGCTCGGTTTGCGTAGAAGTCGTCGTGGGTTTTGATGGAGGGATGGTAAACGTTTTACAAGCGGGCACGGCGTTGCTGGAATAATGTCGGGCATCGAAGCAGCGAACCATGATGGCAGTGATGAACTTTGGTTTGGCGTTTTTATCGACCAATCGGGGCAGGACGCACAAACCAATCCGCTCGCTCCTGCTAAACAAAAGCCTGTGTTTACAATTTTCACGATTTAATGTCCGCTTCCGATCGGCTTCAGTAAAGTTCGGACGCTTTGATCGGTTATTTCGGGCATTTAGAGATCGCTCAGTCTGCGTAGAAGTCGTCGTAAACTTCGATGGAGCGGTAAGCGTTTCACAAGCGGGCACGGCGCTGCTTGAACGATGCCGGACGTCAAAACCGCGATCAATGGCGGCGATAAACTTCGGCGTTGTTATCGAAGTGTCGGAACTGGACGAACTAATCAACCCGCTCGTTAAATAAATGCTTGTGTTTACGATTTTTTTTTACCTAATTTATTCACAATCACGAGTGTTTAAAATTCGGGAAAATTCGGACGATTTGATTGGCTCATTTCGAGATCGCTCCGTTTGCATCGTAGTCGACGAACGATCGGATTTAAACGCAAAACGCTTTTATAAACGAGAACCTTTGACCTCCGTCCGCCTCCAGACAGGAAGTAGACGTACATACGCTGATGAGTCACAGCGTGGGCGGGTCTGCTGCTTTCTGATTGGCTTGCTTTTGCCGTGTGCATGCGTTGTGGTGTTCTGCATGCTTGAAGCTCCGCCCCCTCTTCCCTTTAATCTTCCCTCACCGTCCAATCAGCGCCGTGATGAAGGACCACCAGGCCATCGAGGTGACGGGTCCCGGAGGGAAAGCCACCATAATCCACGCCCAGTACAACACGCCCATCAGCATGTACTCACAGGACGCCATCATGGACGTCATCGCTGGGCAGTCACAGGCTAAAACTCACGACGCCGGGTAAGACGACCCCTCACCCACACCCCACACCCCCCACACGCGCCCTCCACACCCCCCCACACACGCCCTCCACACCCCCACACGCCCTCCACACCCCCACACACCCCTCCCACACCCCCCCACACCCTCCCACACCCCCCCACACGCCCTCCACACCCCGCCACACCCCCCCACACGCCCTCCACACCCCCACACACACCCCCACACCCCCCCACACACGCCCTCCACACCCCCACACACACCCCCACACCCCCCCACACACGCCCTCCACACCCCCCCACACCCTCCCACACCCCCCCACACGCCCTCCACACCCCCACACACACCCCCACACCCCCCCACACACACCCTCCACACCCCCCCACACACACCCTCCCACACCCCCCCACACCCCCACACACACCCCCACACCCCCCCACACACACCCTCCACACCCCCCCACACCCCCCCACACCCCCACACCCCCCCACACGCCCTCCACACCCCGCCCACACCCCCACACGCCCTCCACACCCCCACACGCCCTCCACACCCCCACACCCCCCCCCACACCCCCCCCACACATCCTCCACACCCCCCCCCACACGCCCTCCACACCCCCCCCCACACGCCCTCCACACCCCCACACACCCCCACACGCCCTCCACACCCCCACACCCCCCCCACACATCCTCCACACCCCCCCCACACACGCCCTCCACACCCCCACACACCCCCACACGCCCTCCACACCCCCCCACACCCCCTCCACACGGCCTCCACACCCCCACACGCCCCCCCACACCCCCCCCCACACGCCCTCCACACCCCCACACGCCCTCCACACAGCAAAAAAAAAGTCGAAAAAAATCGCTATAAAAAGTAAAAAAATAGAAAAATAAAGTCGAAAAAATTGCAAAAAAGTAAAAAAAATCGAAAAAAAAGTAAAAAAAAAATGTGCAAAAAAGTTGCAAAAAAAGTTAAAAAATTGCGAAAAAAAGTTGAAAGATCGCAAATAAAAGTCGACAAAATCACCAAGAAACCCAAAAAAAGTAAAAAAAAAGTTTTAAAAAAATCGCAAAAGTCAAAAAATTGTAAAAAAAGCAAAAAATTTGAGACGAAGTCGCGAACTTTTGTATAAAAGTCGTGAAAAAACCTAAAAAAAAACGTTCTTTCATCCGTCCTCCTCCTTCTCTTTGTCCTTCCGTCCCTCCTCTCTCTCTCTCTCTCTCTCTCTCGTCTCTTGCTACCTCCCTTCGTCCGTCCATCCGTCTCTCCCTCCTCCATCCTTCCGTCCTTCCGTCCGATCCGTCCGCGTACCTTTGGGCGTCACGTCGTTTCCGTCGCGGCCTCGTGTTTGCTTCTACTTCTCCTTCAGTTCCGTTCTGACCCGGCCCGGTGTGAGGATCAGCCCTCTGACCCGGTGTGGGGATCAGTCCTCTGACCCGGTGTGGGGATCAGCCCTCTGACCCGGTGTGGGGATCAGTCCTCTGACCCGGCCCGGTGTGGGGATCAGTCCTCTGACCCGGTGTGGGGATCAGCCCTCTGACCCGGTGTGGGGATCAGCCCTCTGACCCGGTGTGGGGATCAGTCCTCTGACCCGGTGTGGGGATCAGTCCTCTGACCCGGTGTGGGGATCAGTCCTCTGACCCGGTGTGGGGATCAGTCCTCTGACCCGGTGTGGGGATCAGTCCTCTGGCCCGGTGTGAGGATCAGTCCTCTGACCCGGTGTGGGGATCAGTCCTCTGGCCCGGTGTGGGGATCAGTCCTCTGACCCGGTGTGGGGATCAGTCCTCTGACCCGGTGTGGGGATCAGTCCTCTGACCCGGCTCGCTGTGGGGATCAGGTCTATCTCTGGTAGGGAGAACATGGTGGACTCTCTGGTCTACCAGGCCGTCCAGAGCGCGGACCAGGACCCGATCGAACGGGGGCGTCATCGAACCAGCATGAGGTCTAAATCCTTCAGAGTCCTGGCTCATATGACTCAGACGGAGCCCGGTGAGTGTGGGTACCGCCTCTTTAAGGGTCATCAGGAGGGCACCAGTGACCCTGACCCTCATGATCTTCTGTTTAGTTTCACAGCAGGACGAAGAGGACCGGATCAGGTAGGGTTCATCTGGTTCTGGTTGACCCCGCTGGCAGGGACGCTGGTTAAAGACGACCAGTTTAAACCAGGTTATTAGAGGAAGGTAAGAACCAATCAGAACGACCGGAAGGGGAGGAGCTACAGGGGACCAGAGGGAGGGAGCTCGACCGGAAGGAGACCCCGGCTGGACGTTGAGGGGACCAGAGGGAGGGAGCTGTGTCTCCCAGCTGGACAGGGAACACCTCAGGATCCTCCTGGGTGAGATGGAAGATGCAGCCGGAGTGAGAGAAGCCTGGGATGCCCGTCTGAGGCTGTTGCCCCCGACGACCCGAACCCAGATAAACGGAAGACAACAGAAATGAAATAGCAGTCCTTTAGAGACGACCAACGTGCTCCACTTTTTAAAGTCATTTGTAAAAAAAATAAAAACTATTTAATTTTTTTTTAGGTTTTATAAAATTTCAAATTTAACCTAAAAAATTTGTTTAAATTTTTCTAAATTATTTAAAATAAAATTTCAGTTTGTAAAAGAAGAAAAAAAAATCATAAAAAAAAAAAAAATATTTTTTACAAAGTGCAGTACACATAGATTACCACCAGGTGTCGTTAAGTCTTTTTTTACAAGCGACACAAAAAATTTTAATGTTAAAAAATAAAAACTTTATAAAATTTATTTTTTATAAAATTACAAATCACAATTTTCAATTCACTATTTAAAAAAAAATTCAGGTTGTCATTGTGATTCAGTTATTTTTGCAAAAGAATAAATTATAAAAAATATTTTTTTGCAAAATGCAATACATATAATTCACCACCAGGTATCAGTAAGTCTTCTTTTTAAGAAACTATCAAAAAAAATACAGAATAAAAACTTTATAAAAGTTTATGTTTTGATCAAATTTAAAAACATAAATTTAAAGAAACTTCCTGGTTGTTATAGTGATGACGTAATCATTTACCAAAAGCTGCGTTTTTTTAAGTTAAATTAAAATAAAAATGAAAAGCTTGTTAATTTTTAAAGGTTTAAACTTGTTAAAAATCAAAGCATTTAAACAGTGTGATAAAAATCTGGTTGCCATGGTAACAGGATCAATGCGGTTGCCATGGTAACCAGGTGATGGATGTTTTTTATTGAATCATCCTTCCATTTACTCCCCCCCCTCTCCCCCGCACCTCTCCGACTCGATCAATAAAAAAACCTCCAGGTTTTTTTTTTTTTTTCTTCCTCGATCGTTTCCAGGTCCTTCATCGTCGTTACCGTGGAAACATCTTCACAACAAAAAAAAATACAGAAATATTTAAATAAATTACTCTCTTCATCCCTCACCGTGCTGCACTCCTTACACCGCAGCAGGCTGCCCTTCAACAGCACCAATGGTGGGAGAAGCGGGGGTTAGGTGTCTTCTCCAAGGACCCTAGACGTGCTCTCTGTGGTACGCAAACCCACCACCTTCCGGTCTCTCACCCCGACTGCCTCCTCCAGCTCACCCAGGAGGATCCTGAGGTGTTCCCTGTCCAGCTGTGAGACAGTCTCTCCAGCAGGTCCAGGGTCTGCCTCTGGGTCTCCTCCTGGTGGGACGGAACACCTCACCAGAGAGGGGGGCATCCTGACCAGAGAGAGCGTCCGGTAGCCGGGCTTTTACCCGTAGGGCCTGGCCAGGGACATGGGCCACCTTCCAGTGGGCTAACCACCTGCAGGAGGAGCCATAGGGGTTGAGTGGAGGAGGAGATGGGCGGCGAGCTCCCTCCCTCTGGTCCCCTCGACGTCCAGCCGGGGTCTCCTTCAGCTCACTTCTGATTGGTTCTTCACTTCCTCTAATAAACTGGTTAAAACTGGGTTTGCTTTTGGCTCCTCCCACCTCTGTACCAGCTTCACCCTCACCCTCTCTGCACCCCTACCAGCTCTTCCTCTCTCTCTCTTGGACTGCTCGAAGCCCCCGGGCACGTGCGCTTCTCCTTTAAGAGATTCAAAATTGATTGCCCCGCCCACATCTCACAAGCCCCACCCCTCACGCTCACATCACGAGCACTAGTCACCCCCTGTTTTACCCTAAAGGACCATGTGGGGGTCCCTTGGGGACACTGTGACCCGAACCAGAAGTCCGTTGTCATGGCAACATTTCTCATGTGTTTTTTAAACAGGTACGGACCGCCACCGATGATACTACCGCAGGCGCCCCCTCCGCAGCAGTACCAACCGATGCCGCCGCAGTATCAACAACCACCTTTACAGCAAGCCCCGCCTCCAATGCAGTACCAACAAGCCCCTCCCCAGCAGGCTCCTCCCACCCAGCAGAGCTCCATCCAGATTCCCGTCGGACCGCCACCCCATAAAGTCGTTAGCACAGCTTGTATCTACCCCTCCCAGCCAGGTGAGGCGCTACGTAGTAAACACCCACAGCTGGTGACCATGGTGAGGGTAGGAACATAGATCCTGGTTACCATGGTGAGGGTAGGAACGTAGATCCTGGTTACCATGGTGAGGGTAGGAACGTAGATCCTGGTAACCATGGTGAGGGCAGGAACGTAGATCCTGGTTACCATGGTGAAGGTAGGAATGTAGATCCTGGTTACCATGGTGAGGGTAGGAACGTAGATCCTGGTTACCATGGTGAGGGTAGGAACGTAGATCCTGGTTACCATGGTGAGGGTAGGAACGTAGATCCTGGTTACCATGGTGAGGGTAGGAACGTAGATCCTGGTTACCATGGTGACTTCTAAAAAGTAGCGAAGTAAAAGTACCGGTCTTAATATTCTGAATGGCCGTTCAGAAAGAATGAGTCTTTCTGAACGGCGTCGTCATGGAAACTGTTTCCCCACAGGTCCAGGTCCAGTTCCGCCTCAGCCTGCTGCTCCGGTTCCGGCTCCAGCTCCGGCTCCACCCTCCTCCGCCTCCAACCGGCCCCCCTGGGTGATGGACACGAACTTCGCCGACAAGTTTGACCCGGGTAAAACCACCACCACGTCCGTTAAGGTCCAACCGCTGCCCCAATCCGCTCCTGCTCCGCCTCCGTTCATCCCTAACCCGTCTCCATCCGGACCGGCCAATCCGAGCCCTGCGCCTGCCAATCCAAACCCAACCCCTTTCCTTCCGGTGGCGAGGGGCGTCGCCCAGAGAGCGGAGAGGTTCGCAGCTGGTAGTCGTACGCCGCTGTGTGGCGCCTGTAACAGCATCATCAGGTACGGTAAACATCGTGAAGGCCTTCGGTTTTGAGTCGAGGGGTTAAACGGGTTGTCGTTGAGCAGGGGTCCTTTCCTGGTGGCATTGGGGCGGTCCTGGCACCCCGAGGAGTTTAACTGCCACTACTGCCACGTGTCCCTGGCCGACGTCAGCTTCGTGGAGGAGCAGAACAACGTCTACTGCGAAAACTGTTACGAAGAGTTTTTCGCTCCGACCTGCGCTCGTTGCAGCACCAAGATCATGGGGGTGAGTATCCGTCGACCTCACCCCAAGACACGCCCACATTTACTGACTCCTCCCATTTCAGGAAGTGATGCACGCCCTCCGTCAAACGTGGCACACCACCTGCTTCGTCTGCGCCGCCTGCGGGAAGGCGTTCGGAAACAGTTTGTTCCACATGGAGGACGGAGAGCCGTACTGCGAGAAAGGTGACCCAGTTTGTTTCCACAGAAACGCCAACGAGACAGCCGCAATTAGACAGGTTAGGTGTGTGAGCCCCAAAACAAAGCGTAACCACGAGGGTAGATCCTACGTTCCTACCCTCACCATGGTAACCAGGATCTACGTTCCTACCCTCACCATGGTAACCAGGATCTACGTTCCTACCCTCACCATGGTAACCAGGATCTACGTTCCTACCCTCACCATGGTAACCAGGATCTACGTTCCTACCCTCACCATGGTAACCAGGATCTACGTTCCTACCCTCACCATGGTAACCAGGATCTACGTTCCTACCCTCACCATGGTAACCAGGATCTACGTTCCTACCCTCACCATGGTAACCAGGATCTACATTCCTACCCTCACCATGGTAACCAGGATCTACATTCCTACCCTCACCATGGTAACCAGGATCTACATTCCTACCCTCACCATGGTAACCAGGATCTACGTTCCTACCCTCACCATGGTAACCAGGATCTATGTTCCTACCCTCACCATGGTAACCAGGATCTATGTTCCTACCCTCACCATGGTAACCAGGATCTACGTTCCTACCCTCACCATGGTAACCAGGATCTATGTTCCTACCCTCACCATGGTAACCCCCCCTCTCTCACCCACAGATTACGTGGCTCTCTTCAGCACCAAATGTCACGGCTGCGACTTCCCGGTGGAGGCGGGCGACAAGTTCATCGAGGCGCTCGGCCACACCTGGCACGACACCTGCTTCGTCTGCGCGGTGAGAACCAATCAGAAGCCTTGATTCTGTGTTAGGGGGAGGGGCTAACGTCCGGATCGTTTCAGGTGTGCCACGTCAACCTGGAGGGGCAGCCGTTCTACTCCAAGAAGGACAAGCCCCTGTGCAAGAAGCACGCGCACGCCATCAACGTGTAGCCGACCTCACCGCTCCGCGTGGCGTCAGCGAGTTCAGCGCGGGAACGCCTGCAGCGCGGGAACGCCTGCAGCGCGGGAACGCCTGCAGCGCGGGAACGCCTGCAGCGCGGGAACGCCTGCAGCGCGTGCTGCGTTCACCGCTCACGTTTTTTTTTTTTTTTTTCTTCACAAAGTGTTTTTAAGTGATTTTCACGTTTTTTTTTGTAAATTTACGGAAAAATTGCAGGTTCAGTTTTTACTTTCAGAACGTAAACGAAGGGTTAAACGAGGCGTCGAAGCGGGGGTCGAGTCCTGGAGAGGGGGGCGGGGTTTGGTACACTGGGTTGTCTGTGTGTAGTGTGCATGTTCTACCTGTATATGAGGGTTTTCTATGGTTTCCTCCAAAAACATACAAGTTAGTTTGATTGGCTGATAGGAATGAGAGTGTGTGTGTGTGTGTGTGTGTGGCACGCGACAGACTGGCGACCTGTTCGGGGTGTACCCTGCCTCGCCTGAATCACTTGGGATAGGCTCCGACGCCCCCCGCGAATCCGTTCAGAAAACAAAACTGAAAATGTCCAGTTTTTACTTGCAGAACTACAAACATGGCGGATCAGTGGCCCCGCAGCTTGTAGGTCAGGGGTTCAAGTCCCGTAGAGGGGGCGGGGCTTGGTACACTGGTCTTCCTGTGTGTAGTCTGCATGTTCTACTCGTGTATGTGTGGGTTTAATCTAGTTTCCTACAAAAACGTGATTGGCTGATGGTTGATTGGCTGATGGTTGATTGGCTGATGGTTGATTGGCTGATGGTTGATTGGCTGATGGTTGATTGGCTGATGGTTGATTGACTGCTAAGAATGAGTGTATGTGTGTGTATGTGTGTGTGTGTGTGTGTGTGTAATCCCACAACAGACCTGTTCGAGGTGTACCCCCCCAGCACCCCCCCTCCCCCGCCTCTAAATCCGAACTCAGAAAACAAAACATCAAAATTTTCACAAACAAAACGACTTTTTTTGACGATAAATCGTATTAAACGTGCGAACGAATCGAGTTCCGCGTAAAAACTGACCTGTTTTTTCAGGGTGCCTTATCACGCCCACCAAGCCACCCCTCATCCCCGTTCCTACGCCCTCCGACCGGTGCTTCATGTACAGTTTTTACTCTTTTTTTACGGGTGACTGTGTGCACGCATGACAGCAGCAGGACGGGAACTCGCCGTGTTTAACGTGTTGTTTTTGTCGCCGAACGAAATAAAAACGAGCACAAAAAAAAACAGTCTGGTTCATGTTTTTATGACGCTTTCAGTCAAAGAGGATCTAGTTTCTACCGTCACCATGGTAACCAGGATCTACGTTCCTACCCTCACCATGGTAACCAGGATCTACGTTCCTACCCTCACCATGGTAACCAGGATCTATGTTCCTATCCTCACCATGGTAACCAGGATCTACGTTCCTACACTCACCATGGTAACCAGGATCTACGTTCCTATCCTCACCATGGTAACCAGGATCTACGTTCCTACACTCACCATGGTAACCAGGATCTATGTTCCTACACTCACCATGGTAACCAGGATCTACGTTCCTACCCTCACCATGGTAACCAGGATCTACGTTCCTACCCTCACCATGGTAACCAGGATCTACGTTCCTACACTCACCATGGTAACCAGGATCTACGTTCCTACCCTCACCATGGTAACCAGGATCTACGTTCCAACCCTCACCATGGTAACCAGGATCTATGTTCCTACCCTCACCATGGTAACCAGGATCTACGTTCCTACCCTCACCATGGTAACCAGGATCTACGTTCCTACCCTCACCATGGTAACCAGGATCTACGTTCCTACCCTCACCATGGTAACCAGGATCTACGTTCCTACCCTCACCATGGTAACCAGGATCTACGTTCCTACCCTCACCATGGTAACCAGGATCTACATTCCTACCCTCACCATGGTAACCAGGATCTACGTTCCTGCTGCAGATTGGTTGGGCTAGAGGGAGGAGCCTGTAGGTGATTTCGGTGTCTCCTCATTGGACGGAGAGGAAGAACCAGGTACTGGTCGTCATGCAAACTCCTCAACGTCGTTTTTAATTCCACGTTTTTTTCTTCCTTCAATAAAAAATGGTTAAAGAATCGTTTTTTTTTGTATTTTATGATTTATTTAATTTTTTTTTTTTTGAAAATATTTAAATATATATATAAAAAAAAGTCCTTTAAAAAAAATAAAGCTCTGTTGTTGTTGTTACTAAAAAAAATTTTGTTACTAAAAATAAAAAAATGTATGTGTGAAAAAAATTTTTAAGCAGAAAGAAATTATTTTTGCATTTTTAATTAAAAAATAAAATCCACGTTTTTTGTTTTTCAATTTTCTTAAAAAGTTATCAATAAATTTGATTTTGAGAAATAATTTTTTTACACTTTTAAAGGAAAATTTTAAAATAAAAATGTACAAATTCCTATGAAGGAATTGGATTTTTAAAAACAGTTTTGAAGGTTTTGTTTTATTTAAGATATTAATTAAATTTTATATTAATTGGAGATGCAGTAACACATGTCTGCCACCAGAGAGCGTCGGGGTCGTTCCGAGCAACAAAGAGATAAAAAAAACAAGAGGTCTCACTTTGATGTTTAGTTTTTTTATATTCAAACGTTTCAATACAATTATAAGAAATAAATATATATATGTAATTTTTTAAATATAAAATGATTTTAATTTTTCAATTTTTTAGATTATTAAAAAAATTCAAACATTTTAATAATTTTTGCAAAATTAAATAATGAATAAAACAGGTGTTTAAGTTTCTTTTATAAACCATTTTAATGGATTTTTACATTTTTATTTTAAATCAAATAAATAAAAAACAATTTTTCAAAAACATATAATTTAACAAAATTTAAGTGAAATTTTTTTTTTTTTAAATCCTGAAACCCGGATGTAAATTTTTTCAGGCGTAGTGAGACATCATTAACCTCATAGAAGATCTTCGTTTCTGCTCAGAAATTTTTTTGCTTGAAAAAAACGCAACAAAAAAACCTTTTAAAAAAAGCTGAAAAACCGGGATTTTTTTCGTTTAAAAACGTCGGAAATTCACACAAAATCACTTTAAAAAGGTAAGAAAAAAAACACGAGTTTCTAAGAAAAAACTCACTTTTCACTCCGTTTATTTACTGGATTTTTTTTGGGTAAAAATCTGTAAATTTATCAAAAACAACACGAGTTCTTTTGAATTAAAAAG
The DNA here is from genome assembly GCA_902685375.1 of Neostethus bicornis. NCBI lineage: Eukaryota > Metazoa > Chordata > Actinopteri > Atheriniformes > Phallostethidae > Neostethus > Neostethus bicornis. Next base: position 130,774 of record CACRXE010000082.1, read on the forward strand.
TCTTTTCGATTCGTTTTGAATTATTTTGTTTGATTTGAGGTGATTTTTGTGTAAAAACGTGTTATTTTTAGTTTAAAAACAAAGCGCAGTTCGTTGGAAGTGATTTAACCAGGAATTAGACGCAGCCCACTTTTAATGGAGGTTGAAAAGTTTAAACGATGTTTGTTTAAAAGTTTTTAAAATTTTTAAAAGAGAATTTTTAAAGTTTTTTATTTGTTTGTTTTTTAGTAAAATTTTTGTAGATTTTTTTTTTAAAATCTGTTTTTTTTTCCTCAAAGATTAAAAAAAAAGTTAGAGATTTTTTTTACTATTTTTTTGTGAAAATTTGATGACATTTTAAAGTGTTTTATATCATTTTTTTAAAGACTTTTTAAGATTTATTTTTGCTTAATTTTTAAGAGACTTTTAAAAGTTTTTAGATAAAAATAAAAACATTTTTAAAAATTATGTTTTTTTTAAAAAAAGAATAAATTTATTTTATTTTAAAAAATTATAGAAAGTTTATGTTTTTTTTTTTTTCATTCAAAAGATTTTAAAATAAATTTTTAGGTTCATTTTTTTTTAATTAATAATTTTCTGACAAAAAATCTTTATGAAAAATGTTTTAATTTTCTTTTAAAATTCTGTTTTTTTTTAGTTGTTTTTTTTTTTTTAAACAAGATTTTACAAAATTATCAGATTTTTTTTCTGAATAAAATTAGTAAAATTTGCTTTTTTTTTGCTCATAATTTTAATAAAAAAAATTATAGTTTCAAAAAAAAAATTACGACTTTTCTTCATTTTTAAAATTTTTCAACCAATATTTTTGTTTAAAAAAAATCAGTTTAAAACATTTTATTTTTCAATTTAATTAAATCGTATTTTTTAGCCCAAAATCAAGCTTCACAGAATCTACAAGTCACGATCCTGCCCTTAGACCCTCCTTCACGGTGAGAAAAAAAAATAAGAAACCTCATGTGGATCCACAGGAAGGAGGGATCCCTCCCTGGTACGACCTTCTCAGCCTGGTCGCCATACCGATTAAAACGGCCTCCATCTTTCTGGTCGTCCAGTCGGGTGGGCAGGAAGGGTGAACCCTACCTGGGTGGGCATGGTGTCGTAGGCACGTCGACCCGACACGCTTACGTTTCCAGACGGGTACGATCGAGGGCACTGGCTGGCCCGCTTTTGGTCGTAGCTTCCTGTTTTTGAGGCTTGTGCCCTGCGTTCGGACGCCGGGATACGCAGCTCCGTGAAGTTGGCACCTCATAAAAAATATAAACAAAAATAAACAAAAAATATGTCAATTGTTTTTGCTGTAAAAATGTTTGTTTGTGATGTTTTTAGTTTATTTAAATTTTAATAAAAACGATTTAGACGATGACATCATCCAGACCTTTGTTTACTTCTGGACGTCGCCATCTTTGATGACATCATCGTCCAAATCGTTTTCCTACAATTTAAATAAAGTTTTACATCATAAACGATTGACATATTTTTTGTTAATTTTCGTTAATATTTTTTTAAGAGGGGCGGGGCTTCACGGAGCTGTGATACGCTGGACAGGTGGTCACCCAATAGGATGGCTTCTCACCTGGTGAGCCTTTCCACAATGCCATGGCCGCCAGAATTTAAGATCTTGGTGTAGATGGAGGGGGCATTTTGAGCTCCTCTGGAGTGACGAGGTCTGGCACATCGTCATCGCCCGTGCCCGCCTTCCCTGCATGAACCTGGGGAGGATCGTCCATGGCTGGTCGTCATGGCCGGTCGTCATGGCCGGTCGTCATGGCCGGTCGTCATGGCCGGTCGTCATGGCCGGTCGTCATGGCCGGTCGTCATGGCCGGTCGTCATGGCCGGTCGTCATGGCCGGTCGTCATGGCCGGTCGTCATGGCCGGTCGTCATGGCCGGTCGTCATGGCCGGTCTTCTCCGGCCGGTCGTCATGGCCGGTCGTCATGGCCGGTCGTCATGGCCGGTCGTCATGGCCGGTCGTCATGGCTGGTCGTCATGGCCGGTCGTCATGGCCGGTCGTCATGGCCGGTCGTCATGGCCGGTCGTCATGGCCGGTCGTCATGGCCGGTCGTCATGGCCGGTCGTCATGGCCGGTCGTCATGGCCGGTCGTCATGGCCGGTCGTCATGGCCGGTCGTCATGGCCGGTCGTCATGGCCGGTCTTCTCCGGCCGGTCTTCTCCGGCCGGTCGTCATGGCCGGTCGTCATGGCCGGTCGTCATGGCCGGTCGTCATGGCTGGTCGTCATGGCCGGTCGTCATGGCCGGTCGTCATGGCCGGTCGTCATGGCTGGTCCTCATGGCCGGTCGTCATGGCCGGTCGTCATGGCCGGTCGTCATGGCCGGTCGTCATGGCCGGTCGTCATGGCCGGTCGTCATGGCCGGTCGTCATGGCCGGTCGTCATGGCCGGTCGTCATGGCCGGTCGTCATGGCCGGTCGTCATGGCCGGTCGTCATGGCCGGTCTTCTCCGGCCGGTCGTCATGGCCGGTCGTCATGGCCGGTCGTCATGGCCGGTCGTCATGGCCGGTCGTCATGGCTGGTCGTCATGGCCGGTCGTCATGGCCGGTCGTCATGGCCGGTCGTCATGGCCGGTCGTCATGGCTGGTCGTCCCCGGCGGGTCCTCTCTCTCCTCTACACATCTCTAGACCAAACAACATGGCCGCTGGTCGATCAAGCCCAGGGGTCTCCTCAGCCTGTTGACCCTCAGGATGGAGATGGGTAGCTGGGCATCCTGATGGAGACAGGGTGGTGGATCAGACTAGGGGCGTCTTCGGTCTCCGTCTCTACCGGGCACGTGAAGTATCTGAGTCTCCAAACCAGCCGTAGATGCCAACCCTAACCTCCCGGACGAGGTCGTCCCTGTTATTCGGCCCGTGGCCGGGTCACCGAGGGGTAACACCCCCAGACACCCAGGCTTCTCTCACCCCGGCTGCACCCTCCACCTCACCCAGGAGGATCCTGATTGGTTCCCTGTCCAGCTATGAGACATTCCGTTTTTTCGGACTATTTGCTGCCTTTTTGGGAAAATTCTTAAGATAAAATTCACCAAAAAAAAAACGGTCTGTTTCTTTAAAAAAAGCGTTTTAATAAGTAAATAAATCTGAAAACACCCGGCGGTCCGATAAACAAAGTGTAAACAAGCCTGGGAACACCCGCCCCGCCCTGCCCCCCCAAGTGGACTTCATCCATGTTTATAACATGACCCAGTGTCACCGTACACCAGTGCGCCCCCCCCCCCCCCCCCCACACACACTCTCCGTCGTGACTATAATTAGTATCATTTGTTTTGAAATTCTTCTAAAACAGAAAAAATTTAAAGTCCATCGATTAACTTGAAATTAAAAAAACGCCAACTACGGTCTCCAACCACTGGGCCGTGGACCGGTACGGGCCTTGGGTTATGTGGAAATGGGTCGCACAGAATGAAGAAATAACTTCTATTATTTCCATTTGGTTTATTATGTGAGCTTTTATTATGAAAGTTTTCTTGATGAGGATGTTTTATTTTGAAAAGTAACCGGATACAGAGTTACGAAGCTGGACTTTAGAAACACTCTTCAGGTTTCAGGTCAAGATGGGACTGTCACACACACACACTCAAATACACACACACACTCACACTCATACACATACACACTGTCTGGTTCCAGCAAAACAAACTCAGAACTCTGATTGGTCTAGTCTTATTGTGAAGGAGCCTAACTAGTATTTTTATTCACTTTGTTTTTGTGATGTCTTTTATTTTGAAGGTATGTTTACCGTTACCATGGCAACCAGATTACGTTCGAGCAGAGAGAACGTTTCCATGTTATAAAGACGCAGCTAATAAATTTTCTCGTGAAGACAAAAAGGATTTCATGTTCCACTGGGTCACACGCGCCCCCCCTGGCACCGCGCCGCGCCGCCCTTTGGCACCGCGCCGCGCCCCCTATTTAAGAAGCACTGCCATACACTCACTGACATGCTCCTGAAAACTGTCGACCCTGGCTTGGAAATCTGCTGTCAGGTTTTGGGACATGGATGTTGTTGCTCTGATAGAGAGGTGGTAACACCAAGAAGGTACTCCAGCTAAGACCTGTGGCCCCTACCCATGAAAAACCTGCCACTTATAGTCCAAAAAATACGGTATTCCCCCCAGCAGGTCCGGGGTCTACCTCTGGGTCTCCTCCTGGTGGGACGGAACACCTCACCAGAGACGGAGGTATCCTAACCGGATGGTGAACCACCACATCTGGAGGAACACGGCTCTACTCCGAGCTCCTCCCTCCCTCTAATGCTTTATTTTTTAGCATTAATCGGCCATGTTTGTAGTTTTTTTAACTCTATTTTTCAGTGTGTCTCTGAGAGACCCCGCCCACCCTGCAGAGGAAGCTCATTTCAGCCGCTTGTATCCGTGATCTTGTTCTTTAGGTCACCATCACGCTGGATTTGTGTCACTTTTTTTATTTAGTAAATTCACAATAGTGTTTTTTTGTTTTTTTATCGAGATGTTCCGACTTCTGTCCGGGAATCCTTTTCAATCCGATCAGATTTCCGGACAGAAGTCGGAACGTCTGGATCCAGGAGATTTTTCTGGATGAACGAGGAACGACATGAGCTGTATTTTTAACATCTTTACTTATATTAAACAGCATGTTTAAAAAGAAGAATAACGGCCATCTTTTTAGTATAATTCAGCCTTGTTTCGGCCATTTTTTTTAGTGTATTTTTATCATGTTTTGGCTTCGTTTTTACTGTGTTTTGGTTATAATTTTCAGTCTGTTTTTGCCACAATTTAGCCATATTTTTAGCATAAGTCACTGATTGTGTCAGCCATGTTTTCAGTATCTTTAGTTGTATTTCTGGTGTGTTTAGCTGGCAGGATGGCGGCCATCTTTCCAGTTTAATTCAGCCATAGTTCCATCACGAGTTTTGTTGTTTTTTATTTATAGTTTTCAGTTTGTTTTGATCGTGTTTTCAGTAAAACTCAGCCATCTTTTCAGCGTAACCCTACCGTATGTTCACCATGATTCAGACATGTTTTTGGTCGTATTCCCAGCGTATCTAACTGGCAGGATGACGGCCATCTTTGTAGAATAATTAAGACGTGTTTTCAGCTCAATTCAGTTGACTTTTTACCATTTTTTTAAGCATCCTTCGGCCATGTTTGTAGTTATTTTAGTTGTAGTTTTCAGCCATGTCTTTTGGCATAATGTTTTTCATTATATTTCCAGCGTGTTAACAGGCGGCACAGCCATTCTACTGGAATGTTTTTCTGTCATAAGCAGAATAAATAAGACATTTTTTCAGCATAATTCAGTCGTGTTTTCACCATCTTTTCAGCATCATTCGGCCATGTTTTTAGTGTGTTTTGGTTGTAGTTTTCAGTTCGTTTTGGATGTGTTTTTGGTATAATTCAGCCATCTTTTCAGCGTCATTCGGCCATGTTTGTAGTTTTTTTTAACTCTATTTTTCAGCGTGTTTCTTCTATATTTTTATCATTAATCGGCCATGTTTGTAGTTTTTATTAACTCTATTTTTTATCATTAATCAGCCATGTTTGTAGTTGTTTTAACTCTATTTTTTATCATTAATCAGCCATGTTTGTAGTTTTTTAACTCTATTTTTTATCATTAATCAGCCATGTTTGTAGTTTTTTAACTCTATTTTTTATCATTAATCAGCCATGTTTGTAGTTTTTTAACTCTATTTTTTAGCATTAATCGGCCATGTTTTTAGTTATATTTTGATCATTTTTTTCGTTCATGTCTCTGCTCTAGTTTAGTTGTAGTTTTCAGTTCGTTTCAGTCATATTTCAGTTGTTTTTAGTCGTGTTTCCAACGTATTAAACAAGCAGGATGACGGCCATCTTTTTAGCTTGCTTTGGACATTTTTTTTAGTGTATTTTTGCCACATTTTTTTAACATAAGTTGACCTTCTTTTTTAGTATAAATCAGACATCGTTTCAGCATCATTCGTCCATTTTGTTTCAGCCATGTTTGTAGTTTATTTTCAGTTTGTTTTGACCATGTTTTTAATGTATTTTCATCTTTAGTTATTTTCAGCCATGTTTGTAGTTTTTTAACTTTATTTTTCAGCTTTTTTCTTCTTTATTTTTTGCATCATTTATTCATTGTTTTGGCCAAAATTTATAGTTTATTTTATCGTCTTTAGTCCGTTTTTTTTCCGGCCTTGTTTGTAGTTTATTTTCAGTTCGATTCGACCATGTTTGTAGTTTTTAAACTCTATTTTTCATCTTGTTTTCAGCTTTATTTTCAGCATCATTTCAGCATCCATTGTTTTGACCATGTTTTTAGTGTATTTTCAGCCATGTTTGTAGTTTTTTAACTTTATTTTTCAGCTTTTTTCTTCTTTATTTTTTGCATCATTTATTCATTGTTTTGGCCAAAATTTATAGTTTATTTTATCGTCTTTAGTCCGTTTTTTTTCCGGCCTTGTTTGTAGTTTATTTTCAGTTCGATTCGACCATGTTTGTAGTTTTTTAACTCTATTTTTCAGCTTTATTTTCAGCATCATTCGTCCATTGTTTTGACCATATTTTTAATGTGTTTTATTTGTAGTTTTCAGTTTATTTCGGCCATATTATTTTATTGTCTTCAGTTCTTTTTGATCATATTTCTAGTTTATTCTCGTCTTCGGTTCCTTTCGACCATGTTTTTAGTGTGTTTTAGTTATAGTTTTCAGTTTATTTCGGCCATGTTTGTAGTTTATTTTCAGTTTGTTTTGACCATGTTTTTATTGTATTTTATCTTTACTTAGTTTCAGCCATGTTTGTAGTTTTTTAACTTTATTTTTCAGCTTGTTTTAGCTTTATTTTCTGCATCATTCGTCCATTGTTTCGGCCATATTTGTAGTTTATTTTATTGTCTTCAGTTCGTTTTGACCATGTTTTTATTGTGTTTTAGTTGTAGTTTTCAGTTTATTTCGGCCATGTTTGTAGTTTATTTTCAGTTTGTTTTGACCATGTTTTTATTGTATTTTATCTTTACTTAGTTTCAGCCATGTTTGTAGTTTTTTAACTTTATTTTTCAGCTTGTTTTAGCTTTATTTTCTGCATCATTCGTCCATTGTTTCGGCCATATTTGTAGTTTATTTTATTGTCTTCAGTTCGTTTTGACCATGTTTTTATTGTGTTTTAGTTGTAGTTTTCAGTTTATTTCGGCCATGTTTGTAGTTTATTTTCAGTTTGTTTTGACCATGTTTTTATTGTATTTTATCTTTACTTAGTTTCAGCCATGTTTGTAGTTTTTTAACTTTATTTTTCAGCTTGTTTTAGCTTTATTTTCTGCATCATTCGTCCATTGTTTCGACCATATTTGTAGTTTATTTTATTGTCTTCAGTTTGTTTTGATCATATTTTTAGTTTATTCTCGTTTTTTTGTAGTTTTTCCCTTTATTTTCACGGTGTTTAACGGGCAGGCCGGGCAGGCCGGTCCTCTGTCTGCTCCAGCTCTGGGATCCGTCTACTCCCCCTCCACCACGTCCCCGCTCTCCTTCATTCCTTCTTTGCAGTGTGTTTCCAATCTGTGGAGCGGGATCAGATTACTGCGGGAGTCTGGGAGGCGAGCTGGAAGGGGGAGAAACAGATCATGTTTCACTGCTTCACCCCCCTCCCCCACTAACCTGGAGACAGACTGGCTGCGTCTGAGAGGAAAACACCCACCCCTCCCGCCCTCCTTCCTGGTTCACACACACACACACACAAACACACACATTCTTCACCTTCATTCGTTTTTCTGGACTGTACTGTATCTGTAGGGCGGAGCTAGAGGGCATTGACCATGCTTGTCGCCATGCCAACGTGATGCCCAGAAAGAGGAGATTCATTCCAGATGGGTTTTTTTTTCTTCTTCTTCGTTTAAACAGAAGAAAATATTTTCCTCGTTAAACTTGTGCGGAAATAACGTCAGTTTATTTTATTTGATGTTTAACTTGAAACAAAAACAAAATCTGAGACTGAAGCGAAACGCGGTCAACACCTGGGGGGGGGGGGTCTCCATCATGGAGAGGGCCTCCATGTTCTGGGTCTCCATCATCCATGTTCTGGGGGTCCATCATGGAGAAGGCCTCCATGTTCTGGGGGTCCATCATGGAGAGGGCCTCCATGTTCTGGGTCTCCATCATGGAGAGGGCCTCCATGTTCTGGGGGTCCATCATGGAGAAGGCCTCCATGTTCTGGGGGTCCATCATGGAGAGGGCCTCCATGTTCTGGGTCTCCATCATGGAGAAGGCCTCCATGTTCTGGGTCTCCATCATGGAGAGGGCCTCCATGTTCTGGGTCTCCATCTTGGAGAGGGCCTCCATGTTCTGGGTCTCCATCTTGGAGAGGACCTCCATGTTCTGGGTCTCCATCTTGGAGAGGGCCTCCATGTTCTAGGGGTCCATCATGGAGAGGGCCTCCATGTTCTGGGGGTCCATCTTGGAGAGGGCCTTCATGTTCTAGGGGTCCATCATGGAGAGGGCCTCCATGTTCTGGGTCTCCATCTTGGAGAGGGCCTCCATGTTCTAGGGGTCCATCATGGAGAGGGCCTCCATGTTCTGGGGGTCCATCATGGAGAGGGCCTCCATGTTCTGGGTCTCCATCTTGGAGAGGGCCTCCATGTTCTGGGGGTCCATCTTGGAGAGGGCCTCCATGTTGGAGAGGGCCTCCATGTTGGAGAGGGCCTCCATGTTCTGGGTCTCCATCATGGAGAGGGCCTCCATGTTCTGGGTCTCCATCTTGGAGAGGGCCTCCATGTTCTAGGAGTCCATCTTGGAGAGGGCCTCCATGTTCTGGGTCTCCATCTTGGAGAGGGCCTCAATGTTCTAGGTCTCCATCATGGAGAGGGCCTCCATGTTATGGGTCTCCATCATGGAGAGGGCCTCTATGTTGGAGAGGGCCTCCATGTTCTGGGGGTCCATCTTGGAGAGGGCCTCCATGTTCTGGGTCTCCATCTTGGAGAGGGCCTCCATGTTCTAGGTCTCCATCTTGGAGAGGGCCTCCATGTTCTAGGTCTCCATCTTGGAGAGGGCCTCCATGTTCTAGGAGTCCATCTTGGAGAGGGCCTCCATGTTCTGCGTCTCCATCTTGGAGAGGGCCTCCATGTTCTAGGTCTCCATCATGGAGAGGGCCTCCATGTTATGGGTCTCCATCTTGGAGAGGGCCTCCATGTTGGAGAGGGCCTCCATGTTCTGGGGGTCCATCTTGGAGAGGGCCTCCATGTTCTGGGTCTCCATCATGAAGAAGGCCTCCATGTTCTGGGGGTCCATCATGGAGAGGGCCTCCATGTTGGAGAGGGCCTCCATGTTCTGGGGGTCCATCTTGGATAGGGCCTCCATGTTCTGGGTCTCCATCATGGAGAGGGCCTCCATGTTCTGGGTCTCCATCTTGGAGAGGGCCTCCATGTTCTAGGTCTCCATCTTGGAGAGGGCCTCCATGTTCTAGGAGTCCATCTAGGAGAGGGCCTCCATGTTCTGGGTCTCCATCTTGGAGAGGGCCTCCATGTTCTGGGTCTCCATCTTGGAGAGGGCCTCCATGTTCTGGGTCTCCATCTTGGAGAGGGCCTCCATGTTCTGGGTCTCCATCATGGAGAGGGCCTCCATGTTCTGGGTCTCCATCATGGAGAGGGCCTCCATGTTCTGGGTCTCCATCTTGGAGAGGGCCTCCATGTTCTAGGTCTCCATCTTGGAGAGGGCCTCCATGTTCTAGGAGTCCATCTTGGAGAATCCTCCATGTTCTAGGTCTCCATCTTGGAGAGGGCCTCCATGTTCTAGGTCTCCATCATGGAGAGGGCCTCCATGTTATGGGTCTCCATCATGGAGAGGGCCTCCATGTTGGAGATGGCCTCCATGTTCTGGGGGTCCATCTTGGATAGGGCCTCCATGTTCTGGGTCTCCATCTTGGAGAGGGCCTCCATGTTCTGGGTCTCCATCTTGGAGAGGGCTTCCATGTTCTGGGTCTCCATCTTGGAGAGGGCCTCCATGTTCTAGGAGTCCATCTTGGAGAGGGCCTCCATGTTCTGGGTCTCCATCATGGAGAGGGCCTCCATGTTCTGGGTCTCCATGTTGGAGAGGGCCTCCATGTTCTGGGTCTCCATCATGGAGAGGGCCTCCATGTTCTGGGTCTCCATCTTGGAGAGGGCCTCCATGTTCTGGGTCTCCATCTTGGAGAGGGCCTCCATGTTCTGGGTCTCCATCTTGGAGAGGGCCTCCATGTTCTGGGTCTCCATCTTGGAGAGGGCCTCCATGTTCTGGGTCTCATCTTGGAGAGGGCCTCCATGTTCTGGGTCTCCATCTGGGAGAGGGCCTCCATGTTCTGGGTCTCCATCTTGGAGAGGGCCTACCATGTTCTGGGGTCTCCATCTTGGAGAGGGCCTCCATGTTCTGGGTCTCCATCTTGAGAGGGCCTCCATTTTGGAGAGGGCCTCCATGTTCTGGGGTCTCCATCATTGGAAGAGGGCCTCCATGTTCTAGGGTCTCCATCATTGGAGAGGGCCTCCATGTTCTGGGTCTCCATCTTGGAGAGGGCCTCCATGTCTGGTCTCCATCTTGGAGAGGGCCTCCATGTTCTGGGGGTCCATCATGGAGAGGGCCTCCATGTTCTGGGTCTCCATCTTGGAGAGGGCCTCCATGTTCTAGGAGTCCATCTTGGAGAGGGCCTCCATGTTCTTGGTCTCCATCATGGAGAGGGCCTCCATGTTCTGGGCCTCCATGTTGGAGAGGGCCTCCATGTTCTGGGTCTCCAATTTATAGAGGGCCTCCATGTTCTGGGTCTCCATCTTGGAGAGGGCCTCCATGTTCTGGGTCTCCATCTTGGAGAGGGCCTCCATGTTCTAGCAGTCCATCATGGAGAGGGCCTCCATGTTCTGGGTCTCCATCATGGAGAGGGCATCCATGTTGGAGAGGGCCTCCATGTTCTGGGTCTCCATCTTGGAGAGGGCCTCCATGTTCTGGGGGTCCATCATGGAGAGGGCCTCCATGTTCTGGGTCTCCATCTTTGAGAGGGCCTCCATGTTGGAGAGGGCCTCCATGTTCTGGGGGTCAATCTTGGAGAGGGCCTCCATGTTCAAGGTCTCCATAATGGAGAGGGCCTCCATGTTCTGGGTCTCCATCTTGGAGAGGGCTTCCATGTTCTGGGTCTCCATCTTGGAGAGGGCCTCCATGTTCTAGGAGTCCATCTTGGAGAGGGCCTCCATGTTCTGGGTCTCCATCATGGAGAGGGCCTCCATGTTCTGGGTCTCCATCTTGGAGAGGGCCTCCATGTTGGAGAGGGCCTCCATGTTCTGGGTCTCCATCTTGGAGAGGGCCTCCGTGTTGGAGAGGGCCTCCATGTTGGGGGGGTCCATCTTGGAGAGGGCCTCCATGTTCTGGGTCTCCATCTTGGAGAGGGCCTCCATGTTCTGGGTCTCCATCTTGGAGAGGGCCTCCATGTTCCGGGTCTCCATCTTGGAGAGGGCCTCCATGTTCTGGGTCTCCATCTTGGAGAGGGCCTCCATGTTCTGGGTCTCCATCTTGGAGAGGGCCTCCATGTTCTGGGTCTCCATCATGGAGAGGTCCTCCATGTTGGAGAGGGCCTCCATGTTCTGGGGGTCCATCTTGGAGAGGGGCCACCATGTTCTGGGTCTCCATCTTGCAGAGGGCCTCCATGTTGGAGAGGGCCTCCATGTTCTGGGGGTCCATCTTGAAGAGGGCCTCCATGTTCTGGGTCTCCATCACGGAGAGGGCCTCCATGTTCTGGGTCTCCATCTTGGAGAGGGCCTCCATGTTCTGGGTCTCCATCTTGGAGAGGGCCTCCATGTTCTGGGTCTCCATCTTGGAGAGGGCCTCCATGTTCTAGGTCTCCATCATGGAGAGGGCCTCCATGTTCTGGGTCTCCATCTTGGAGAGGGCCTCCATGTTCTGGGGTCTCCATCTTGGAGAGGGCCTCCATGTTCTGGGTCTCCATCTTGGAGAGGGCCTCCATGTTCTGGGTCTCCATCTTGGAGAGGGCCTCCATGTTCTGGGTCTCCATCTTGGAGAGGGCCTCCATGTTCTGGGTCTCCATCTTGGAGAGGGTCTCCATGTTCTAGGGGTCCATCATGGAGAGGGCTTTCATGTTCTTGGGTCCCATCATGGAGAGGGCCTCCATGTTCTGGGTCCTCCATGCCTTGGAGAGGGCCTCCATGTTCTGGGTCTCCATCTTGGAGAGGCCTCCATGTTCTAGGGTCCATCTTGGAGAGGGCCTCCATGTTCTGGGTCTCCATCTTGGAGAGGGCCTCCATGTTCTAGGTCTCATCTGGAGAGGGCCTCCATGTTCTGGGTCTCCATCTTGGAGAGGGCCTCCATGTTCTGGTCGTCCATCTTGGAGAGGGCCTCCATGTTCTGGGTCTCCATCTTGGAGAGGGCCTCCATGTTCTGGGTCTCCATCATGGAGAGGGCCTCCATGTTCTGGGTCTCCATCATGGAGAGGGCATCCATGTTGGAGAGGGCCTCCATGTTCTGGGTCTCCATCTTGGAGAGGGCCTCCATGTTCTGGGGTCCATCATGGAGAGGGCCTCCATGTTCTGGGTCTCCATCTTGGAGAGGGCCTCCATGTTGGAGAGGGCCTCCATGTTCTGGGTCTCCATCTTGGAGAGGGCCTCCATGTTCTGGGTCTCCATCTTGGAGAGGGCCTCCATGTTCTGGGTCTCCATCTTGGAGAGGGCCTCCATGTTCTAGGGGTCCATCATGGAGAGGGCCTCCATGTTCTAGGGGGTGCATCATGGAGAGGGTCTCCCTTCTGGGGAGCTGGTGCAGTGTCTAAGGATCAATACGGCGTCTTAATTATTGCAGGCGCTGCACCGATCCGTGTTTTGATCTCCTGCTCCATGCACTTGGAGCAGGACCCCATCCCTGACCTGCAGGGGGCACTCCATCATGGATCCCGCCGGCCTTAGATTGGTCCGGCGAGAGCTGGAGATCACGATCCGACGAAGTCATAATAATTTATTCATCTCTCATTGGTTGATTCCTGATGAGGTGTTCTTGATACCCATCCCTAGTTAACGTACCCGCATGTCTCCGTTTCCTAGGTAACCATGTTTAGATTCCTCCGTTCCCTAGGTAACCGTACCCCAGTTCTTCTACTTTAGAAACATTTTTAGAGTTTTGGATAGTTTACGTGTCAGAAACCCGTTTCCATGGAGACCATAAACACTAGTTTATACCTATTTATCGCCGTGCGGTGGTAACCGTGCCAACCGCGCTTTAGGCTGTAGTTCGTAAACGCCTCCCGTACCAGCTGAAGGTCTTACAGATGTCGCCATAGTAACGCTATTGGTCGTTCTTTTTCAGGGAACCATGTTCCTGTGATCGACACCTCCACACTACGTTTCCCATGGGGCCGTGCGCTTACTGGCATACCGCTGCATCATGGAGCCGCCATCCAGGTAGGACAACGGGTCGTGAGCTGGTTTAAGCCACGCCCACCTTTCAGTCTAACCCGTGCCCTCATTTCAGGGATTTGGACCCCGAGAGTCGGTGAAAAACATTCGGAGCAACTGTGGTGAAACCTGACCGTCGTAGCCCCGCCCCCTTCACCCGCTGCTGCTAGAGATCATCCCCGAACCCGCGACGCCCCGTTTACACCCACTGACCTCATCTAAACGGGATCCAATCGGTTCAATCCGGCTAAAAAACATGGCTGGTCCGACACGCTGGGCCGTCATGGCCGCCGCTCTACTGCTCTGCCTGAGAGCCGACGGTAAGAAAAGATGGTGGAAAGGAGGGGGTTAACCCTTTAGAGGGCGGACAACATGGCCGAAAGCCAACATAGTATAATAAATTTAGGACCTACTCACAAGTATGTTGTAAGGGAAGGGTGAGCGAGAGATCGGTGCAACGTCTGCAATAATCAAGACGCTTGTAACCAGGATCTACGTTCCTACCCTCACCGTGGTAACCAGGATCTACATTCCTACCCTCACCATGGTAACCAGGATCTGCATTCCTACCCTCACCATGGTAACCAGGATCTACGTTCCTACCCTCACCATGGTAACCATGATCTGCATTCCTACCCTCACCATGGTAACCAGGATCTACGTTCCTACCCTCACCATGGTAACCAGGATCTATGTTCCTACCCTCACCATGGTAACCAGGATCTACATTCCTACCCTCACCATGGTAACCAGGATCTACGTTCCTACCCTCACCATGGTAACCAGGATCTACGTTCCTACCCTCACCATGGTAACCAGGATCTACGTTCCTACCCTCACCATGGTAACCAGGATCTACGTTCCTACCCTCACCATGGTAACCAGGATCTACATTCCTACCCTCACCATGGTAACCAGGATCTACGTTCCTACCCTCACCATGGTAACCAGGATCTACGTTCCTACCCTCACCATGGTAACCAGGATCTACGTTCCTACCCTCACCATGGTAACCAGGATCTACAGTCCTACCCTCACCATGGTAACCAGGATCTACGTTCCTACCCTCACCATGGTAACCAGGATCTACATTCCTACCCTCACCGTGGTAACCAGGATCTACATTCCTACCCTCACCATGGTAACCAGGATCTGCATTCCTACCCTCACCATGGTAACCAGGATCTACGTTCCTATCCTCACCATGGCAACCAGGATCTACGTTCCTACCCTCACCATGGTAACCAGGATCTACAGTCCTACCCTCACCATGGCAACCAGGATCTACGTTCCTACCCTCCTCATGGTAACCAGGATCTACGTTCCTACCCTCACCATGGTAACCAGGATCTACATTCCTACCCTCACCATGGTAACCAGGATCCAATTTCCTACCCTCACCATGGTAACCAGGATCTACGTTCCTACCCTCACCATGGTAACCAGGATCTACGTTCCTACCCTCACCATGGTAACCAGGATCTACGTTCCTACCCTCACCATGGTAACCAGGATCTACGTTCCCACCCTCACCACGGTAACCAGGATCTACGTTACTACCCTCACCATGGTAACCAGGATCTACATTCCTACCCTCACCATGGTAACCAGGATCTACATTCCTACCCTCACCATGGTAACCAGGATCTACGTTCCTACCCTCACCATGGTAACCAGGATCTACGTTCCTACCCTCACCATGGTAACCAGGATCTACGTTCCTACCCTCACCATGGTAACCAGGATCTATGTTCCCTACCCTCACCATGGTAACCAGGATCTATGTTCCTACCCTCACCATGGTAACCAGGATCTACTGTTCCTACCCTCACCATGGTAACCAGGATCTACGTTCCTACCCTCACCATGGTAACCAGGATCTACATTCCTACCCTCACCATGGTAACCAGGATCTACGTTCCTACCCTCACCATGGTAACCAGGATCTACGTTCCTACCCTCACCATGGTAACCAGGATCTACGTTCCTACCCTCACCATGGTAACCAGGATCTACGTTCCTACCCTCACCATGGTAACCAGGATCTACATTCCTACCCTCACCATGGTAACCAGGATCTACGTTCCTACCCTCACCATGGTAACCAGGATCTACGTTCCTACCCTCACCATGGTAACCAGGATCTACGTTCCTACCCTCACCATGGTAACCAGGATCTACAGTCCTACCCTCACCATGGTAACCAGGATCTACGTTCCTACCCTCACCATGGTAACCAGGATCTACATTCCTACCCTCACCGTGGTAACCAGGATCTACATTCCTACCCTCACCATGGTAACCAGGATCTGCATTCCTACCCTCACCATGGTAACCAGGATCTACGTTCCTATCCTCACCATGGCAACCAGGATCTACGTTCCTACCCTCACCATGGTAACCAGGATCTACAGTCCTACCCTCACCATGGCAACCAGGATCTACGTTCCTACCCTCCTCATGGTAACCAGGATCTACGTTCCTACCCTCACCATGGTAACCAGGATCTACATTCCTACCCTCACCATGGTAACCAGGATCTACGTTCCTACCCTCACCATGGTAACCAGGATCTATGTTCCTACCCTCATCATGGTAACCAGGATCTACGTTCCCACCCTCACCATGGTAACCAGGATCTACGTTCCTACCCTCACCATGGTAACCAGGATCTACGTTCCCACCCTCACCATGGTAACCAGGATCTACGTTCCTACCCTCACCATGGTAACCAGGATCTACGTTCCTACCCTCACCATGGTAACCAGGATCTATGTTCCTATCCTCACCATGGTAACCAGGATCTACGTTCCTACCCTCACCATGGTAACCAGGATGGGATGGTCCAGTCATCTGGTTAGGATGCCTCCCTCTCTGGTGAGGTGTTCCGTCCCACCAGGAGGAGACCCAGAGGGAGACCCTGGACCAGCTGGACAGGGAACACCTCAGGATCCTCCTGGGTGAGATGGAGGATGCAGCCGGGGTGAGAGAAGCCTGGGTATCTTGTTGAGGGTGT
The DNA here is from genome assembly GCA_902685375.1 of Neostethus bicornis. NCBI lineage: Eukaryota > Metazoa > Chordata > Actinopteri > Atheriniformes > Phallostethidae > Neostethus > Neostethus bicornis. The sequence goes on from CACRXE010000082.1 coordinate 147,160, forward strand.
TGCCCCCGGCGACCCGGCCCTGGATAAACAAAAGACCACTGAACAGAACTCCATCAGTGAGCAGCTTTAAAGAAACATTATTTCGTTTAAAAGACGATTGGACAGATTTTTGAAGCTGAAACAATGAAACAATAAAAAATGGCTCCTTTTTTTTTTTTTTTTTCGGCGTTCCAGCTGGCGTTATGCAGGAAGTCCTCAAAGTGCTAACAGGAAGTGTTTAATATGCCCACAGGACGGGCTCAGTGTGCTTCCAGGAAGTCATCAGTCCAACAACTTCCTGCTCGGAGTAATGAGGGAGGGGCGTGGGGGCGGGGCGTGGAGGCGGGGAAGGTCACTCATAGGCTGTAAGCACTGAGCGCCCTCTGGTGTTAGACCGTGGTAACTCATTGTTTATAAACTACAGGTTTCCATGGAAACCAGACTGTATCAAAAACATTTAGTTTGACTGTTTTATTAGTTTTAAAATGTATTTTTTTTAATGTTTAAAATGTATAATTTTAAGGTTTCAAACAAAAATTTTTAATTAAATTTAAAGCAAAAAAAAAACTAAGTTTATAAAAAATATTCTGAAAAAATTTGGGAACAATTTTGAGATTTTTTTTTTAACTTTTTTTGTTAAAAACTAACTTTTTTTTATTTTTACTGTTTTTCAGTTTAAAAAATTTCAAAGCAATTAATTTAACTGTTTTTATGTATTTTTTATGTTTAAATTGTTTTAATAATTGTTTCAAATTAAAACTTAAAATAAATATCAAACTAAATTAAATTTGCAAAAATTGGCAAAATTTTGAAAATCTTTTAAAAAAATCTTACTTTTTTTCTCATCATGAGAAAAAAAAATGTAGTTTTTTAATTTGAAAAATGTTTTTAAAAAGTTTTCATATTAATTTTGTAAGAAAAGAAATTTTGACATTTTGGCAGAAAAAAATCCAATTTGTTTGTTATGAAAAAAAAATTCAATTAAAAAATTTATTAGAATTTTTTGGCAAAAAAAATAAAATAAATAATAATAAAATAATAATAAAAAATATTAAAAATAATAAAAAAAAAAATTTCTTCTGAACAAAAAAGAAAAATTCAATTCTTTTTTTTTGTTAAAAAAATATTTTGAAAATTTTGCTGAAATTCTTTTAAAAATTTGTCCAATTTTGATTAAATTTTACAAAAATTTAACAAATAAAAAATGTTCAAACTTTCACAAAAAATTTGCTAAAATTTTTTTTCCAAATTTTTAAAAAAATTCTTAAAGAAACAAAAACATTTAACAAGTTTTTATCAAAAACCAAAATTTGAATGTTTTTCAAAAAATTTGATTTTTATTAAAATTTTATTTTACTTTTATTTTCAAACTAAGTTTAAAAAAAAAAAAAAAAACAACAAAGAGATTTAATCTGGTTTCAGACTAACGATCATTAACCGATGATGTCACTCAGAGTGGAACAGGAAGCTGCTGCCATCACCAGAAGCTCATTTATTTATTTTTTTTTGGTTCTCTAGCTGCAGGACAGAACCCGGACCTGGTACTACAGGGAACCGGTGTAAAGAGCGACGCCCGGCGACCCGGAGACGATTCCACCGTCGCTCCTGAAGACCTTCCTCGTTTCCTCAGCTGTTACTGCAGCGGCCATTGTCCTGACGACGCCACCAACAACACCTGCCAGTAAGACAGTACCCGCACGCTCACGACCAACAAGTGCCAGTCTCAGTTACGTCTGCCTAGAGACAGTGTGGTGAGAGCGGTCATGCTGATTGGTCTAGAGACAGTGTAGTGAGAGCGGTCATGCTGATTGGTCTAGAGACAGTGTGATGAGAGCGGCCATGCTGATTGGTCTAGAGACAGTGTGGTGAGAGCGGCCATGCTGATTGGTCTAGAGACAGTGTGGTGAGAGCGGTCATGCTGATTGGTCTAGAGACAGTGTGGTGAGAGCAGCCATGCTGATTGGTCTAGAGACAGTGTGGTGAGAGCGGCCATGCTGATTGGTCTAGAGACAGTGTGGTGAGAGCGGCCATGCTGATTGGTCTAGAGACAGTGTGGTGAGAGCGGCCATGCTGATTGGTCTAGAGACAGTGTGGTGAGAGCGGCCATGCTGATTGGTCTAGAGACAGTGTGGTGAGAGCGGCCATGCTGATTGGTCTAGAGACAGTGTGGTGAGAGCGGCCATGCTGATTGGTCTAGAGACAGTGTGGTGAGAGCGGCCATGCTGATTGGTCTAGAGACAGTGTGGTTAGAGCGGCCATGCTGATTGGTCTAGAGACAGTGTGGTGAGAACAGCCATGCTGATTGGTCTAGAGACAGAGTGGTGAGAGCGGCCATGCTGATTGGTCTAGAGACAGTGTGGTTAGAGCGGCCATGCTGATTGGTCTAGAGACAGTGTGGTGAGAGCGGCCATGCTGATTGGTCTAGAGACAGTGTGGTGAGAGCGGCCATGCTGATTGGTCTAGAGACAGTGTGGTGAGAGCGGCCATGCTGATTGGTCTAGAGACAGTGTGGTGAGAGCGGCCATGCTGATTGGTCTAGAGACAGTGTGGTGAGAGCGGCCATGCTGATTGGTCTACAGACAGTGTGGTGAGAGCGGCCATGCTGATTGGTCTAGAGACAGTGTGGTTAGAGCGGCCATGCTGATTGGTCTAGAGACAGTGTGGTGAGAACAGCCATGCTGATTGGTCTAGAGACAGAGTGGTGAGAGCGGCCATGCTGATTGGTCTAGAGACAGTGTGGTTAGAGCGGCCATGCTGATTGGTCTAGAGACAGTGTGGTGAGAGCGGCCATGCTGATTGGTCTAGAGACAGTGTGGTGAGAGCGGCCATGCTGATTGGTCTAGAGACAGTGTGGTGAGAGCGGCCATGCTGATTGGTCTAGAGACAGTGTGGTTAGAGCGGCCATGCTGATTGGTCTAGAGACAGTGTGGTGAGAGCGGCCATGCTGATTGGTCTAGAGACAGCGTGGTGAGAGCGGCCATGCTGATTGGTCTAGAGACAGTGTGGTTAGAGCGGACATGCTGATTGGTCTAGAGACAGCGTGGTGAGAGCGGCCATGCTGATTGGTTTGTTAAAACTCTGTCTCTCTCTCTCTGAAGAACGAACGGTCAGTGTTTCGCCATCATCGAGGAGGACGATCAGGGAGAGATCCAGCTGACGTCTGGATGTATGAAGTATGAAGGGTATCACTTCCAGTGTAAGGTGAGTCACCCGCTGGAACCGAACCGTCCCGTTTGATCCTGACCCGGTTTCTCTGATTCTCAGGACTCTCCGTACGCCCAGACCAGACGAACCATCGAGTGCTGCGACACGGATTTCTGTAACAGAGACCTGATGCCCACGCTGCCCCCGCCCATCATAGACGGTAAGCTCTGCCATCGCCCCCCTGACACACCCGTAAACACCCCAACAATCACTCCTGAGGAGGAGGTTCCTGAGGTGTTCCCTGTCCAGCTGGGAGACATCCCGTCCCAACCACGCCCCTAGAACTCCATCAAATCAAACTTTATTTAAAAACAAAGGGATGAAAAAACAAATAAAAACACTGCTTCACAGCAACAAGGTCAGGGTTTGAGTCTCGGAGTGGCAGCAAGGTTTTAAACACTATTCTTCCTGTGTGTAGTTTGCATGTTCTCCCCATGTATGTGTGGTTTTTCTCCCATCACCCAAAAACTACTATATCAGGTTGATTCCATGACTTGAACCCCTGACCTTCTTGCTGTGTTGCCACTGGGATACCCCATAGAATCAAAGGCAGTAGAGCTGAGTGTCGTCTGCATAGAGAGAACGGTGAGCTGTGGGAGCTCCATGCCAGTCTGATGGGTAGTGAAGGTAATCCATCCCGTCTTATTGGTACCAGGAGGACTGTATGGAGGTGCTGGTTCAGGGGTTCACTGTCCCGGGGTACCCACCAGGACCCCACTTTAAATCCCACATGGTGGTGGGTGGAGACCAGAAGGAGGAAACCTCAAAATAAAAACTAAAACCAAAATAAACCAGTTTTTTATCTGCACGTGGCAGCCATATTTGTTTACCTTCTATTTCTTCTTCCATTCCACCCCCTACTTCCTGTCTTGCTTTCTCACTGCCCTCCAGTGGACACTCCATGAACTACACTCATGTATTAAATAGAATAACAGATGAAATGAAGGGATTTTAGTTTGAATTATTTTCCCTGTTTTTCTGGCGGTGTGAGCGTTTCCCACCGGTTTTGTCCCCGCCGGCAGAACTCGGGGTGACCTCGTCACGTTTCTTGTCGTTGTGGCCCAGTTTGCCAGGAGTGACTGCGGTGGATCTGCGGTCGACTGATACCGCTTATCGATCCAGTATCTTATCAATAACAAGTACAAGAAGACAACTAAACATTTTACTTTGAAAAGTAACTTCAAAATAAAATGTTTGTACAGATCATTATGTTCAAATTTATACAAGATTCCTACAAAATAAGACTTAGAACTTTATTTACAGTCTTGTGTTTTAATTTTTTTTACATGCTGATTGGTCTAGAGACAGCGTGGTGAGAGCGGCCATGCTGATTGGTCTAGAGACAGTGTGGTGAGAGCGGCCATGCTGATTGGTCTAGAGACAGTGTGGTGAGAGCGGCCATGCTGATTGGTCTAGAGACAGTGTGGTGAGAGCGGCCATGCTGATTGGTCTAGAGACAGTGTGGTGAGAGCGGTCATACTGATTGGTCTAGAGACAGTGTGGTGAGAGCGGCCATGCTGATTGGTCTAGAGACAGTGTGGTGAGAGCGGCCATGCTGATTGGTCTAGAGACAGTGTGGTGAGAGCGGCCATGCTGATTGGTCTAGAGACAGTGTGGTGAGAGCGGCCATGCTGATTGGTCTAGAGACAGTGTGGTGAGAGCGGCCATGCTGATTGGTCTAGAGACAGCGTGGTGAGAGCGGCCATGCTGATTGGTCTAGAGACAGCGTGGTGAGAGCGGCCATGCTGATTGGTCTAGAGACAGTGTGGTGAGAGCGGTCATGCTGATTGGTCTAGAGACAGTGTGGTGAGAGCGGCCATGCTGATTGGTCTAGAGACAGTGTGGTGAGAGCGGCCATGCTGATTGGTCTAGAGACAGTGTGGTGAGAGCGGCCATGCTGATTGGTCTAGAGACAGTGTGGTGAGAGCGGCCATGGGTGGATTCATCCTAAACATTCCCTATGTGTGGATTCATGTGTCCGGTACGTCCTGGGAGTTCCAGATGGAGCTCTGAACAGCTGCTTGGTGGTACAGAGTTAGGTGGAGCAGGAACTGCTCGGTGGAAAACATGACCGTTAGTTCAGCACAGCTCGGTGGAGGAGAGGCCTCGACTCAGTGGTAGACTGTCCGTTCTTGGACCGGGAGACGCCGGTTTGAATCCCGCTGAGCCCCCTTAGGCGTCCCTGCAGCCGACGCCTAACCCCCTCCCACCATTGGTCCGTCATGGCTGCCTGCTGCGGTGCGAGGCAGCACGGTGATTCCTCATAAAGGAATTCTTCTTAAAACTCCTCATGTTGACGTTCCGGTTCTTTCTCCTCAGACGTCAGTCCTCATTGGTTGGCGTTCCTGGTCTCCGTGACGATCTGCTGCTGCACGTTGATCTGCATCACGTTGGTTTGTTACTACAGGTGAGTTAGACTCCTCCTCCGTGATGTCACAGCGTTCGTCACGGTAACCTGTGTGCAGGTACCGGTGGCAGGCGGAGCGTCGGAGTTTCCATAGAGACCAGGAACAGGAAGTCTTCATCCCGGCTGGAGAGTCGCTCAAAGACTTGATCCACCAATCACAGAGCTCCGGGAGCGGATCGGGACTTCCTCTGTTGGTAAGACCGCCCACAACGCCGCGCCTTCATCATCCGACCGACATTGTTAAAATAATTTTTAAAAAAGCAACAAAAAAAATAGTTTTAAAAGAATAATTAAGATTTAAAAAAATAAAATAAAAAAGTTTTTTTTAAAAATTTAACTTTTAAAAAGAATAAGAAGACAACTATTTAAAAAAACAACAAACAAAAATATTTTTGAAAGATATTATTGAAAAGTATTTTAAAAGAATAAAAAAAATTTAAAAGAAAAATGTTTTAGGAAAAAAAAACTAAATAATTTTTGTTTTAAAAAAATTAAAAAGAATAAACAAAAAAAATAAAATGAAAAATCTTTTTGAAAAGAATTTTAAAATATTCTAAAAAATATGTAAATATATATTTTAAAAAAAAAAAAAATGTTTAGAAAACATCTTAAAAAAACAATTTGAAACATTTTAAAAAAGGGTTAAAAAAACAACTAAAATTTTATTTTAAAAACATTTAAATAAAAACAAAATTTAAATAAAAAATCATTAAAAAAAAAAAATTAAGTCTGACAAAATTATTTAACATTTTTTTAAAAAAAGACAAAAGATACGAAACAAATGCTTTAAAAGAGCAAATTTTTAAGAAAAATAAAGTTAAAAAAGAAAATTTTATTTTTAAAAATTTTAAAATAATTCAGACGTCTCCATCTGAGTGCACCATGTCTGACTTGCGTCTCCGACCTGCAGGTGCAGCGAACCATCGCCAAGCAGATCCAGATGGTGCGTCAGATCGGGAAGGGCCGCTACGGGGAGGTGTGGCTCGGCCGGTGGAGAGGAGAGAAAGTCGCCGTCAAGGTTTTCTTCACCCGAGAGGAAGCCAGCTGGTTCCGAGAGACGGAGATCTACCAGACGGTCCTGATGAGACACGAGAACATCCTGGGTAAGGAGGGGCGGGGGTGGAACCGTTACCCGTTCATGGCAGGTGAAAGGTGGGTGGAGCTCCAGGACGACCATAATAAAAATCAAAATATATAAGACAAGATGGCAGAGAGTAGAGGCTGTTACCCTGGCAACCCCACCCTGGCAGAAACGCTCGCTCTGCAGTTCTTTGTAAATGAGGAGTGATCGTTGGGGTGTGTCGAGGGCAATGTGAGATGATGGGAGCGGGCAGCCTGGGCATCAGAAATCAGTGTAACAGCACTCGATGGTTCGTCTAGTCCAGAGGTGGGTAAACTTTTTCATACTGGGCCACATTGAGTTCTAACATGATTCAAAGGGGGCGGGAACGGGTGCAGATCGGTGGCATGATTTGGTAACCTCACCTCATTTCAGGTGATGGAGGAAACTTTTAATTCCCAATGAAAATGAAGAAAAATACAATATTAAAAGCTTTTACTTTGAAATGAGTCTTTAAATACTGAAAATCAAATGAGTAACAATTTTATTTTGAAGGTCTCTCATCCTTCAGGTAGTCACCTTCTCTCTCCTCATCCTCAGTGCCCTTAAAGTAGCCCACCAACTTCTTGAAGTATCAAAGAAGTTGGTGACCCCTGGTCTAGAGACAGTGTGGTGAGAGCGGCCATGCTGATTGGTCTAGAGACAGTGTGGTGAGAGCGGCCATGCTGATTGGTCTAGAGACAGTGTGGTGAGAGCGGCCATGCTGATTGGTCTAGAGACAGTGTGGTGAGAGCGGCCATGCTGATTGGTCTAGAGACAGTGTGGTGAGAGCGGCCATGCTGATTGGTCTAGAGACAGTGTGGTGAGAGCGGCCATGCTGATTGGTCTAGAGACAGTGTGGTGAGAGCGGCCATGCTGATTGGTCTAGAGACAGTGTGGTGAGAGCGGCCATGCTGATTGGTCTAGAGACAGTGTGGTGAGAGCGGCCATGCTGATTGGTCTACAGACAGTGTGGTGAGAGCGGCCATGCTGATTGGTCTACAGACAGTGTGGTGAGAGCGGCCATGCTGATTGGTCTAGAGACAGTGTGGTGAGAGCGGCCATGCTGATTGGTCTAGAGACAGTGTGGTGAGAGCGGCCATGCTGATTGGCTTTTGAAAAAGCTTTTTAAAAATTAAAAAAAAAAATTTCTTTCAAAACATCAAACGCATTAACGTTCAAATATAGTGCATAAAAAACGTGCATCTAGCACCAGTTTAACATTTAGCACTAGATTACACACGTCTAGAGACCCCATGGCTTTTCATACCTGCACACACAGTTTATTTTCATAGAGACACACACATTTTAAAGGGAGCAGTGTTGTTGAATCTTTGACACCATCTAGTGACAAAACATCAAAATTACAGAAAAATAAAACATTAAATAGGTTTATTTATTTAATTTTTGAGGACGGAATAAATCATTGGACGGGCCGCCTGGGGCGTGCGGGCCGTTGTTTGCCCCTGCTTAGATTAGACAGATTAGAACAAAGGGCGTTCAGAGTCGGGGAGCAGAGCGGCTGAAGGACAGACGGATGGGGGGGACAGTAAGATGTACGGAGGCAGACGACCTGAGAGAGCGAGAGGAGGTTGTAATAAGATCAGACGGGTAGGGATGAGCCAATTAGGGGTCAGGTCGACGGGGGTAACACCCTCTGACGGGTAACCTGGGCTTCTCTCACCCCGGCTGCATCCTCCATCTCACCCAGGAGGATCCTGAGGTGTTCCCTGTCCAGCTGGTCCAGGGTCTCCCTCTGGGTCTCCTCCTGGTGGGGTGGATCAGGAGCCAATGATGTTGAAGAACCGGGTGATGGAGAGGCTGTCGACCAATTGGCACGTCGTCTTATCGTACCAGCCCTTGGAGGCTCTTAACAAGGGCGTGTTTCCGTCCCGCAGGCTTCATCGCCGCGGACATCAAAGGAACGGGAACGTCCACGCAGCTCTTCCTCATCACCGACTTCCACGAGAGCGGCTCGCTCTACGACTACCTGAAAACCACCACGCTGGAGCCGGCGGCGCTGCTCCGCCTCGCCTACTCGGCCGCCTGCGGGCTCTGCCACCTCCACACCGAGATCTACGGCACGCAGGGCAAGCCGGCCATCGCCCACCGAGACCTGAAGACCAAGAACATCCTGGTGAAGAAGAACGGGACGTGCTGCATCGCCGATCTGGGATTGGCTGTTAAATTTAACAGGTACGCCCGCCTTCGCTCCGCCCTCGCTTTACCCTCGATCCCCTCTCTCACTTCCTCATGTCTCCATAGCGACACGAACGAGGTAGACGTGCCCCTCAGCACCCGCGTGGGCACGCGGCGCTACATGGCGCCGGAGGTTCTGGACCAGAGTCTGAATAAGAACCAGTTCCAGGCGTACATCATGGCCGACATGTACAGCTACGGGCTGGTCGTCTGGGAGATGGCGCGCCGCTGCGTGACCGGAGGTACCACACACACACACACACACACACGGCATGAACCCGGGCTGACTCTCTGCTGCCCCTTACAGGCATGGTGGAGGACTACCAGCTGCCGTACTTCGACACGCTGCCGTCGGATCCTTCCTACGAGGACATGCTGGAGGTCGTGTGTGTCAAAGGGTTGCGGCCCACCGTCTCCAACCGCTGGAACAGCGACGAGGTAAACACCACGAGGGCGGAGCTCTACGATTGGTTGTTCAGAGAACGCGTCACCGCCTCCTGATGGACTTAAACCAATCAGCTTCGAGGAAAAAAAAATAAAAATAAAATCAGTCTAACGAGTGATTCAGCGCTTCTGCACATGCTCAGAAGTTAACCCCTCGTTTGTCTCCGCCTTCTCTCACCGTCGAAATGAACGACTCAGCGCTTCTGCACCGGGCACTGGGCTCATAGTGGGCATACACTGGGCTCATAGAGGGCATACACTGGGCTCATAGTGGGCATACACTGGGCTCATAGTGGGCATACACTGGGCTCATAGTGGGCATACACTGGGCTCATAGTGGGCATACACTGGGCTCATAGAGGGCATACACTGGGCTCATAGAGGGCATACACTGGGCTCATAGTGGGCATACACTGGGCTCATAGAGGGCATACACTGGGCTCATAGTGGGCATACACTGGGCTCATAGTGGGCATACACTGGGCTCATAGTGGGCATACACTGGGCTCATAGTGGGCATACACTGGGCTCATAGTGGGCATACACTGGGCTCATAGAGGGCATACACTGGGCTCATAGTGGGCATACGGGTTTTACGACACTTTTACGTTAGTTTCCGACGTTTTTTGACAGTTTTTGATGCTTTTTGAATGTTTTTCAAACTAGTTTCCGACAATTTTTTACGATTTTTAAGCTAGTTTTAAACTATTTTCCGACATTTTTTTACTTTTTTTAAACTAGTTTTAAACTATTTTCCGACATTTTTTTACGTTTTTTTTAAACTAGTTTTAAACTATTTTCCGACATTTTTTTTACGATTTTTTAAACTAGTTTTAAACTATTTTCCGACATTTTTTTACTTTTTTTAAACTAGTTTTAAACTATTTTCCGACATTTTTTTACTTTTTTTAAACTAGTTTTAAACTATTTTCCGACATTTTTTTACTTTTTTTAAACTAGTTTTAAACTATTTTCCGACATTTTTTGACGTTTTTTTTAAACTAGTTTTAAACTATTTTCCGACATTTTTTTACGATTTTTAAACTAGTTTTAAACTATTTTCCGACATTTTTTTACTTTTTTTAAACTAGTTTTAAACTATTTTCCGACATTTTTTTACGTTTTTTTTAAACTAGTTTTAAACTATTTTCCGACATTTTTTTACTTTTTTTAAACTAGTTTTAAACTATTTTCCGACATTTTTTTACTTTTTTTAAACTAGTTTTAAACTATTTTCCGACATTTTTTGACGTTTTTAAACTATATTTTCGACTGTTTTTTTTTAATAAAAAACTGCAACTTTTATTCTGAAAACTACTTAAAGGAAGTAGTTTTTTTAAAAAAAAAACTACTTTGAATTTTATTCGTTTTTTACATTCGGTTCATTTTTATTCTTAACGTTTTTATTTGTTTTTAACAATCGTTCGTTTTTAACGATGTGTCGGGTTTTTTTTTTTTTTTTTTTTTTTTTTACGATGTGTTCGGTTTGTTTTTGTTTTTCTTAATAATGCGTTCTTGGTCCCAGGGGGCGTGGCTTAGTGGCAGTATTGCCGTCTTTCGACCAGGACACCCTGGTTCGATTCCCCCCGGGGCTATGCATAATCCAATACAAAAAAAAACAGATAAAAAATGAGTTCGTTTTTCACGATGTGTCGGATTTTTTGGGTTTTTTTTTTTACCTGTGTTCGTTTATTTTTTTATTTATTTTTTTTACGAAGCGTTAGTTTTTTTTTTTTTCTTAAACGCTGTGTTCGGTTTGTTTTTAAAGGTCCTATATCATGCCTTTTTTCCCTTATTTTATCCTGTTCTATGTATCATTATATGCATAATTTTACATTCCGCCACAATGTCAACACAAAAGGTTATAAATACTACCCTGTTTGGGAGCGCAGTTTCATACCCGGAAGTCAAAACAGCTTGTTTCAGTTTTTTTTTTCTTTTTTTTTTTCCCGGGACCCGCCCCGTTGGTTGCGATTGGTTGTCATTCATTGTGATTTCCCCACCCACCCAGCACAGCGTGGAGAGCAGGTAGAAGTGGGGGAGGGTGTTTGAGCTGCAGGGGGCTGAACAAAAAACAGATGTACGTCAAATCCGTGTAGTCCCTCATTCATCAGGAGTGATCCATTGTAGAAAAAGTTTTAAAAAAAAAGTCTTCTGGACAGTTTAATTCTTCAACAAGACGTTTCGACTTCCATCTGGAAATCATTTTCAATCTGAATGAAATGGACTGAAAACTGGATCTATTTATACTAACCTGAGTAAAAGATAAAAAAAATAGTAAGAAGGGCTCGACCAATGAGACTGTGTTACCTATGAAGGGCTCGACCAATGAGACTGTGTTACCTATGAAGGGCTCGACCAATGAGACTGTGTTACCTATGAAGGGCTCGACCAATGAGACTGTGTTACCTATGAAGGACTCGACCAATGAGACTGTGTTACCTATGAAGGGCTCGACCAATGAGACTGTGTTACCTATGAAGGGCTCGACCAATGAGACTGTGTTACCTATGATGGCCGTGAATGGCTCCTATGTACGTCACTATGTTCCACCAGTCGTTAGAGGTTTGGAGAACACGCCCCTTACTTTGACTTTAAATATCTCAAAATAGCATGAATCACAATAAAACACACTTTGGGGGATTGTTTGGGGTAGTACTAAGTAAAATAAAAGGTTAAAACCTCATAAAAGTCCGTTTTGCATAATAGGGGACCTTTAACGATGTGTTGTTTTGTTTGTTTTTGTTTGTTTACGATGCGTTTTCTCCGCAGTGCCTCCGATCCGTGCTGAAGATGATGTCAGAGTGTTGGGCTCATAACCCCGCCTCCCGCCTCACCGTCCTGAGGGTCAAGAAGACGCTCGCCAAGATGGTGGAGTCGCAGGACATCAAGATCTGACGCACGCACACACACACACACACACACACACACAGATACACACACACTGATACACACACAGATACACACACAGATACACACACACACAGATACACACACACAGATACACACACACATTGATACACACACAGATACACACACACAGATACACACACACACAGATACACACACAGATACACACACACACACACACTGATACACACACAGATACACACACACACACACACTGATACACACACACACTGATACACACACAGATACACACACACACAGATACACACACTGATACACACACACACACACACACTGATACACACACACAGATACACACACACACTGATACACACACAGATACACACACAGATACACACACACACTGATACACACACAGATACACACACACAGATACACACACACAGATACAGATACACACACACACTGATAGATACACACACACACAGATACACACACACACTGATACACACACTGATACACACACACACACACTGATACACACACACACACACAGATACACACACACACTGATACACACACACACTGATACACACACACACTGATACACACACACAGATACACACACACAGATACACACACAGATACACACACAGATACACACACACAGATACACACACACAGATACACACACACACACACACTGATACACACAGATACACACACACACACAGATACACACACACAGATACACACTCCCACACACACACGCTTTCCGTGAAAGCCAAACAGACCATAATAACCAATAGGAGGCGGGGTCACCAGAAGCCCCTCCCCCTGTCTTCCTTCCTGCCATGACGACGAGTTTTTAAATTTATTTTTTTTCTGTAAATAACTTTGGTTCAAACATCCGATCGGTCGCCATGGAAACGTCTTCTTCCGTCCTGTTCGTCCACTTCCTGTTTCGTCCACTTCCTGTTCCGATGGAGGCGGTCCCACACCTTAAATCTTCCCCCTTGTTGTTTTTTTTTATGTAAATATTTTTATTTTTTAAATTTTTAAAATTCAAGATTAACCTCTTTTTTTTTTAAAAAAACAAACCTCTACATTTTTTTTTTTCCACCGTCGTGAATAAAATTATTTAATATTATATTCTTTTTTTTACCCATAATGCCTTGCTGCTGAACAGGCTCCTCCCACTTAATTTTTTTTTCGTCCAATCAGGATTAAAAAGCTGCGATGTTACACTTAAAGGGCGGAGCTCTACGATTGGTTGTTCAGAGGACGCGTCACCGCCTCCTGATGGACTTAAACGAATCAGCTTCGAGGGAAAAAAAAAATAAAACACGTTTTTTGACCACGGCGTTCCGTCAAACGAGTGACTTAGCGCTTCTGCACATGCTCAGAACTTAACCCCTCGTTCGTCTCCAGCTTCTCACCGTCGAAATGAACCACGCAGCGCTTCTGCACATGCTCAGTATCCTTTCCCCGTTCCTCTGGCTAATATAGTTGTTCAGATGAGCGTCTCAACCCTTCTGCACATGCTCATTACGTACCCGATGGCAGGCGCTTCTGCACATGCTCATTACGTACTCCGATGGCAGCCGCCAATGAACTGAGCTTCATTGGCGCTTCTGCACATGCTCAGAACTCAGAATCAACTCCTCGTCGTCGAGATGAACTACTCATCGCTTCTGCACATGCTCATTACGTACTCCGATGGCAGGCGCTTCTGCACATGCTCATTACGTACTCCGATGGCAGCCGCCAATGAACTGAGCTTCATTGGCGCTTCTGCACATGCTCAGAACTCGTCGTTCCTCCCCTCCGTTCCTCCTGCTTCTTCCCCGTTGAGTTGAGCGACCCGGTGCTCCAGCGCGTGCCCGTGACCCACTCCCCATAAACATGGATGTTAAGTTTGATCGGGCTGTGAACCGGATTCAAACATACAAGGCCCGCCCCTTAATACTTTCTCAACCAATCAGAACACTCCGCTCACACGACGCATGGCTCTTAGTGGTCCGGTTGGAGGCGGAGCTCCAGGAGGCACGGTGGTCTCACAGGAAGAAGATCAGAGACGACCTGTTCCGAGCAGCCATTTTTGTTTCTGCAGCTATAAAACTTTTATAATAAAATTTGTTTTATATTTTGAAGTGCATGCTTTATCCTGATTGGTCGACTCATATTTTCCAGATTCTAGGAGGGAAAAAAATTTTTTTAAATGTAATGTTTTGTCCAATAATTTTTGTTTTTGTAGTCATGTGATGATGACATCACCAGGCTAACAGTTTCCCTTTGCTTCCAGTGTTTGTGCTAAGCTATGCTAATGTCTGTACTATGTGCTGCCCCCCTCGCCCGCCTGGCCTCGCCCGCCCGCCTCCAGCAGACGTGCAGTTTATTTAAACGACGTGTGTAGCAGTCAGATGAAAAAAAAAAAACGTATAAAATCTGTCCAGCGTTTCTCAGTAAAAGTTATTTTAGTAAACAAACATGGCGGCTCTGTCTTTTTATTTTTGTTTGTTGGTTTAAAATGAATAATTTTAAGTCTCGAAAGTCTTTGTTTAAAAATTCAACTAAATGCCTTTGAATCTCCTCGAATCAGCCATCTTAGGCTCTTAAGATGAAAGCTGGTGTTGCCATGGCAACACGTGATGCTGTTTTTGTAGGAGGTGTGGCCAAACAAAGACACGCCTCCAGAGGTGGCCGTGTACTCCTCCGACTGAGGATGGCCATGGTAACTAGGATCTACGTTCCTACGCTCACCATGGTAACCAGGATCTACGTTCCTACCTTCACCATGGTAACCAGGATCTATGTTCCTACCCTCACCATGGTAACCAGGATCTATGTTCCTACCCTCACCATGGTAACCAGGATCTATGTTCCTATCCTCACCATGGTAACCAGGATCTACGTTCCTACCCTCACCATGGTAACCAGGATCTATGTTCTTACCCTCACCATGGTAACCAGGATCTATGTTCCTACCCTCACCATGGTAACCAGGATCTATGTTCCTACCCTCACCATGGTAACCAGGATCTACGTTCCTGCCCTCACCATGGTAACAACATGGAGGACGACAACCAGAACTTTCTCTAAGTGATCATATTAAAATAAATTACTGTCGTGTTGCCATGACAATGCTTTTTTTCCCTTTCATTTTATTTTAGACTTTTTTTTTTTTCTGAATCAAATCTTTTAAGAATTGAACTTATAATCAATAAATACAATAATTAAAAATATGTGTTTTTAAAAATTACAATTAATTTTCATAAAATTTTTGAAATAGAATATCATTTTTAAAAAGTACATAAAAAACCCGTATTTTTAATAATTTAACGATTAAAAATTTTATTTAAAAAATAAGTGAAAAAATATTTTTTTTTAAATTTCAAGTCTTAAAAAAATAAATAAATAAAACCCTAAACTTGATTTATTATTTTTTTTGCGACGCTAATTAAGTTTTATTTAACCAAATAAAATTACTTGTAAAAACTAAAACATAAATTTAACATTTTTCTTTAAAAAAAACAACCAAGTTTAATATATTTAAATAGTTAAAATATGTATTTTATTAATAAACATTAAATCATTTAAATTCACCACGAAAAAAAATTGTAAAATATATACCTAAGAAATTTAATCAATTTTTCAAAGAAAACAAAAATGAAAGGAACAATTTTTTTTAATTCTAGAATTTTAATATTAAATAAATCTGTGAAAAAAAAAGTTTAAAATATTTCAATATTTTTATAAAAATAAAAGAAAAAAATGTCATTATTATTAAATAATTCATTTTGTTGAGGCATCTTTAAAGCCTCCTCACCCGTGCTGACTTGAGTCAGAAACCCCGTGTCAGCCCCAAGAGGACCTCTCTCTGATCCGCCATCTTGGGAAGGGAAGCCGCGGTAAGAACGGCTCCACGTTTTTAACGGATTTTAATCTAATTTTATACGTTTTTCACCTAAAATCACATCTAAAACTATAATTTTCTCTGTTTTCTAACATTTTAACGTGTTCTTTGTGTTTTTAAAAATCCAGGATCAAACGGCAAGATGCAAATCTTCGTGAAAACTCTGACGGGGAAAACCATCACTCTTGAGGTTAGCATCCGTAACGTTGGTTTTTATACTTTAAAAAAAAAACAAAAATAGCTTTTATTTGAACTTATTTCCACTTATTTTGTTCTTTTAAAGTCTTTAAATTATGTTTGTTATTTTTCTAGATTTTAAAAAATGTCATTTTTAGTGATTTTGTTTGTTTTTTTGTGAAGATGCTAACTGCTAAGCTAAAATGCTGCTATGACAACACGTGTTTAAATTTAATTTTTAATGATTTAAATTGTTTATTTTGATTTTTTAATAAATTACAATATTTATTTTTATTTATTTTTTTTTAGGTTGAACCTTCAGACACCATCGAAAATGTAAAGGCGAAAATTCAAGACAAAGAAGGTTAATTAATGTCATTAACAGAATTAAAATGATTGAATTAATAATTAATAACTTTTTTTTTTTTTTAGCTTTAGTTTCAAAATGTTTTAAATAAATAAAAATTAAACTTTTTTGAACTGATTTTTTTTTGTTAATATTTTAAATTAATTTAAAATAAATGTTGACAATAGTTTTTAAAGTGAATATTTTTAGAGAAAAATGCTGGGAATTTTTTTTTTTATTCTAAAATATTTTTTTTTATTAATTAATCATTTTTTAAATTATATTTTAAAATTAATCATTTAATTTTTTTAATATTTTTAAAGTAAAATTGGTTTAATTTTATGAACAAATTTAGACATTTTTTGTAAAATAACTTTTAAAAAATTGTTTCTTAATAAACAATGTAGATAAATTTAACATAAAATTTGTTTAAAATGTTTTCATTTTTTTTTTCAATTCGTTTATTTTTTAATCAAATTAAAAATGAGTTTATTTACAATAAATTAAAATTAATTGATTTTTGGCATATTTATCCATTTTTACGATTTTTGTTTTGATTTTTTTTTTAGAAACATTTGTCATTTAATTTACCTGAAAAAAAATTAAATTCTTTAAATAGAGAAATAACTAAAAAATTGGGTTGAAATTTAATTTTCAATATTTTTATTTATTAACAATGTGTAGTTTTTTAAAATATGTTTAATTATTTAATTTAAAAAAGTATTTGTTAAATATTTAATTAATTTGGCTCAAATTTTTTTAAAAAAAGTTTAAATTTAATTGACTTTTTTCCCCTAATTTTCAAATTAAAAGCTTAAACTCTCTTTATTTTTTTATTTTTTTTTAATATCTTAAAATTCTAAATAATACATTTTAACAATATTTTTTGTTGCTAAAATTAAATAAATATGACTTTAATCATTAAAAAAAAAATTTAAGACATTTAATTATAAATTATTTTTCAAATTAAATTTCAATAATAATCCTAAAAATAAAGGTTTTTTTTTTTTTCCTGCAGGAATTCCTCCCGACCAGCAGAGGCTGATCTTCGCCGGCAAGCAGCTGGAAGATGGCCGCACGCTGTCCGACTACAACATCCAGAAGGTGAGCCCCGTTGTCACGGCGACGCGCCCGCCATGTTACCATCTCTAACCCACGCTCCGTCGTCTAGGAGTCGACCTTGCACCTGGTTCTTCGCCTGCGCGGTGGCGCCAAGAAGAGGAAGAAGAAGTCGTACACCACGCCCAAGAAGAACAAACACAAGAGGAAGAAGGTCAAGCTCGCCGTGCTGAAGTACTACAAGGTGAGATCTCATTGGACGAGACGCCTCGTGACACGTATCCCATCTGACCGCCGCCATCTTTAATCCTCCTCTATCCCTCGCAGGTGGACGAAAACGGGAAGATCCACCGTCTCCGCCGCGAGTGCCCGGCGGATGAGTGCGGTGCCGGCGTGTTCATGGCGAGTCACTTCGACCGCCATTACTGCGGGAAGTGCTGCCTCACCTACTGCTTCAATAAACCTGAAGACAAGTAAACAAAAATAAAAACAATGTTTGTTTCATCTGAACGACGACCTGCTGTGTTATTTATCTGGGAGGGTGGGTGGGCGGGCACAGGGAGAGGGCATCCAGCCCTCACCATGGTAACCAGATCTATGTTCCTACCCTCACCATGGTAACCAGGATCTATGTTTCTACCCTCACCATGGTAACCAGGATCTACATTCCTACCCTCACCATGGTAACCAGGATCTACGTTCCTACCCTCACCATGGTAACCAGGATCTATGTTTCTACCCTCACCATGGTAACCAGGATCTACATTCCTACCCTCACCATGGTAACCAGGATCTACGTTCCTACCCTCACCATGGTAACCAGGATCTACGTTCCTACCCTCACCATGGTAACCAGGATCTACGTTCCTACCCTCACCATGGTAACCAGGATCTACGTTCCTACCCTCACCATGGTAACCAGGATCTATGTTTCTACCCTCACCATGGTAACCAGGATCTACATTCCTACCCTCACCATGGTAACCAGGATCTACGTTCCTACCCTCACCATGGTAACCAGGATCTACGTTCCTACCCTCACCATGGTAACCAGGATCTACATTCCTACCCTCACCATGGTAACCAGGATCTACATTCCTACCCTCACCATGGTAACCAGGATCTACGTTTCTATCCTCACCATGGTAACCAGGATCTACGTTCCTACCCTCACCATGGTAACCAGGATCTATGTTTCTACCCTCACCATGGTAACCAGGATCTACATTCCTACCCTCACCATGGTAACCGGGATCTATGTTTCTACCCTCACCATGGTAACCAGGATCTACGTTCCTACCCTCACCATGGTAACCAGGATCTATGTTCCTACCCTCACCATGGTAACCAGGATCTACGTTCCTACCCTCACCATGGTAACCAGGATCTATGTTTCTACCCTCACCATGGTAACCAGGATCTACGTTCCTACCCTCACCATGGTAACCAGGATCTATGTTTCTACCCTCACCATGGTAACCAGGATCTACGTTCCTACCCTCACCATGGTAACCAGGATCTACGTTCCTACCCGTACCATGGTAACAGGGAACAAGACCCTGGCAGCCATAATTGATGACTTCGACAGCAGGGCTCTTTCTCATCAGGTGGCCCTAGTGAGTCTCTAACCAGGTGCTCTCACCCTGTATGTGCCAGGTTAAAGAATCTTGGCTCTGCCACGTCCTCCGCCTGCCTCCTGGTCATCCTAAAGGAGCAAGCCTTCTATCCAAAGGCTCGCCACGAGATGTACCCAGTACCCGATGGTTAGAAGTGATCAGGTTGAACCATCAACTCTGAATGTCTACTTTTTTTTTTTTTAATTCTAATAATTTTTATTTTAAAGATATAAATATTAATTTTAGTTAAAAAAATATTAATATTTTATCAAATAATGAAATATTTTTTTAATAAATTATTAAATAAATATATTACAATTTTTTTTTAAGTTATAACAAATTAAATACTTAGAAAAAAATTTTTTTAGTAAAAATCTCCAAAAATATTTTTTTCAACCTATAAAAATAAATAAAAAATACATAAATATAAATACATTTTCTTAAAAAAAAAAAAAGGCGGAAGTGACGTCACTTCCGTGTTTCCGTCTCCATAGTAACCCTGTGTTTACTTCACAGCTTGCGTGTTGTTTTTTTCTCAGAAGGAATAAAAATGTCGCGGAATTCTTTCAGTTCGTCTCAAAGTGAAAAAGAAACAGAAGAAGAATTTTTAAAGTATCTGTGTGACGTCAGAGATTCAGAGAGGAGGTACCTTCAGTGTCCACCAGATGGAGGAAGAGAGCTGCGCTACATTGTGGCCCGTTCTGTCTTCACCAAGGTAAACACACTCCCTTCTAGCGGCCGCACTTAGTCATTACTCTACACAAAATACACATAAATCAAAACCATTCATTCATCTTCTGAGCCGTACATCCGTAACGGGGATCCAGGAGGTGTCGGGAACAATCCTACGATTCCAGCCTTGGTCAGACCGCCGCAGTAGGCTTCCAGACCCGGTGTGATCATCCATCATGTCTTAACTCAGGCGTGGGCAAACTGCGGCCCGCGGGCCACATGCGGTCCGTTAAATGGCTAAACCCGGCCCATTGGAACTTGAACAAATTAAATAAATAAAACATTTTTAATGTATATTTTCTGTATTTTTGACTTTTTGTCACTAGATGGCGCCAAAAATACAAAAACACTGCTCCTATTAAAATGAGTGTTTCCGTGATGCGCATGCGGGCAAGATAAACAGCGGGTGCACGTTAAAAAAGCGCGCAAGGTGGACGTTTTTAAGCGCTGGATTTAAACTTTAAGGCGCTTGAGGTAACATGTAGCGCGCTTGTTTACGTGCGTGTGGTGGCCCTGACGACTTTCTATACTCATATTAAATCTAACCCGCTCCACAGACGGACTTACTATTGGTCGTTGTTTATTTTTGTTACCATGGAAACAAAATGAATAGAAGGTACGGGGTTAGTACGAAGAGAGTGATGATGACTTCCTGAAGGATCAGAGACCTTCAAAATAAAAGTCATTCATTTGATTTTCACTGTTTAAAAACTCATTTCAAAGTAAGAGATTTTGCTGTGACGTTTTTCTTCACGGTGGTACAGCGGGTGGCACAGTGGCCCCACAGCAAGAGGGTCATGGGTTTGTGGGTAGAGACGAGGCTTGGAACCCTTGTCTTTCTGTGTGTAGTTTGCATGTTCTACCCGTTTATGTGGGTTTTTTATGGTTTCCTCCATGTTAGGTTGATTAGCTGCTACATGACTCCTCTAGGAATGGTTGTGTGTGTCCCTGCGACAGACTGGCAACCTGTTCAGAGGGCACACTTCCGGGATGGGCTCCGGCATTCGGTGGAACCCCAGAAGGGTTACACAGTTTAAAAGGTGACTGTTTTTTTTTTTTTTTTTAATTTCATTGTAAATTAAAGCCCACGTTTCCTCCATTTTTTTCTCCATTTTTCCTCCAATGAGGTGAGGTTATCAAACCACGCCCATCCGTCTGCTCCTGCCAGACACCTATGTGGTCCAGGAATCAAACAGTTTGCCCACCTCTGCCCACCATGAAGTTAGACCTTCATGGTCCCAGACATACGAGCTCACCCTGAAACCCATCCAGTCTGTGTTTCACCCGGAAGCCGTTGCGCCATCTTTACTGTAACGTTTTCAGGAAGTATTGCATCATGGATTTTGAACGTTGCCACACGTTCACGGATGCCAGTCTTATTTTGAAAGTTTTAAACGGGCAGGCTCCGCCACCCTTACCAGGTTTATACGTTGGCAGAGGTACCAACCTATAAACAACCATGTAAACAATCAAAACCACAGTTGTTTACATGTGTTGGTGTTAGCTCCTCCTCTTTAGGGGCAGGACATACTCTGGTCCCCTCGACGTCCAGCCAGGGTCTCCTTCTGGTCGTTTATCGTAACCTGTTCTGATTGGTTCTTCTCTTCCTCCGATAAACTGGCATTGCTATTGGATCGCATTCCACACACCATCACCACCCTGGACATCAGTGGGCATTTTAACCCTGCAGAGGCATAGGTCCTGGTTACCATGGTGAGGGTAGGATTGTAGATCCTGGTTACCATGGTGAGGGTAGGATTGTAGATCCTGGTTACCATGGTGAGGGTAGAAACGTAGATCCTGGTTACCATGGTGAGGGTAGAAACGTAGATCCTGGCTACCATGGTGAGGGTAGAAACGTAGATCCTGGTTACCATGGTGAGGGTAGGAACGTAGATCCTGGTTACCATGGTGAAGGTAGTAACGTAGATCCTGGTTACCATGGTGAGGGTAGGAACGTAGATCTGGTTACCATGGTGAGGGTAGGAACATAGATCCTGGTTACCATGGTGAGGGTAGAAACGTAGATCCTGGTTACCATGGTGAGGGTAGGAATGTAGATCCTGGTTACCATGGTGAGGGTAGGAATGTAGATCCTGGTTACCATGGTGAGGGTAGGAACGTAGATCTGGTTACCATGGTGAGGGTAGGAATGTAGATCCTGGTTACCATGGTGAGGGTAGGAACGTAGATCTGGTTACCATGGTGAGGGTAGGAACGTAGATCCTGGTTACCATGGTGAGGGTAGGAACGTAGATCCTGGTTACCATGGTGAGGGTAGGAAGGTAGATCCTGGTTACCATGGTGAGGGTAGGAACGTAGATTCTGGTTACCATGGTGAGGGTAGGAATGTCGATCCTGGTTACCATGGTGAGAGTAGGAACATAGATCCTGGTTACCATGGTGAGGGTAGGAACGTAGATTCTGGTTACCATGGTGAGGGTAGGAATGTCGATCCTGGTTACCATGGTGAGGGTAGGAACATAGATCCTGGTTACCATGGTGAGGGTAGGAACGTAGATTCTGGTTACCATGGTGAGGGTAGGAATGTCGATCCTGGTTACCATGGTGAGGGTGGGAACATAGATCCTGGTTACCATGGTGAGTGTAGGAATGTAGATCCTGGTTACCATGGTGAGTGTAGGAACGTAGATCCTGGTTACCATGGTGAGGGTAGGAACGTAGATCCTGGTTACCATGGTGAGAGTAGGAACATAGATCCTGGTTACCATGGTGAGTGTAGGAATGTAGATCCTGGTTACCATGGTGAGGGTAGGAACGTAGATCCTGGTTACCATGGTGAGTGTAGGAACGTAGATCCTGGTTACCATGGTGAGTGTAGGAACGTAGATTCTGGTTACCATGGTGACCGACCTTCTTGTAAACTCTCCTCACAGGTGATTGGACGGGTGCCGGTTTATCGGCGTCTACTGATGGCCATAAAGTCGGAGTACGAGTCCGTCGTTCGTGAACTGGAGCGAACGGAAGAGGACGAGATGATGTCGTTGGATTACTCGCTGAAGACTTTAGCCAAACAAGCCAATCAGCTCAGAAACAGGTGAGAGGGGCACATGCTGGGTACCCAAAACCAGAACCAGGACTCTTCTGTGTCTCCGTCCAGGATCGAAGAACTCCACGCAGAAACCGCGAAACTTCGAGAGAAGATCCACGAACGAAGGACCTCCAGCATGACGCTAGGTAACCATGGAAACACCTCTCTGCTTAAAGACCCCTCAGACCTCCTTAAAGACCCCTCAGACCTCCTTAAAGACCTCTCAGACCTCCTTAAAGACCTCTCAGACCTCCTTAAAGACCCCTCAGACCTCCTTAAAGACCTCTCAGACCTCCTTAAAGACCTCTCAGACCTCCTTAAAGACCCCTCAGACCTCCTTAAAGACCTCTCAGACCTCCTTAAAGACCCCTCAGACCTCCTTAAAGACCCCTCAGACCTTTATTAAAGACCCCTCAGACCTCCTTAAAGACCTCTCAGACCTCCTTAAAGACCTCTCAGACCTCCTTAAAGACCCCTCAGACCTCCTTAAAGACCTCTCAGACCTCCTTAAAGACCACTCAGACCTCCTTAAAGACACCTCAGACCTCCTTAAAGACCTCTCAGACCTCCTTAAAGACCCCTCAGACCACCTTAAAGACCCCTTAGACCTCCTTAAAGACCCCTCAGACCTCCTTAAAGACCTCTCAGACCTCCTTAAAGACCTCTCAGACCTCCTTAAAGACCCCTCAGACCTCCTTAAAGACCCCTCAGACCTCCTTAAAGACCTCTCAGACCTCCTTAAAGACCCCTCAGACCTCCTTAAAGACCTCTCCGACCTCCTTAAAGACCTCTCAGACCTCCTTAAAGACCCCTCAGACCTCCTTAAAGACCTCTCAGACCTCCTTAAAGACCACTCAGACCTCCTTAAAGACACCTCAGACCTCCTTAAAGACCTCTCAGACCTCCTTAAAGACCCCTCAGACCACCTTAAATACCCCTCAGACCTCCTTAAAGACCCCTCAGACCACCTTAAAGACCCCTTAGACCTCCTTAAAGACCACTCAGACCTTCTTAAAGACACCTCAGACCTCCTTAAAGACCTCTCAGACCTCCTTAAAGACCCCTCAGACCACCTTAAAGACCCCTTAGACGTCCTTAAAGACCCCTCAGACCTCCTTAAAGACCCCTCAGACCTCCTTAAAGACCTCTCAGACCTCCTTAAAGACCTCTCAGACCTCCTTAAAGACCCCTCAGACCTCCTTAAAGACCTCTCAGACCTCCTTAAAGACCCCTCAGACCTCCTTAAAGACCTCTCAGACCTCCTTAAAGACCCCTCAGACCTCCTTAAAGACCACTCAGACCTCCTTAAAGACCTCTCAGACCTCCTTAAAGACCCCTCAGACCTCCTTAAAGACCACTCAGACCTCCTTAAAGACCCCTCAGACCTCCTTAAAGACCCCTCAGACCTTTATTAAAGACCCCTCAGACCTCCTTAAAGACCTCTCAGACCTCCTTAAAGACCCCTCAGACCTCCTTAAAGACCCCTCAGACCTCCTTAAAGACCCCTCAGACCTCCTTAAAGACCTCTCAGACCTCCTTAAAGACCCCTCAGACCTCCTTAAAGACCACTCAGACCTCCTTAAAGACCCCTCAGACCTCCTTAAAGACCCCTCAGACCTCCTTAAAGACCCCTCAGACCTTTATTAAAGACCCCTCAGACCTCCTTAAAGACCTCTCAGACCTCCTTAAAGACCCCTCAGACCTCCTTAAAGACCCCTCAGACCTCCTTAAAGACCCCTCAGACCTCATTAAAGACCTCTCAGACCTCCTTAAAGACCTCTCAGACCTCCTTAAAGACCCCTCAGACCTCCTTAAAGACCCCTCAGATTTCCTTAAAGACCCCTCATACCTCCTTAAAAACCCCTCATACCTCCTTAAAGACCCCTCAGACCTTCTTAAAGACCTCTCAGACCTCCTTAAAGACCCCTCAGACCTCCTTAAAGACCTCTCAGACCTCCTTAAAGACCTCTCAGACCTCCTTAAAGACCCCTCAGACCTCCTTAAAGACCCCTCAGACCTCCTTAAAGACCCCTCAGACCTTTATTAAAGACCCCTCAGACCTCCTTAAAGACCTCTCAGACCTCCTTAAAGACCTCTCAGACCTCCTTAAAGACCCCTCAGACCTCCTTAAAGACCCCTCAGACCTCCTTAAAGACCCCTCAGACCTCCTTAAAGACCTCTCAGACCTCCTTAAAGACCCCTCAGACCTCCTTAAAGACCCCTCAGACCTCATTAAAGACCTCTCAGACCTCCTTAAAGACCTCTCAGACCTCCTTAAAGACCCCTCAGACCTCCTTAAAGACCCCTCAGATTTCCTTAAAGACCCCTCATACCTCCTTAAAAACCCCTCATACCTCCTTAAAGACCCCTCAGACCTTCTTAAAGACCTCTCAGACCTCCTTAAAGACCCCTCAGACCTCCTTAAAGACCCCTCAGACCTCCTTAAAGACCCCTCAGACCTCCTTAAAGACCCCTCAGACCTCATTAAAGACCTCTCAGACCTCCTTAAAGACCTCTCAGACCTCCTTAAAGACCCCTCAGACCTCCTTAAAGACCCCTCAGATTTCCTTAAAGACCCCTCATACCTCCTT
The DNA here is from genome assembly GCA_902685375.1 of Neostethus bicornis. Lineage (NCBI taxonomy): Eukaryota > Metazoa > Chordata > Actinopteri > Atheriniformes > Phallostethidae > Neostethus > Neostethus bicornis. The sequence continues at coordinate 172,852 of CACRXE010000082.1, forward strand.
AAAAACCCCTCATACCTCCTTAAAGACCCCTCGTACCTTCTTAAAGACCTCTCAGACCTCCTTAAAGACCCCTCAGACCTCCTTAAAGACCTCTCAGACCTCCTTAAAGACCACTCAGACCTCCTTAAAGACCTCTCAGACCTCCTTAAAGACCCCTCAGACCTCCTTAAAGACCCCTCAGACCTCCTTAAAGACCCCTCAGACCTTTATTAAAGACCCCTCAGACCTCCTTAAAGACCTCTCAGACCTCCTTAAAGACCCCTCAGACCTCCTTAAAGACCCCTCAGACCTCCTTAAAGACCCCTCAGACCTCCTTAAAGACCTCTCAGACCTCCTTAAAGACCTCTCAGACCTCCTTAAAGACCTCTCAGACCTCCTTAAAGACCCCTCAGACCTCCTTAAAGACCCCTCAGATTTCCTTAAAGACCCCTCATACCTCCTTAAAAACCCCTCATACCTCCTTAAAGACCCCTCAGACCTTCTTAAAGACCTCTCAGACCTCCTTAAAGACCCCTCAGACCTCCTTAAAGACCCTTCAGACCTCCTTAAAGACCCCTCAGACCTCCTTAAAGACCCCTCAGACCTCCTTAAAGACCCCTCAGACCTCCTTAAAGACCTCTCAGACCTCCTTAAAGACCCCTCAGACCTCCTTAAAGACCTCTCAGACCTCCTTAAAGACCCCTCAGACCTCCTTAAAGACCTCTCAGACCTCCTTAAAGACCCCTCAGACCTCCTTAAAGACCCCTCAGACCTCCTTAAAGACCTCTCAGACCTCCTTAAAGACCCCTCAGACCTCCTTAAAGACCTCTCAGACCACCTTAAAGACCCCTCAGACCTCCTTAAAGACCTCTCAGACCTCCTTAAAGACCCCTCAGACCTCCTTAAAGACCTCTCAGACCTCCTTAAAGACCTCTCAGACCTCCTTAAAGACCTCTCAGACCTCCTTAAAGACCCCTCAGACCTTTATTAAAGACCCCTCAGACCTCCTTATAGACCCCTCAGACCTCCTTAAAGACCTCTCAGACCTCCTTAAAGACCCCTCAGACCTCCTTAAAGACCCCTCAGACCTCCTTAAAGACCTCTCAGACCTCCTTAAAGACCACTCAGACCTCCTTAAAGACCTCTCAGACCTCCTTAAAGACCTCTCAGACCTCCTTAAAGACCACTCAGACCTTCTTAAAGACCTCTCAGACCTCCTTAAAGACCTCTCAGACCTCCTTAAAGACCTCTCAGACCTCCTTAAAGACCTCTCAGACCTCCTTAAAGACCACTCAGACCTCCTTAAAGACCTCTCAGACCTCCTTAAAGACCTCTCAGACCTCCTTAAAGACCACTCAGACCTCCTTAAAGACCTCTCAGACCTCCTTAAAGACCTCTCAGACCTCCTTAAAGACCACTCAGACCTCCTTAAAGACCTCTCAGACCTCCTTAAAGACCCCTCAGACCTCCTTAAAGACCTCTCAGACCTACTTAAAGACCTCTCAGACCTCCTTAAAGACCCCTCAGACCTCCTTAAAGACCCCTCAGACCTCCTTAAAGACCTCTCAGACCTCCTTAAAGACCCCTCAGACCTCCTTAAAGACCCCTCAGACCTCCTTAAAGACCCCTCAGACCTCCTTAAAGACCTCTCAGACCTCCTTAAAGACCACTCAGACCTCCTTAAAGACCTCTCAGACCTCCTTAAAGACCCCTCAGACCTCCTTAAAGACCCCTCAGACCTTCTGTTTTGTTCCCTGCAGACCTGAGGTCGGTTCACACGAGGGATCCTGAGATCCTGGAGCAGCACCTGAAACTGTTGCAGGACCAGTACGCCACCCTGCTGGAAAAGAGGAGGAACTTCATGCCCACGGAGGAACGTTCCCGTTTGGAAGCCGAGATGGAGATCACAGAAAGCCAACAAGACCGTCTGAGCTTTGAGAACAAGAACCTCAAACTTCTGTAAGAACGGTTTTTATTTACACCGTCTTACGTTTATCCACGGCCGGGTTGACGCGGGGAACAGCTTTAGATGATAATCGAGGCTTCTCTCACCCCGGCTGCATCCTCCAGCGTTCCTACCCTCACCATGGTAACCAGGATCTATGTTCCTACCCTCACCATGGTAACCAGGATCTATGTTCCTACCCTCACCATGGTAACCAGGATCTACGTTCCTACCCTCACCATGGTAACCAGGATCTACGTTCCTACTTTCACCATGGTAACCAGGATCTACGTTCCTACCCTCACCATGGTAACCAGGATCTACGTTCCTACCCTCACCATGGTAACCAGGATCTACGTTCCTACTTTCACCATGGTAACCAGGATCTATGTTCCTACTCTCACCATGGTAACCAGGACCTACCATCCTGCCCTCACCATGGTAACCAGGATCTATGTTCTTACCCTCACCATGGTAACCAGGATCTATGTTCCTACCCTCACCATGGTAACCAGGATCTACGTTCCTACCCTCACCATGGTAACCAGGATCTATGTTCTTACCCTCACCATGGTAACCAGGATCTATGTTCTTACCCTCACCAGGTTCCGGGGTCTGCCTCTGGCTCTCTTTCCAGTGGGTAAATGTCTCCTACAGCTCTTTTCTACCTGCGTTGGCACTGAAAGGGCTCTACATCGAAGCTCACTTCACCCGTTCATTCATACCTGATGGTAGAAGCTGGCATGCCAGCTGGAAACCACCATCAGGAGACATTGGGGGATAAAGACACCTCGGCATGAACTCGTGGTGGGGATCTAACCGTCAACCCTCCGGTTACAGGGCGGTCGTCCTATGGTCGCCCTCCTGACTGAGCCAGCTTTTCCTATTGGACAGAAGACCTCACCAGCGACGGAGGCATCCAACTAGATGCCTCCCATAAGCCCAGGCTAAGGATGGCAAAGTACATGGTCAGAAACCAACGTAAACTAACAGAAAATATGGCCAAAAGACCGCCGAAAACTGTCGGAAATTGTCAGAAACTGTCGTAAAACTCTTCGGGATGCGTCCTAATCAGATGCCTCCTGAAGGCCTAGGCCCGGCAGGCTAAGGACAGTCTGTAACCATGGAGACATCACTGCGTGGTCCATGGCAGAGCTGATTGGACGTCCTTTTCTCTGCGTAGACTAGAACAGGTTTACTAATGACAGTCTGTAGAGGGCACCAAGGACCGCTGGCGACAAAGACCTGAGGTTTCAGAGTGACGTAATGCCGTCTGTGCCCCGAGTTAGAACTGAGCTGTGGTAAACAAGCGTGAAACTGTCGGAAACTAACGCACCCACTCCTGGACGAGCAGCGGAGCTCCTTCTCCAAGAGGCTCAGACAGCTCCGCTTGAGAACATCTCGTTACCAGAGGTCTTTCTTTCCGTACGTGATCGGGTTCTACAACGACTCACTTAGCAGATAGGAAGTTTTCCATGTGTGGGATCATTAAAGTAGATTCTGATTCTAAAACTGTCGGAAACTAGCAAAAAAATGTCGGAAACTCTCTTAAAACTGTCGGAAATTAGTGTAAACCTGTCGGAAACCAGCTTAAAATTGTCAGAAAAAAAGAAAAAAACTGTCGGAAATAAGCTTAAAACTGTTGGAAATTAGCGTAAAAATGTCGGAAATTGGCTGTAAAACTGTCGGAAACTAGCAAAAAACCATCGGAAACCAGCTTAAAACTGACAGAAACTAGCGTAAAACTGTCGTAAACTTGCGTAAAACCAACAAAAACTAACGTAAAACCATCAGAAACCGGAGAAAACACGCACATAGATGGCAGAAGATGCAAACTTCACACAGAAGGGTCAGTGTCTCGGGGACTCAAACCCCCGACTTTCTCGCTGTGATGTCACGGGGAACGACACGTGTCGACAAAACGTCTTAAAACACGTTGAACCCATTTAACCCGACAGGTGTGCCATCCTTCCGCAGCCACCAGCGTCTGAGGAAAGCCTCCGTCTTCCTGATGACCTGGCAGCTGAACGGGCAGCGGGACGGACACATGGAGCCGCTGGACAACCTGCTGCCTTACATCTTAACCCTGATCCAGAGGGCACACGAGGACCACCTGGCTCAACGGGACAAGAGGGCTCAGACTATCCTGGCAGAGGACGAGGCTCAGGATGCCACGGAGGATCACGATGCCCCGCAGGACCAGGCGGGTCAGCAGAAGGAGGTTCACCATTTTGTTTTTTACTCATAAAGACGGGTAGAGATGGGCGGGCAGGTCACCCGGTGAGATCCAGTGGTGTTCTCTGTCCAGCTGGGAGACATATCGTAATTTCACGACCATTAGGCTCACCGTACGAAAAGTCGCAGTCTCAGTCACACACCGCCTTACAACAACACACACACAAGCATGCAAATGTGTGTATTAAAAAATAGATCGGGAGCAAAACTGAGTTTGGTTGTCGGGTCGTCGGGGGTAACAGCCTCAAACGGGTAGCCCAGGCCTCTCTCTCCCCGGCTGCATCCTCCAGCTCACCTGGAAGGATCCGAAGTCGTTCCCCGACCAGCTGTGAGACATAGTCTCTCCAGCGGGTCCGGGGTCTGCCCCTTGGTCTCCTCCCGGTGGGATGTGCCCGAAACACCTCGTGGGGCATCCTGACCAGATGCCCGAACCACCCTATCTGGCTCCTCTCGACCTGGAGGAGGAGCGGCTCGACACCGAGCTCCTCCCGGATGGCAGAGCTCCTCACCCGATCTCTGAGTGAGAGCCCAGCCACCCTGTGGAGGAAGCTCATTTCGGCCGCTTGTACCCGCGATCTCATTCTTTTGGTCATCACCCATAGCTGGTTACCATGGTGAGGGTAGGATCGTAGATCCTGGTTACCATGGTGAGGGTAGGAACATAGATCCTGGTTACCATGGTGAGGGTAGGAACATAGATCCTGGTTACCATGGTGAGGGTAGGAACATAGATCCTGGTTACCATGGTGAGGGTAGGAACATAGATCCTGGTTACCATGGTGAGGGTAGGAACATAGATCCTGGTTACCATGGTGAGGGTAGGATCGTAGATCCTGGTTATCATGGTGAGGGTAGGAACATAGATCCTGGTTACCATGGTGAGGGTAGGAACATAGATCCTGGTTACCATGGTGAGGGTAGGATCGTAGATCCTGGTTACCATGGTGAGGGTAGGAACATAGATCCTGGTTACCATGGTGAGGGTAGGAACATAGATCCTGGTTACCATGGTGAGGGTAGGAACATAGATCCTGGTTACCATGGTGAGGGTAGGAACTTAGATCCTGGTTACCATGGTGAGGGTAGGAACATAGATCCTGGTTACCATGGTGAGGGTAGGAACGTAGATCCTGGTTACCATGGTGAGGGTAGGATCGTAGATCCTGGTTACCATGGCAAGGATAGGAACGTAGATCCTGGTTACCATGGTGAGGATAGGAACGTAGATCCTGGTTACCATGGTTACCATGGTGAGGGTAGGAATGTAGATCCTGGTTACCATGGTGAGGGTAGGAATGTAGATCCTGGTTACCATGGTGAGGGTAGGAACGTAGATCCTGGTTACCATGGTGAGGGTAGGAACGTAGATCCTGGTTACCATGGTGAGGGTAGGAACGTAGATCGACTTGTAAATCGAGAGCTTTGCTTTTTGGCTCAGCTCTCTCTTTACCACGACGGACCGATGCAGCGTCCGAGTTATTGCTGATGCCGCACCGATCCGCCTGTCGATCTCCACTCGTGAACAAGACCCCGAGATACTTAAACTCCTCCACTTGGGGCAGGACCCTGTCCTGACCCGGTAATAGTCTTTATTCAAATCCATCAAAGTCCTCATCCTCTGTTTCAGAGCAGGTCCACTTCGCTCCTCGCTGTCAAAGTCACTGTCTGTACTGTGCGGCTCCTCAGAAAGGATACCAGCTTTTGAGAAAGCTCGGATAACAGTACCAGCAGACACGTTAGTCCAAGCATCTACAATCCATTGGCAAACTGTAGCGTAACTCGCCCGGCGCTGCCTTCCACCCTTCGGTCATCCATCGCTCCCACGCCGCTCACACTTCACTCTTTAACGTTCTCATGCCTTTTCTTTCAGGTCCGCCTCGCGGGCACCGCGTTTTCTTTTAGCAACGCCTTTTCTCACACACAAGGCGCACCGCACGAAAAAACGCACCGCTCATTTTGAAGAAAATCTAAGACTTTTAAATGAGCCTTATAGTCGGGAAAATACGGTACTCTCTCCAGCGGGTAAAGGGTGTGTCTCTAGGTCTCCTCCTAGTGGGACGAACAGGAACAATCAGGAACTGAAAAATATTACCGGCATGGCCGACCGGGGGCAGCAGGCAGCGGTCAGCCACCCTGGGGACAGCAGGCGGCGATGGCCACCCATCAGGGGGCAGCAGGCAGCGGCCAGCCACCCTGGGGACAGCAGGCGGCGATGGCCACCCATCAGGGGGCAGAAGGCAGCAGGCACCGGCCAGCCACTCCGCGGCAGCAGGCAGTGGTGGCCAGCCACCCTGGGGGCAGCAGCCAGCCGCCCCGCGGCAGCAGGCAGTGGTGGCCACCCATCTGGGGGCAGCAGCCAGCCGCCCCGGGGCAGACGGCAGCAGCGACCGCGTCTTCATCAAAGTGTATTTTATTTCATGCCAGCGTTTGAACACGACAATAAAACACGGCATCATCTGCGTACATCGTTATTTTACAGGATTCCACGGAGGTTCAGGACGCCCCGAAGGGCGAGGAGGCTCAGCAGGAAGAGGAGGACGAGACCGCTCTGGAGATCAAGTGTTTCGAGAAGCTCCGTGAAGTCCTGGAGGGCCTGGTTAACCTGGAGGTCGAGGACATCCTGAAGTTCAGGGAAGTCCAGCTCATCCAGGTGGTTCAGGAAAACCAGGATGTTCTGGAAGACGAAGAAGAAGAGGAGGAGGAGGACCAGGATGGCGAGGAAGATCAGGATGGCGAGGAGGTTCAAGATGGCGAGGAGGTTCAAGATGGCGAGGCGGTTCAAGATGGCGAGGAGGTTCAAGATGGCGAGGCGGTTCAAGATGGCGAGGAGGTTCAAGATGGCGAGGAGGTTCAGGATGACGAGGAGGTTCAGGATGGCGAGGAGGTTCAAGATGGCGAGGAGGTTCAAGATGGCGAGGAGGTTCAAGATGGCGAGGAGGTTCAAGATGGCGAGGCGGTTCCGGACGTCCAGGAGGATCGGAAGGAACAGGAAGTGGTTCAGGAAGACCAGAAGGCTTCACCAGATGGTAGGAAGTTTTTTTTTCCTAAGTCTCACGCTCAGATTCAGTCCGGGTTGAGAGAAGCTGGCATCGGCTCCAGCGCCCCCCGCAGCGCCGGAAGGGAAGGACGGTTAAGAAGCTGATTGTTTCTTTATGTTTCCAGACAAACATGGCACGGCTCCGACGAAATACGACACTTCCAGTACGCTGAATGATTACCTGGACAGGTGAGGAAGCCCCGCCCCTCACGTCCACAGGAACCTCGGTTTGATCCCTCTCCTCCTTCAGGTTCGTGGAGCTCATGATTTCTGGGGATTACGAAGAGGCGGCGCTCCATGCCGCCAGATCCCCCATGGGGTTTCTACGGAACATGGACACCATGGAGGTGTTTACAGGTAAATAAAAACCCACCTAAGTACCATCTAACAACGCCATGCCATCTGAGAGATTACGTCCAATCAGGGGTCTTGTTTACAAAGATTGAAGCGTTTGTTTTTAAGCTGGCGGATGCAGACGAGGCGAGGGATCTACGTTCCTATCCTCACCATGGTAACCAGGATCTACGTTCCTACCCTCACCATGGTAACCAGGATCTACGTTCCTACCCTCACCATGGTAACCAGGATCTACGTTACTACCCTCACCATGGTAACCAGGATCTACGTTCCTACCCTCACCATGGTAACCAGGATCTACGTTCCTACCCTCACCATGGTAACCAGGATCTACGTTACTACCCTCACCATGGTAACCAGGATCTACGTTACTACCATCACCATGGTAACCAGGATCTACGTTCCTACCCTCACCATGGTAACCAGGATCTACATTCCTACCCTCACCATGGTAACCAGGATCTACATTCCTACCCTCACCATGGTAACCAGGATCTATGTTCCTACCCTCACCATGGTAACCAGGATCTACATTCCTACCCTCACCATGGTAACCAGGATCTACGTTCCTACCCTCACCATGGTAACCAGGATCTACATTCCTACCCTCACCATGGTAACCAGGATCTACGTTCCTACCCTCACCATGGTAACCAGAATCTACGTTCCTACCCTCACCATGGTAACCAGGATCTACGTTCCTACCCTCACCATGGTAACCAGAATCTACGTTCCTACCCTCACCATGGTAACCAGGATCAATGTTCCTACCCTCACCATGGTAACCAGGATCTACATTCCTACCCTCACCATGGTAACCAGGATCTACGTTCCTACCCTCACCATGGTAACCAGGATCTATGTTCCTACCCTCACCATGGTAACCAGGATCTACATTCCTACCCTCACCATGGTAACCAGGATCTACGTTCCTACCCTCACCATGGTAACCAGGATCTACGTTCCTACCCTCACTATGGTAACCAGTGTCGGTGGTGACCGAAAGAACGAGCTCACGAATACAAGCGGCTGAAATGATCTTCCTCTGCAGGGTGGGAAGGGTCTCTCTCAGAAATAGAGGGAGGAGCTCTGTGTAGAGCTGTTGCTCCTGCTGAGCTGGAGATCAGCGTTGCCAGGTGTACGATAATTATCGTATTTGTACGATTTTCTTGGCCTTTGTACGATGTACGATCAATAATTATAAAAAATGCTCAAAATACGATAATTTGAACGTTTCTTGTCTGTGTAATTGGGTTAGTTGTTTTCATCTAACGCGACTGTTTGTCGGAGTTATTTTTTTTTAATGAACCCTGAATGCATCAAACAAAGGAACAGATGAATGATTGGTTGAAAGGTCCCGTCAATCATTCTGGCTAGCGAATGCTTACATTGGGGCGAGTAGCCCCGCCCACAAAGTTATAAAGAGCAGGGACGTTAATTTCCGTGTTTGAGACTTGTTGCGGACTCGGAAATCAAAGTGTTTCTGATGCTGCAACACTGAACTTTGATTGAATTATCAGTTTAAAAAAAAACAACAACAAAGAAAAAAAATCTTTTTATTATTTTGAGGCTGCGGTTATTGTTTAAGTCTTTGCTGAAAATGTTGTAGATGGTATTTTTATAAAAATAACTTTGATCTGTGACGCACTATTTTATCTTTAGAAACAAAGCTAATTGAACTGTTTAATCCATAAATAGTAGTGGATGAAGTATTTGTGCTTAAAAGCATCCAAAATGTTATTGATTAGTTTATAAAGACTGACTGAGGAGATTAAAACTACACATCGCTTAGATTTTATATAATGTAGATGTTTGGGTTAACATTAAAAAAAACCTTATATGTACACATATATATGTAGATAAGTATAAATATAAATTTATATATACCGTCTCCTAAGTCCCGCCCCTACTGGTTTCTTTCTGGGTTTCTTAAAATCTTATTGGTTATTTTTTTGCCTCCTGTGTGTTTCCTTCACTCCCACTGTCTTACGAGTGCATGGAAAGGCTGTTATTTTGTTAATAGGCGTGGTTTTACTGGGTGTACGATATTTTTTGTAAAATACGATCATTTTACGTCATTAGTACGATAATCCAGCACCTCCCACCTGGTAACGCTGCTGGAGATACAGCCAGGGTGAAAGAAGCCTGGGTGTCTGAGGTTGTTGCCAATGGCGACCCGACATTGATAAACATTGTTTACTCCATTGTTGTTTTTGGCAGCCATCCAAGTTTTCGTTTTAGTCTTCGTCTTTGGACGAATTTTAATTTAAGTTTTAGTCACGAAAACCCAAAATAGTTTTCGTCAGAGGAAAAAAACCCAAAACTTAAACAGTCGTGTCTTTATTTCTGAGAATAATGCAGGTTGTTTGTTTTTAAAAAAAAAAAAACTGCTGAGCTTTAACTTGCGCAAAACAGCGAACATTGTAAAACAACGTAAATAAATATCATTTTTTTTCAGTGAGTGAGGAACGTTGTAACTTATTTATACTTAAAAATAACACCTCTTAATAACCCTGTAAACAAAGTAAACATTGTACTGTGTCTTTAAATCAGTCGTTAGCAACCATGCTAACAGGAAGCTAACAGCGCCGACAAGCTAGCATTATCTTGAAGTTAGCATGCTGTTTAAAACTTTAAGTTTCTTTGTTACTGTTTTCACCATGGTGTGTGACTTCATCATGGCTGGAGGTGTGTTGTGTAGACGGTGTGAACGTGCAGCATCGTGGGGGGCGTGTCGCCGTGAGAGACAGATGCAGCCGCTGTGTTTTTTTTCTTTTTACAGACAGAAATGTGAAAGTCTGACACCTATTTTGTTACGTTTTCGTCACCAAAATTTCGCATTTATTTTGTTATTGTTACGTCATAGTCATAAAAAAATGCTTAGTCATTGTTTCGTTTTCGTCATCGTTGAGGAAAACAACACTGGTTCACTCTGTGTCTCTCAGGTGTGAAGCCACCACCAGACTCGCCACCACCACCGCTCCTGTACTTCTGGGCGCTCCTTGTTTCCATGCCAGCGGGCGAGAGGCTGCCGGCGGATCTCTGTGTTCGAGGTGCCATATCCACTCTGGAAAGCAGCAACGTGCCGCTGCTCGCTCACGCCTTCACACAGAAGAAGTAAGCGAGCACGAATCATCCAAACCAAACCATACTAATCAATAACACTGATCGGGTGTGTTCGGCTCCACAGGATCAGCTTCTCAGAGGAGTTAGGCGATGTCCTCACTGAGCACGCTCAGAAGGAGCCCAAACTGGCACCCCTGTGCCTGGCCATGGCCACCGACGTGTACGAGGGTTCCAAGGCGAACAGGAAAGCGGCGCTGACCATGTGCACGAGGGGTCTGATTCACCGCGCCGCCGAGTTCATGAACATGTGCGACAACTTCACAGCAGGTGAAGATCCTGGTTACCATGGTGAGGGTAGGAATGTAGATCCTGGTTACCATGGTGAGGGTAGGAATGTAGATCCTGGTTACCATGGTGAGGGTAGGAACATAGATCCTGGTTACCATGGTGAGGGTAGGAATGTAGATCCTGGTTACCATGGTGAGGGTAGGAATGTAGATCCTGGTTACCATGGTGAGGGTAGGAACGTAGATCCTGGTTACCATGGTGAGGGTAGGAATGTAGATCCTGGTTACTATGGTGAGGGTAGGAACGTAGATCCTGGTTACCATGGTGAGGGTAGGAACGTAGATCCTGGTTACCATGGTGAGGGTAGGAACGTAGATCCTGGTTACCATGGTGAGGGTAGGAACGTAGATCCTGGTTACCATGGTGAGGGTAGGAACGTAGATCCTGGTTACCATGGTGAGGGTATGAACATAGATCCTGGTTACCATGGTGAGGGTAGGAACGTAGATCCTGGTTACCATGGTGAGGGTAGGAACGTAGATCCTGGTTACCATGGTGAGGGTAGGAACGTAGATCCTGGTTACCATGGTGAGGGTAGGAACGTAGATCCTGGTTACCATGGTGAGGGTAGGAACGTAGATCCTGGTTACCATGGTGAGGGTAGGAATGTAGATCCTGGTTACCATGGTGAGGGTAGGAATGTAGATCCTGGTTACCATGGTGAGGGTAGGAACGTAGATCCTGGTTACCATGGTGAGGGTAGGAACGTAGATCCTGGTTACCATGGTGAGGGTATGAACATAGATCCTGGTTACCATGGTGAGGGTAGGAACATAGATCCTGGTTACCATGGTGAGGGTAGGAACGTAGATCCTGGTTACCATGGTGAGGGTAGGAACGTAGATCCTGGTTACCATGGTGAGGGTAGGAACGTAGATCCTGGTTACCATGGTGAGGGTAGGAACGTAGATCCTGGTTACCATGGTGAGGGTAGGAATGTAGATCCTGGTTACCATGGTGAGGGTAGGAACGTAGATCCTGGTTACCATGGTGAGGGTAGGAACATAGATCCTGGTTACCATGGTGAGGGTAGGAACATAGATCCTGGTTACCATGGTGAGGGTAGGAATGTAGATCCTGGTTACCATGGTGAGGGTAGGAACATAGATCCTGGTTACCATGGTGATGGTGGGAATGTAGATCCTGGTTACCATGGTGAAGGTAGGAACGTACATCTTGGTTACCATGGTGAGGGTAGGAACATAAATACTGGTTACCATGGTGAGGGTAGGAAAGTAGATCCTGGTTACCATGGTGAGGGTAGGAACGTAGATCCTGGTTACCATGGTGAGGGTAGGAACATAGATCCTGGTTACCATGGTGAGGGTAGGAAAGTAGATCCTGGTTACCATGGTGAGGGTAGGAACGTAGATCCTGGTTACCATGGTGAGGGTAGGAACATAGATCCTGGTTACCATGGTGAGGGTAGGAACGTAGAACCTGGTTACCATGGTGAGGGTAGGAACATAAATCCTTGTTACCATAGGAATACCCTCTGTCTCGCCGTCTCTCAGATGACTGCATGTGGGTACTGAATCAGGCGCCCAGCCTCCTTCTCCTGCAGCTGCTGACGGCTCGGACTCCAACCCGACCCGCTAAGGTTCCTCTGGGAACCGTCTGCGCCAAGCTGCTGGTAGAAGACGACATGAAATGGATGCCGATGCAGCTGCTGGATGAGATCATCAACCGGGGACGAGGTCAGTTGGTCTGTTAGAGTCAGGGTCCATGCCAGCCGGTGGTAAAGAGTCTATGTGCCCCCAGGTGCCCTGGATGACATGATCCTGGAGGACAGCGGGTCCACGGTGGACATATGGAACGGAGTGGTGTCCATGTGCTCCAAGCTGCACCGGGACGACTTGGCACGGAACGTACGTGGCATCCTGCTGTCGCAAAGCGGTACTGGGGTGCGCTCACCAGACATGGAGGGTTACAGGCTCATTGAACACGTCTACTGGTAGCCGCAGCAACGATTGGTGAGGGGGCATTACCGTGGCAACACGAGCACTGAAGAGGAGGCAAATGTTTTTGTGAATAAATTATTTTTTGTTCTATCTTTCAATGTTTTTATGTTTATTTATTGTAACTGTGACCTGATGCGCCACGCCCTCACCATGGTAACCAGGATCTACGTTCTCACCCTCACCATGGTAACCAAGATCTACGTTCCCACCCTCACCATGGTAACCAGGATCTACGTTCCCACCCTCACCATGGTAACCAGGATCTACGTTCCCACCCTCACCATGGTAACCAAGATCTACGTTCCCACCCTCACCATGGTAACCAGGATCTACGTTCCCACCCTCACCATGGTAACCAAGATCTACGTTCCCACCCTCACCATGGTAACCAAGATCTACGTTCGTACCCTCACCATGGTAACCAGGATCTACGTTCCTACCCTCACCATGGTAACCAGGATCTACGTTCCCACCCTCACCATGGTAACCAAGATCTACGTTCCCACCCTCACCATGGTAACCAAGATCTACGTTCCTACCCTCACCATGGTGACCAGGATCTACATTCCTACCCTCACCATGGTAAGCAGGATCTACATTCCTACCCTCACCATGGTAACCAGGATCTACGTTCCTACCCTCACCATGGTAACCAGGATCTACGTTCCTACCCTCACCATGGTAACCAGGATCTACGTTCCCACCCTCACCATGGTAACCAAGATCTACGTTCCCACCCTCACCATGGTAACCAGGATCTACGTTCCTACCCTCACCATGGTAACCAAGATCTACGTTCCCACCCTCACCATGGTAACCAAGATCTACGTTCCCACCCTCACCATGGTAACCAGGATCTACGTTCCCACCCTCACCATGGTAACCAGGATCTACGTTCCTACCCTCACCATGGTAACCAAGATCTACGTTCCCACCCTCACCATGGTAACCAAGATCTACGTTCCCACCCTCACCATGGTGACCAGGATCTATGTTCCTACCCTCACCATGGTAACCAAGATCTACGTTCCCACCCCTTCACCATGGTAACCAAGATCTACGTTCCCACCCTCACCATGGTAACCAGGATCTACGTTCCTACCCTCACCATGGTGACCAGGATCTATGTTCCTACCCTCACCATGGTAACCAAGATCTACGTTCCCACCCTCACCATGGTAACCAAGATCTACGTTCGTACCCTCACCATGGTAACCAAGATCTACGTTCCCACCCTCACCATGGTAACCAAGATCTACGTTCCCACCCTCACCATGGTAACCAAGATCTACGTTCCCACCCTCACCATGGTAACCAAGATCTACGTTCCCACCCTCACCATGGTAACCAGGATCTACATTCCTACCATCACCATGGTAACCAGGATCTACGTTCCTACCCTCACCATGGTAACCAGGATCTTCGTTCATACCCTCACCATGGTAACCAGGATCTACGTTCCTACCCTCACCATGGTAACCAGGATCTATGTTCATACCCTCACCATGGTAACCAGGATCTACGTTCCTACTCTCACCATGGTAACCAGGATCTATGTTCATACCCTCACCATGGTAACCAGGATCTACGTTCCTACCCTCACCATGGTAACCAGGATCTACGGTTCTACCCTCACCATGGTAATCAGATCTACATTTCTACCCTCACCATGGTAACCAGGATCTACATTTCTACCCTCACCATGGTAACCAGGATCTACAGTCCTACATTCACCACGGTAACCAGGATCTACGTTGCTACCCTCACCATGGTAACCAAGATCTACGTTCCCACCCTCACCATGGTAACCAGGATCTACTTTCCTACCCTCACCATGGTAACCAGGATCTACAGTCCTACATTCACCACGGTAACCAGGATCTACGTTCCTACCCTCACCATGGTAACCAGGATCTACTTTCCTACCCTCACCATGGTAACCAGGATCTACGTTGCTACCCTCACCTCCTGGTGGGTCTCCGTTCCACCAGGAGGAGGCCCAGAGTCAGACCCTGGACCTGCTGGAGAGACTATGTCTCCCAGCAGGACAGGGAACACCTCAGGATCCTCCTGGGTGAGGTGGAGGATGAAGCCCGGGTTAGAGAACCCGGGGCTTCCCGTCAGAGGGTGTTCCCCGCCCCTCCTGGTGACCCGGCCCCGGATAAGCGGGAAACGGAACGGAAGTTGGACTCTTAAATATTCATCAGAATTATTTTAATTATTTTAATGCAAATTAAACCAAAAAAAATAAAATATTCTTGCATTAAAAAAATCTATTTTTATTGTTTTTTTTTTTTCAAATTGATCAATAAAATCAATCAGTTTTCTTTATCTTGTCTTTAAATATTATGACGTCACCACCCGCCCCCTTTGAGATGCAATATGCCCCCTCCCTCCGCCCCCTCTTCCACCACCATGCACCCCTCCCCATCCTCCGCCCCCTCTTCCACCACCATGCACCCCTCCCATATGAGGTGAGGTCTCTCCCCCCTCTTGTTGCTCCTCCCCCCTCCTCCCTCTCTTCTCCATTGGAGGAAACGTGGAGACTCTGAGACCTCCTCTGATTGGTCAGAGCTGCTGTCCGTCAGGAAAGTTTCTTTAGTCCCGCCCCCGCGGTGGTTCTGGTTTGAGAGGAGTTTTTACCGGACAGAGACCGAGAGGCTTACCGGAGCGAGAGGAGGGGGGACACACCGACCCTCACACGGACACACCGACAGACAGAGAGGCAGACAGACCGACGGACGGACGGACCGACAGACAGGAAGGAAGGAAGGAGAGAAAGGTTTATTTAAAAAGATGCAGAAAGAAGAAGAAAAGCAGAAGTCTGTGGAACCCCCCCCAGTCTGTGTGGAAGACATAGTGGACCTGGTGGGGGGGGCACAGGACGCCCTGCAGAGACACATGGAGGAGGACAGAACCCCCAAAAACCAACCAGAGGAACCAGAAGCACCGCCCGCTGAAGAACCTCCAGTGGTGGTGGAACCACCAGCAGAACCTCCGGTGGAACCCGTAGTGGTCCCTTCACCAGAACCAGAACCTGTTAAAAAACCTGAAGCGGTTCCTGTGGTTGAAGAAAAACCAGAACCACCTGCACCAGCAGAACTGGAACCTGTAGAAAAACCTGTTGAAAAATCAGTAGAAAAACCTGTTAAAGAAGCAGAACCAGTGAAGGTAGAAGAACCGGAACCAGTGATGGAACCACCTGCAGAACCAGAACCCCCAGTAATAACCCCAGAAGAACCGGCTCCAGAACCCGAACCCGCAGCAGAACCCGAACCCGCAGCAGTGGAACCAGTCATCACTGCAGAGCCGCTTGTTTTAGAACCTGTTCTAGTGGAACCAGAGGCACCGGTGGAACCCACCCCAGTGGAACCCACCCCTGTAGAACCAGCCCCGGTAGAACCCACCCCAGTGGAACCAGCCCCGGTAGAACCCACCCCAGTGGAACCCGCTCCTGTGGAACCCTCACCGGTGGAACCCGCCCCAGTGGAACCAGCCCCGGTAGAACCCACCCCAGTGGAACCCACCCCTGTAGAACCAGCCCCGGTAGAACCCACCCCAGTGGAACCCGCTCCTGTGGAACCCTCACCGGTGGAACCCGCCCCAGTGGAACCAGCCCCGGTAGAACCCACCCCAGTGGAACCCGCTCCTGTGGAACCCTCACCGGTGGAACCCGTCCCAGTGGAACCCACCCCTGTAGAACCAGCCCCTGTGGAACCCGCTGTGATCCCTGCAGAACCCACCCTCCCCCCGCCCAGCCCCGCCCCTCCCTCTGCAGAACGGGCTCCGGTGACGCAGGAAGAACCTCCAGCAGCGCGTGAGTATCCATCCATCCATAACCGGTACCGGAGGAGAACCTAGAACCGGGTCAGCATCATGCGTGTGTGTGTGTGTGTCATCCATGGAGGTTAGCGGGGAGAGGTGGAGAGTGTATCCGCCTCATGAGGCCTGATGGGCGGATAGAATGTGTCCTCAGAGCCGCTCTTATTTTTTAATGGATGTCAGCGGGGAGAGATGGTGTTTGTATCCGCCTCATGAGGCCTGATAGGCGGACACTGTGTCTACAGAATCCCGCTCTGGTTCATCCATGGATGTTACCGGGTGGATGTGGAGACTGTATCCGCCTCATGAGGCCTGATGGGCGGACACTGTGTCTACAGAATCCCGCTCTGGTTCATCCATGGATGTTACCGGGTGGATGTGGAGACTGTATCCGCCTCATGAGGCCTGATGGGCGGACACTGTGTCTACAGAATCCCGCTCTGGTTCATCCATGGATGTTACCGGGTGGATGTGGAGACTGGATCCGCCTCATGAGGCCTGATGGGCGGACACTGTGTCTACAGAATCCCGCTCTGGTTCATCCATGGATGTTACCGGGTGGATGTGGAGACTGGATCCGCCTCATGAGGCCTGATGGGCGGACACTGTGTCTACAGAATCCCGCTCTGGTTCATCCATGGATGTTACCGGGTGGATGTGGAGACTGTATCCGCCTCATGAGGCCTGATAGGCGGATACAGTCCATCTTCACACCCGCTGTGGAGGCAGATTTCTGCTGCAGGCCCTCCACCTGTTTCTTTAAAGATATTTATTTATCTTTTTAAAATATTTAAATGAACATTGTTTTATGTTAATTTTTATTTTCTGATTGATTTTTGTATAAATGTGTAAATTTTAAAGCAGGTTGTTTTTGTCCATCTGCTGCTAAGCTAACATGCTAACATGGGGTGTATTGGGGTGTGGGGGGGGGTCTGTGAGGGGGGGATCAGATGATCAGGAAGTCTAAATGCATTCAGCAGGTTGTTTCTGGATGGGGGGGTATTAGGGGGGGGTACGGTTTGGTTGCTCGGTGACATCGGCCTTAGTCACAACAAAGGAATCTGCTCCGGTCCCCTCCCAGTCCGCTTCCGGTTGGCCGTGCCCCCCTCCCAGTCTGCTTCCAGTTAGCCGTGCCCCCCTCCAGCCAGACTGGCTGCTGCAGGTGGTTCTCCCTGGGGGCCGGGTGGAACGGGGCGAGGTCTGCTCTGCTTTAGAACCGGAGTGAGTCCCACCCTGATCCGTCCAACTGATTCAGATCCTTTTATTAATTCAAAATACTTTATTAACCCCCGAAGGGGGACGTCCTCGATGCCCTCGACACCCTCAACGCCCTCGCCCCTCCAGTGCTCCTTCCTGGTCCGCTGACAAGCTGTGAAACCTGGCATCTTAACGGTTCCCCGTCCAGGATCAGTCCACGGAGTCGGGGTTCAGTCAAGCTGGGTCAGAACGGGCGTCCCCAGTTCGACCGGATGTTACCATGACAACCTCAGAGACACGGGGCACAAAGCGTCTTCGTTCGGATCGTCTCTGTGAGGACTCCACCGACTCCTCCAGACACGGTGGATCTGGTTCTGAGAGCTGGCAGCCGGTCGTGGACGTAAACAAAGCGGGTCGACTCCTGGACCGAGCTGTTACGGAGTTAACCGGGTGAAAAAAAAGGGAATTTTTTTGGGGAAATTTGTGTGTCCGGTAGCTCCAAGCAGCTTCAGAGGAGCTGCTAGGTGGTGCTGAGTTTGGTGGAGCGGAGGTGGAACGTCCTCCACCACTGTGATGGATGCCAGTGTGAAGATGTGGAGCTTTTAGAGACAGTTTAACTTCTGATTCACTGGAGATGAAAAACATGGTTGCCACGGTGACCCACGTTCCGCCCAGCGTACAACCAGCTGTCGTGTCTTCCACCAACCAGCTGTTCCAACTCGGCACCACCTAGCAGCTGTTCTGAGCCCTCTCTTAGACTGATTGGAGCGTCTAGACTCACAGATCCCCCTGCAGGGATTTAATTAAGTGTCTGAATTAAACACGGTGAGGGAGGAGAGGGAGGGATCTCTCCTTCATGTGGATCCCCATCGGGTTTCCTCACTAAGAAGGAGGATCTAAGGCAGGCATGGGCAAACTACGGCCCGCGGGCCACATGCGGCCCGTTAAACGTTTTAATCCGGCCTAAAAATTTAAATAAATTAACATATTTAATGTTTTTATTTTTTCTGTAATTCTGATGTTTCATCACTAGATGGTGACAAAAATACAACAACACTGCTCCCATTAAAATGTGTGTCTCCGTGATGCACACAAAATAAACAGTGTACACAGATATGGAAAGCCATCGGGGCCAAAACACACACGTAAACAAGCGTGTTAGACGTTAAAACACGTTTAGATTTCAAACCTAGCGCCGCTAGATTTAAAATTTAACATTTAGCGTTTGTTTAAAATCTAACGTCATTCTATCGGTTTAATCTAGCGGGCACCAAAGCATGCCATCCATCTGATCCTGTTCCGCCCGCTGGTTGAATGTTAGAACTCAATGTGGCCCGCCAACCAAAGGTTTGCCAACCTCTGGACTCTAAGACCAGAGACACACGGATATTATTCAGATAGTTTTTGTGTTTCTACATTTTTTTCTTAAAGTCGGTCGAGACGATTGTTTTGTTTTTTTGAGTAAGAATGAAAATGTTTTGAATCGTCTCGTTGTGAGTAAACAAAGACCAGGGTGAGAGAGGGAGGGTGAGGGGGTGAGAGAGGGAGGGTGAGGGGGTGAGAGCGGGAGGGTGAGAGGGTGAGAGCGGGTGAGGGGGAGGGTTCACCCTGCAGAAACAGTGACTGACCAATGGAAACACGCGATGTTTATCAGGTGTCGCTCCATCAAGAAAAACCCTGACCTTCCTCACAGCAACAAGGTCAGGGTTTGAGTCCTAGAGGGGGGGGTAGGTTTGAAACACTGGGTTTTCTGTGTGTAGTTTACATGTTCTCCTCATGTATGGTGGGTTTTCTGTGTGTAGTTTACATGTTCTCCTCATGTATGGTGGGTTTTCTGTGTGTAGTTTACATGTTCTCCTCATGTATGGAGGGTTTTCTGTGTGTAGTTTACATGTTCTCTCATGTATGGTGGGTTTTCTGTGTGTAGTTTACATGTTCTCCTCATGTATGGTGGGTTTTCTGTGTGTAGTTTACATGTTCTCTCATGTATGGTGGGTTTTCTGTGTGTAGTTTACATGTTCTCTCATGTATGGTGGGTTTTCTGTGTGTAGTTTACATGTTCTCTCATGTATGGTGGGTTTTCTGTGTGTAGTTTACATGTTCTCTCATGTATGGAGGGTTTTCTGTGTGTAGTTTACATGTTCTCTCATGTATGGTGGTTTTTCTGTGTGTAGTTTACATGTTCTCCTCATGTATGGTGGGTTTTCTGTGTGTAGTTTACATGTTCTCCTCATGTATGGTGGGTTTTCTGTGTGTAGTTTACATGTTCTCCTCATGTATGGAGGGTTTTCTGTGTGTAGTTTACATGTTCTCTCATGTATGGTGGTTTTTCTGTGTGTAGTTTACATGTTCTCTCATGTATGGTGGGTTTTCTGTGTGTAGTTTACATGTTCTCCTCATGTATGGTGGGTTTTCTGTGCGTAGTTTACATGTTCTCTCATGTATGGTGGGTTTTCTGTGTGTAGTTTACATGTTCTCTCATGTATGGTGGGTTTTCTGTGTGTAGTTTACATGTTCTCATGTATGGTGGGTTTTCTGTGTGTAGTTTACATGTTCTCTCATGTATGGTGGGTTTTCTGTGTGTAGTTTACATGTTCTCTCATGTATGGTGGGTTTTCTGTGTGTAGTTTACATGTTCTCCTCATGTATGGTGGGTTTTCTGTGTGTAGTTTACATGTTCTCCTCATGTATGGAGGGTTTTCTGTGTGTAGTTTACATGTTCTCCTCATGTATGGTGGGTTTTCTGTGTGTAGTTTACATGTTCTCTCATGTATGGTGGGTTTTCTGTGTGTAGTTTACATGTTCTCCTCATGTATGGTGGGTTTTCTGTGTGTAGTTTACATGTTCTCCTCATGTATGGTGGGTTTTCTGTGTGTAGTTTACATGTTCTCTCATGTATGGTGGGTTTTCTGTGTGTAGTTTACATGTTCTCCTCATGTATGGTGGGTTTTCTGTGTGTAGTTTACATGTTCTCCTCATGTATGGTGGGTTTTCTGTGTGTAGTTTACATGTTCTCTCATGTATGGTGGGTTTTCTGTGTGTAGTTTACATGTTCTCTCATGTATGGTGGGTTTTCTGTGTGTAGTTTACATGTTCTCCTCATGTATGGAGGGTTTTCTGTGTGTAGTTTACATGTTCTCCTCATGTATGGTGGGTTTTCTGTGTGTAGTTTACATGTTCTCCTCATGTATGGTGGTTTTTCTGTGTGTAGTTTACATGTTCTCCTCATGTATGGTGGGTTTTCTGTGTGTAGTTTACATGTTCTCCTCATGTATGGTGGGTTTTCTGTGTGTAGTTTACATGTTCTCATGTATGGTGGGTTTTCTGTGTGTAGTTTACATGTTCTCTCATGTATGGTGGGTTTTCTGTGTGTAGTTTACATGTTCTCTCATGTATGGTGGGTTTTCTGTGTGTAGTTTACATGTTCTCCTCATGTATGGTGGGTTTTCTGTGTGTAGTTTACATGTTCTCTCATGTATGGAGGGTTTTCTGTGTGTAGTTTACATGTTCTCTCATGTATGGAGGGTTTTCTGTGTGTAGTTTACATGTTCTCTCATGTATGGTGGGTTTTCTGTGTGTAGTTTACATGTTCTCCTCATGTATGGTGGGTTTTCTGTTTGGTAGAGAACAAACACTCTACCACTGAGCCAACGCCTTCCTCCAAAAACGTGTGTGTGTGTGTGTGTGTGTGTGTGTGTGTGTGTGTGTGTGTGTGTGTGTGTGTGTGTGTGCAGACTGGCGTCAGACTGTTCGAGTGTACCCTGCCTCTCCCCTTGAATCACTCGGGATAGGCTCCGACTCGCCCTCCTTAAGGATAAACATTTCAGAAAAAAAAAAGCTTTTATTTTCCATCAAAATTATTTTTATTATAAATTGACTCTTTTTTTTTTTTTTTTTATGGGTTTTTTTTTTTTTTTTTTTATGTTTTTTTTTTTTATCTTTGAGTCGATTTAAATAAATTTTATGTTTTTTTTTTTTTTTTTTTTGCTGCTTAAAAAGTAAACAAACTAAGCTGAGTTATTAAATTCAGGTTCCGGGGTTGGTCTCATCTGATTGGACGCCTGTTAAAAATAACCTGGACGAGCTCCGACGTGACGTTTAGAGAAGATCAGTCGGATCCTGAACGAATTAAATCTTTTAAATCAACCTGTCGATCACACACAGAGGGGCGGGGCCTGGGACCAGCTGACAGGAAGTAAACAAACTTTTTAATTCATGGGTTTTCTGAATAGTTTTGTTTCGTTTTCTGAACCATTTTCTGCGATGGGGTCGCATGGGGTGCCGGAGCCTATCCCGGTTGATTCGAGGCGAGAGGCAGGGTGCACCTCGAACAGGTCGCCAGACTGTTGCGGGGGCCACACACACACACACACACACACACTCATTCCTAGGGCCAATTTCATAGCAGCCAAACAACCTAGAGGAAAATAGAGAACCCACACATACACGGGTAGAACATGTAAACTACACACAGAAAGACCAGTGTTCCATGCATCACCCCCACTCAGGGACTCTAACCCTGACCTTCTTGCTGTGGGGCCCCCACGCTAACCACAGTCATATGTTTATTTATTGTACTGTTTTAATCCTTCATGAGGACGTTACTCCGCTGCAGTGCACCGCAGCAGGCAGCCATGACGTGCCAATTGTGGGAGTAACTGGGCGTTAGGCATCTTCTTCTGGAGCATCTAGGCATGAGCTCAGTGGGATTCGAACCGGCAGCTGTTTGACCCAAAGATGGCTACGACTCCCCAGCTGATGGTCTCACCGCCAGGGTTGTCGGCTGTCGCCCGTCTCCTCCTTCACGCCCTTCCTGGAGGGGGTGAGACCACTGGTCCCATGTTCGGGTAGGACACCATGGGCAAAAAGCCCCGGGTTACGGTCACCAGCTGTGAGGGGTGACCGAAAGAACCAGGTCACAGATACAAGCGTCTGAAATCAGCTTCCTCTGCAGGGTGGGCGGGGTCTATCAGAGATAGAGGGAGGAGCTTAGAGTAGAGCCGTTGTTCCTACGAGTTGAGAAAAGCCAGACAGGGTGGTTCGGGCATCTGGTTAGGATGCCTCCCTCTCTGATGAGGTGTTCCGTCCAACCAGGAGGAGACCCAGAGTCAGACCCCGGACCTGCTGAAGAGACTATGTCTCACAGCTGGACAGGGAACACCTCAGGATCCTCCGGGGTGAGATGGAGGATGCAGACGGGGTGAGAGAAGCCTGGGTGTGTGAGGACGTCAGTGATCCTCCGTCCTGTCGTCATGGAAACGGTTAACCCTGATAAATTTGGGGTTCAGTGTTGGAGACAGACCGAGACGTCGGGGGGGCCTCACCTCGTGAATCACTGCTTTAACTCCAGTATTTTTAGAAGTAATTTGATTACTTTATGAGCTGTGCTGGTTGCAGGTGGGCGGAGCCTCGTTTTTCATCATGACAACTGAAACCTGAGGAAGTGGGCGGAGACAGACCAGTGGGCGGAGACAGACCGGGTTACTGAGGGGGGGGTTATTTTAATTTGAGGAAATTTTCAAATTTAACAAAACTTTTTTAAAAGATTAGAAAATTTGACAAAAATTAGCAAAAGTTTTGAAAAAAAAATTTATTTGCTGAAATTTTTTGAAAATTTTACATAAATGTAAAAAAAAAATATTTTTTTTTAATTTACAAAAATGCAAATTTCTCAAAAAATAGGTAAAAAATTCACAAAAATGTAACAAATATTTGCTAAAATTTGTGGAAATTTTACAAAAATGTAAAAAAAAATTTTACAAAAACTTTGCGAATTTCTAAAAAAGGAAATTAGGTAAAAAAAAATTTCACAGAAATTTAACCAATATTTGCCAAAATTATTTAGTAATAATTTTATTTCTATAAAAAAAATTCCTTTTCATGTGGAAATTTTACAAAAATGTAAGAAAATGAGAAAAATCTTTACAAAAACTTTCCAAATTTCTCAAAGAATGAGGTAAAAAATTCATAAAAAGCTTTACTTTAAGCTCAGCTTTTTTTTTTTTTTCGTCTTTAACGTCTTTAAAAACATTTTTAATGATAAATAATCCTTTAATTTTCTGTCAGTTTTCATTTCTTCAGGCGTCAGAAACCTGTTTCCACGGCGATAAAACCTGTTTATTTAAAACAGGCTTCAGATTCTATCCTGTGGTTAAAAAAAAAAACAAGTTAGGAATCTGTGTTAAAAATGTTTGAACGTTAAAGTCAGAAGAAAACAAAAAAAACTGGTTCTAAAAACCTCAGTTTGAAGAAAATCAAAGCATTCAAACTAAAACAAACGCTTCTGAAATGTGATCAAACCGGAAGAATCTGATCCTAAAGCAGTGGAAACTGTTACCATGACGATGATGTTTACAGATGACATGGTAATCTGTAGTGGGAGGAGGAGGAAAAGCTGAAGGGAGAGGGAGGTGGAGGTTTGAATGGAGATTAGTGAATCAGCCATGCTGATTGGTCTAGAGACAGTGTGGTGAGAGCGGCCATGCTGATTGGTCTAGAGACAGTGTGGTGAGAGCGGCCATGCTGATTGGTCTAGAGACAGCGTGGTGAGAGCGGCCATGTTGGTTGGTCTAGAGACAGTGTGGTGAGAGCGGCCATGCTGATTGGTCTAGAGACAGTGTGGTGAGAGCGGCCATGCTGGTTGGTCTAGAGACAGTGTAGTGAAAGCGGCCATGCTGATTGGTCTAGAGACAGCGTGGTGAG